>JARJHM010000170.1:0-489400 GCA_033356055.1 Carex pumila
ATATATACTGAAGTCAAAGATGATCAAGGATTTTGACCGAATTTCATCAAACTCTAGAAATTATATATATTATTTTATTAGATTGTAATTTTTTTTATCGATAACCCTAGAGATTATTCACCGATAACCCTAGGATTAATTTTATTACAAATAATTATTTTGATTGACATCTACTATTTTAATTGATAGAGATTTACTCACTGATAACTCTAAAACTATTTTTATTTATTTACAAAGAACTATAGTTTAAAACTTAAAAATTAATAATACCTTTTTCCTTGAAAAATACATTCTATTACATGTATACCATCATACAGACGTTATGATCAAAACCAACCTTAATTTAGTTATGATCTTAGGATAAAATAATATTATATTATATTCGGGTTTAAATACAAATATGTTTTATTTACATTTTCTTGATTCGTTTAAAACAAACTTTAATATGTTACGTATGATTGTATGGTAAAATAATATCTTATTTAGATATGGTTTTACATACCGACTACACTTATTCAAGAAATAATACTTGTCTGTTTCCTGTGAGCAAACTCTATCTTTCTTTTTCAATTTTTAATTTCTTTTCATTTGTATATTCTATAGGAGGTCTAATCCGTGCAAACCAACGTTTTCCAAATTTCATTAAATTAATATTTTTTTGACTTGTGTTTTGTTTGTTTTCTTCTGTTGCATTCATTTGAATTTGAGTATTTTATATTATATATATATACACACACACACATATATAAATCAGTTTGATAAAAGTTAGATAGTCAATTTGGAATTTGTATAAGTCAGATTAGATAGTAGTAAATATATTTGGTTTATATCTGGAATGACAATCAAATGGAAATATATATAAATATATATATATAAGTGTTAATTTAGAAATCATGTTACATGATCTAGGTCTGAGTTCTAAAGTAAAGAGTGACGAAGAAGTGGTAGCGAACTACACCACAATAGCAGGTACGGGTTTCCTAGACATTATCAAATTGTTACTTATCGTTTTGTTTGCATTTATTTATTTATGGAATTATGCATGTTGAATCAAACGATCCTTTTTGTTTTGTTTAGAATACTAGGATAAGATTATTTGATTGATCAATGGATTTTTAAGATGTATAGTGTAGAGTATGATATTTGTGTGATTAAACGAAACAAACGTAGAAAGTAACGAATAAGTTAAAGGAAAGGGGCCAATATGCGTTGAACGCATGTTGGAATGTATACATTGGGTCTAGTATCCGACTGGACCCCTCGTTAACGTGGCCTTAGTTGAACTTTCCGTCCCGGGTCAATATCTTGCGGTGGTTCGAGTCCCCATTGAGTGAGACAGTTGAACTAGTGGTGGTTCGAGTCCCCCTAGTGAGACGCCAATACCTGGGGTGGTTCGAGTCCCCTTGGTGAGGCAAAGAAGATCTAGCGGTGGTTTGAGTTCTCGGCTAGTGGTACGACTAAGATCTAGTGGGGTTTGAGTCCTCCTGGTGAGGCAATTAAAAACATGAAAGATAGCTAAAGAAGGGTATTTGTGCTTGTGTGTGTGTGCATGTGTTTTAAATATGCATTAGTGAGATTAAATGTAAGGATACAATTTTAATTTCTAGTTTGTATTAATAAGTTAATTTAATAAATTCCGGGACTGGAACTAAATCATGTACTGAGAGACTGTTCGATCTCTCACCCGTTTCCACTTTTACGTGGGTTCCAGGAAATGATGATGCCGACATGGAGCACAAATAGGAGGAACGCGGATCTGGAGATCAATGAGCAAATGGCTCAAGTATCTTTTCATTTTCTGTTTAGTTAAACTTTAATTTTCTCTTTAAAAGTGGATACATTGACTGACATGACAATTATCAGTTTGTTTGTCATGTTTGTCTTGATCTCATGTTGAATGTGTGTAATCTACTCAAACTATTTGTGATGTTAGAAGACTCGTTTGATTTTTTTAAATATTGCGTGAGTATTTATTATTAATAATGTATGTGATATGTACACGCCTTACGTGTAAATACGTGGCGGGTTGTCTCGGGGTGTGACAACTAAGTTGGTATTGTTGCACTTAGGGGCACCTCTAATTGCTCAAAAACTGAAATTAAATTGCAATTGAAATTAAATAGATGAGTTTAGAGAAATTTGACACGCGGGATGTTAACGGAGTTCGGCAAAACAAAGGCCTACATCTCCGGGGCTTCGCAACCTTGAGTGGTGCGCCTTTCTATTACCCAATACGAAAGGATTACAACTTGTGAACCGTTGAGCCCTTACACACCAAGCGGGAAGTCAAACGGCCAACTCAAAGAGATGAGAACAAGGTCTCAATTGTCTAGAACACAAGAGAAACACTCAATAGATTACTCTAACCTAATCTAGATCAAGATTAGTGAAGTAGGTTTGAGGTTGCTTGAGGGATTTTGAAGTTTTAAGCTCTCACAACAATGGAGTAGGCTAAGCTCTCAGAAAATCGCTTTTGAAATGATTAGGGTCGGCTGAGATGGATTTGAAAGTGATCCCTTCAGTCTATTTATAGTGTCAGCTCAAAAATGAGCTGTTTGACATAAAACGTTACCAACGTTTTATTAAACGTTACCAACGTTTTATTCAAATACGATTTAGGATTTTAATTCTCTGACAGCTTAGAAAACGTTACACAACGTTTTATAACCGTTACCACGTTTCAAAACCGTTATAACGATTTATAAACGTTACAACGTTTATTGCTTGTATTGAACAGCTGCACTCCAGTTGTTCTGTAGCTTTTAAACGTTACAACGTTTATCAACCGTTATAACGTTTGTAAAACGTTACAACGGTTGTATAACGTTATAACTTGATTCTTTTGAGGCTTCTGATTATTATAAAACGTTACCAACGTTTTAAAAACGTTCATAACGTTTTATCTCAATTTAATCAACCTCACACATACTTTACCAAGCATTTGATTTTACAATATGTATTCTTGATAAAGGTCTTCATGATTTCTTCAGTCCAAGCTTATTATTCAACAGTTCTTACTCTTCTTGGACCTACATATTCTCAAAATAGAAGAAATCGTAAAATTCAATAATTGTATATTTTTGCAAATTAGTCAAATAGACGTAAAAGATTATTGTATGAACAACAGGTATCAGAGCCAGCACATACAATATTAATAAGTAACCACTATGAGAGAACATACTAAGGTCTGGTCTTTAGAAAACTAATCCAAAGTACTTCGCTACATTGTAGAATACGCATCAGGAATTACAAACAGGCATACTAAGACTAGAAGCGCACCAGAGGAACTATGCTAAAGTAGCGAAGAGACTAGATGGAATTTGTGACCTATCCGGGATATCGGTACACACTCACATCTCCACAAGTAGCAGACGCTCGTACTTGGCAACTGATGTGGTGATTGGAGGAGGATTTAAGATCATCAAAACAGGGAAGATTCACGTATTCCGAGCCCAAAATCAGAAAGTCAGAGAGGAGGAACAAGTCTGCCCTAACCTCTACATCAATACACATAAAGGCAAATGGATGGTGGACCCTATTGTAGGTGATGCTGGAAACTACGACCTAATCTTAGGCCTCGATTGGCTAAAGGATAACAATGTCCACATTGATGTCTTGCACCATCGACTCAGATTTAGAATAAAGGGACGGGAGTTTAGAGAGGCAGCATTCAAAAAGGAACCAAGTGGCATGCTAGTACTCCAGGAATGTGAATCTGTACTTGACGTCAACATTAAAGATTTATTGGATGAAGAAGAATCAAACACAAGTGCAGAATTAGAGCCTTCAAGAGGAATATGATTAGCACTTGAAGTAGAGCCAATAGAAATAACTGGTCCGATAACCATGAGCAAGGTTGAGAGAGCAAATGATGTGTCAAGACTAGATAGGTTGTTTGGGAATTGATTTGTAATGCCAAAACAAAACAAAAATAATTATATATAGTTAAATTGTTGAATGTTTGTTTAAGAAGTTTAGTTATTATAAAGTAGTAAGAAAGAGAACTAAAGTTTGCTTACAACAATGTATCTTAACTATGTTATCCAAAATAAATTTTAGTTTACATCACTTATTACGTTATGTGTTTCCTTAAATGTGTGAAAACGTGTTCCTTAATTAATTATGAATAATGCAAACCGTATATGCGACAATAAGTAACTTATCTTATCAATCCATAGAAATGGTGAGAGGACACCCCAGCAGAGGACCAAATGCTTGCAACACCCAAGAAACAATTCCACCTGTGAACAATGCTCAAGATGCAGTACAGACCCTCTTACAAGGTCTCGAGAGGGTAGATCGAACAGCAATAGAGGCGGAACATGTTATTGTAAACCAGAAGTTTACATACAAGAATATGTTTACAGTTCGGCATGATCGATTGGACCATTCCGGATCAATAGTGATGCGAAAAATAATAGATAATTATTATGAACATTCATCAAAGAACTAGAAGATTCTTTAATCTGATGAATTTTTTTTTGTGTTGGTTTTATTTCTAGAATGTATACAATATGATATTTGTGAAACAATATATCCAACATGTGAATCATTTGAATATTTTATAATTTTAATTGATGCATCAATAAGATGGTCACATGTATGTTTATTATCAAATCGCAACCTGGCATTAACAAAATTACTTGCTCAATAGATTTGATTAAAGAGCATAATTTTATGATTATTCAATTATGAAAATACGTCTAGACAATATCGAAATTAATGTTGAACATCCTATCGATGTTCGCATATAAAAAGAAGATAAGATATTTTACATGCAACAAAACTAATTTGTATCATGCCAACTAGCTATTATAAAGCTTCTCCTTATAATTAGTTTTCGGTCACATACCTAATATTTCCCATATAAGAATTTTTGAATGTGCGATATATTTTATAATTGCTCCACCACAACGCACTAAAATGGGATATCAAATAAAGTTGGAAATTTTTATTAAATTTGAATCTCCATATATAATAGAGTCTCTAGAACCATTGATGGAAGATTTATTCATGGCTAATTTTGTCGATTGTGATTTTGATGAATACAAATTTTCAACCTTAGGAGGAGAAAACTATCAGTCTGAAAAAAAATACATTAGTATGAATTATCATTGTCTTATTTTGATTCTCGTACTAAAAAATGTGAACGAAATGTTCAAAAGATAATTCATTTGCAAAGGTTAGTGAATCAATTGCCAGACACATTCACATGCTCAAAGAAAGTGATCAAATCACATGTACTAGCTGCTAATGCTCCAATTAAAGTCAGTGTCCCTGTTGGACAGACTAATTATAACACGCATGAAGCGTGGAAAAGCATTCGGTTCCAAAGATTAAAAAATATAAAAATCCTCGAAAAAGAAAAAAGAGCAAAGAATGAAAATGGTAAAGACGAGGATGTGATAATTTCAGATAAAACTCTAGAAGAGAATAAAATTATAAATAATATTGGAGTTCCAGCAGAAATTCAGGTATCTAAATTCATGAAAATAAAGAGATCTCGATAAATTATATCATGAATAAAATAAGATGGAGCTGAGATGAAATTGATATCAATAATATTTGTGTATATAATATAGCACTAAACATAATAAATATTGAGGATCATGACCCGAAGTCTATTAAAGAATGTCGACAAAGAAATGATTGGCCAAAATAGAAAGATGCAATTGAGATAGAGTTAAACTCTCTTGAAAAATGAAAAGGTTTTGGACCTGTAGTCCTTGTACCTCAAGGTATAAAACCAGTATGATATAAATGAATATTTATGATAAATTAAAATGAGAAAGGTGAAATTTTGAGATATACTCACATGTGGTGGATGCAATAACTTTTTGATATATAATTAGTCTGGCAGTCCATGAAGGACTTAATTTGTACCTAATGTATATTGATACAACCTATTTAAATGGCTTGCTTGATAATGATATTTATATGAAAATCTCTGAAATATTTAAGATGCGTGAAGCATGTAATTTAAGTTCTTGAGAACATTATTTAGTTAAATTTAATAAATCTTTATATCGATTAAAGCAATATGGACGCATATGCTATAATCGTTTAAGTGAATATTTATTGAAACATGGATATAAGAATGATACGAGTCCATGTATTTTCATGAAAAGATATAGAAATGATTTTGTTATAATTGCAGTTTATGTTAACGATTTAAGTACCATTGGAACTCCTGAAGAGCTTCCAAAATAATAAATTATTTAAAGGAAGAATTTGAGATGAAAGATCTTAAAAGAACAAAATTTTGCATTGGATTGCAAATTAAATATTTAAAAATGATATTTTTATGCATCAAGAAAATTATATTGCAAGAGTGCTGAAATAATTTTATATGGATAAATAACATTCATTAAGCACTCTGATAGTTGTAAGATCATTAGATGTGAATAAAGATCATTTAGACCTCAAGAAAATGATGAAGAACTATTTGGTCCTGAAGTACCATATCTTAGTACAATTTGAGTACTTATCTTGATGGGCATACAATACATGATATATCATTTATAGTAAATTTATTAGCAAGATATAGTTTTTCTCTCACGCGAAGATATTGGCATGTAATTAAACATATATTTCGCTACCGATGAGAAAATTTAGCAATACACAAAAGCAAGTCAAGTATGTGTTTGATTAAGATCTGTGATTCAACACATTCGTTAGACATGTAGATTGCATTTTAGAGAAATGATTCCGAAGATCATATATGAATATAATATTGTATGTATTGCTAAATGAAAGAAATGATACAATAAAGGAGATAGAACAAAACATATTTCACTAAAATTCTTGTTCGCATATAATCTCTAAAGAAATAATGTTATTAATGTTCAACAAATCCGTTCAAGTGAAAAATCCAGCATATTTATTCACTAAGGCACTCTCTACTGCAATATTTGAAAAACTAGTTCGTAATATTGGAGTTCACCAAATTAAAGATCTTGACTGATGCTGTCGTGAGAGGGAGTTAATATGCACTATATTTTTCTTAACCATGGTTTTTCCCACTAGGTTTTCCTGGTAAGGCTGTAGTTGTGTATTTAGAAGAATATTGTACTATTTTTCCTTCATTAGGTTTTTCTCCCATAGGGTTTTTCCTAGTAAGGTTTTAATGAGGAATATTCTTATGTAATGGACATCCAAGGGAGAGTGTTATGAATTAAGTATTTATGGATGTCCATATTGCAACTCTCTTGAGCAATTACTTGAAAACTTCTCTTTAAAGAAGTATGTTTCTCTCCCATATTTATCAATAGAGTTAATATTAGATGGCTTGTAATTTACATTTTCTAGCCTATAAATAGAGATTTTGTATGAATGTACTTGATACAACAAAAAGCATATAAATAAAGCATAGCCATCTTTATACATTCTCAATATCATGTTTATTATTCTTTTACTTTATTTTATAACAATCTTTACATATATATGGAAATTATTTTTGTGTTCATTTCCATAAAAATACCACACACTGATCTTCTTTTTATTCTTATTCTATGGAAACATAATTAAGCAGTAAGGCTTAAAAGGAAGCATGTACTACAATATATGTTTAAAATCTTTAGTTATATGTTAACCATTCATCAGATCTTATTACTTATCTGGAGAAATTCAACAATATATATTAAAAAAAAATCAAATTTATTTCATGTTAACCATTCATGAGATCTTACAAATTTATTTCATGTTAAGATAAATTTATTTCATGTTAAAATATAAAAATAAATTTATTTCATGTTACAAATTTTTCAGAAATGTATTACTAAATAAATAACTCACTTTTTGTACCTTATTTTTTACAAGATAATTTATTAAAAAAATAACCCATTTTTTAGAAATAATTCAATACTACAATAATTTGTAAGATAATTTATTAAGATAATTTATAAAATTTTTATAATATAATTTATAAGATAACTTTTATAAGATAATTTTGGAGATAATTTATAAGATTACTCATTTAATAATTTATAAGATAAGATAATTTATTAAAATAATTTTCAAGAAATAATCTATTTTTAAATAATTTATTAAAATAATTTATAAAATAATTTTTAAGAAATATAAAACATTAGGATTGGTTATTTACTAATAACCACCGATCCAGATTACTATTAGGATCGGTTAATAGTAAATAACCGATCCTAATATTTTTTATTTTTTAAAATTAATAAAATCAAGATCGGTTATTTACTAACAACCAATCCTAATAGTAATCTGGATTAGTTATTAGTAATCAACCGACCCTAATAGTATATTTATTTAATAAATTATCTTGTAAAAAATAAGCTACAAAAAGTGAGTTATTTATTTAGTAATACTTTTCTGAAAAATTTGTAACATGAAATAAAAAAAAACTTGAAAATTACTTATGACATGAAATAAAATCAGCTACTAAAAAATAACATTAAATTTTTTTAAAATAAGTAATAAATTACATATAACATGAATTACAAAAGTCATAAATATTGAAGAATCATAAAGTTATAAATATTAAAGAATTATAACTTGCATGCTTCCCATCGTCCAATGTTTCAATACATCCCTGAAGAAAAAAAATAAAATCCTTAAGTCATCAGTATTGATATTAAATTTATTTTTATATTTTGAACCAATAAAAATTTTATATATATGACATACCAATAAAAAAAAATTAGGTATGAATTGTTCCATTTTGATCGTTGCCAGTGGGAACTTCTTCTATCAATTCTCCTTCATTATGATCGCTACACTTGTGACTTGTTTGATTATCCTCACTAGTTGGTAAAGATGCAATGCCAGTGGAAAACGGTGGTATCTCATCAAAATGATCGGACATTTCTTCGTCATCCACATTATCAATCCCAATGATATGTTTTTTCCCAGAGATGACAACATGTCTTGAACCATCGGCCGAATCAGTTATGTAAAACACTTATATGACTTGTCTTGCAAGTATAAATGGATCATCCTTGTATCCAGCCTTATTGAAATCCACCAAAATAAAACCATCGTCATCGACTTTAACCCCTCTACGGTTATCGATCCATTTACACATAAATAACCGGATCTTAAATCTTCTATAATCTAGTTCTCAAATTTCTTCAATAAACCCGTAATATAACACCAATACATGCGATAGTCCGACACCTTTAGGATCTGCAAAATCACTCGAAACGGCTACTAACGTCACTCCACTGTTTTGCACAGTGCTGTTTAAATCTTGATTTCTTATATAAAATGTATACTCATTGATGTCATATTCTTCAAAGGTCGTTGCACCAAATCTCTCAATACTAGCCAATCTACAAAATTAAACAATTGAAACCTAATTAAGAGATGTATATAGCAGCCCTTTTCCATTATTTCTAACTTCCAATATCATCGGATCCTAATTAAGAGATGTATATCCATTAATAACTATTATCTTCTCATTGTTGTATATAACTAACTACAATAAATTCAACTAAAAGAGAAGCTAAGTTAACATGCTATCCTAGAACTAAATTAAAGATGCAAATAATTTTGCACACAAGGTATATGGGTATCAAAAGCTCATATATATATATATATATATATATATATATACCATGCATGTGCAAATCTCAAAACTTGAAATAAAAAAATGTATTAATTCAAATTTAAAAGCGTGTGGAATCAACAAAAGAGCTGAATCAAGGCTTATATTTAGATTTTGAGCAGAGATCATAGCTCCCTTTTTTGTATAGGATTTAGGGTTTATATTTTGAGCCAAATCAGAGCCTATAAATGGTGCTCCATTTAATAGCAAACTTGAGAAAAGATATCAATTAATGAACTTGAGAAAAATATGAAGAGATGGTGCACAGTAGGATGAGATAACAGCTACGCGAAGAGAGGCAAGGCCTGAGGAAGAGAGACACGCAAAGATTCTGTGAAGAATTAGACTGATGAACTTTAATATACACTATTAGGATCGGTTGTTATAAAAAACAAATCCTAATTAGCATTTATTAGGATCGGTTGTTTATAACAACTGATCCCAATAGTATCAGGATTGGTTATTATAAACAACCGATCTTGATTTATGAACTATTAGGATTGTTTTTTTGTTAGAACCAATCATGATAGTATCAGAATCGGTTTTGACAAACAACTGATCCTAATATATGCTAAATTAGGATCGGTTGTTTGTTAGAACCGATTCTAATAGTTCATAAATTAGGATCAGTTGATCAAAAATACCGATCTAAATAGTTTTTAGGATCTGTTTTTTTAAGAAAATTGATCTAGATAGTTATTAGTATCGGTTGTTTCATATAGCCGATGCAGATAGACCGATCCTAATTCCAATTTTTTCACTATTGCATATTTTCAGAAGCGCGTGTTTGAATGCTCTCACAATTGTACATGGTCTTATTTTATGATCTCTGTGCGATGAAAAAAAATATACAAAAATCTCGACGTCATGGATCTGTCCTTTCTTGTTATTATGCACCTTTATCTATTATTTCTAAAACATATCACTATTATCTAAAGCATCTCTTCCGTGTACACATATTTCTCTGATGCATCTCTTCTAAACAAGCCAGGCTAGATGGAGGGGTAAGGAAAAGGCAGTGATATTTTCACCGAGAATGTGATTAGACACGAAGAAACTTCAATCGAGAATAATTTTTCGTTCGAGTTTCCAATTTCAGTGTTCTTTATTAATTTGAAAAGCTCACGATCGAGAGGATTATATCTAAATTTAAGACCAGTTCAGCTATTTGCGAACGAAAATTTATAAATTATATCTAATGTTTTTGATATAACATGTAGTACGGGGTGTGCTATATATGCACGAAACAACGTGAACTCCATCTTTACAGAAGAATCCACGCTTTCACATAGAGAGGGAATAATTCTACCACATTGGCTTCATGTTCACCGCTAAATGCTCATCATTTGTATCTAATTCATTAATTAGTCAAACTCAATGCCCAGATCTCGGATCTTACCCTGTTTGTTTAATTCAGTACAGTTCAGATTGGATCCAACAAGGTTCTTAAGTGTACTGTTGAAGAATAGAATAAATTAGGAGGGTTAAGTTGCAAAATAAAGAGAAGGGCAAATCTGTAAATTTAGATCAATTAGAAGTGTACCGTTTGAATATCAACAGTAAAATGAGAAATGAGACTATAAATACCTCCAGTGGAGACTATAAATATAGCTGGTACATATTGTAAGAGATACAACAAAAAAACAGAAATAATAGAAATAATACAACTTTCTTTCAACTCTCTGTCTCTAAAACTAACATGGTATCAGAGCTCTAAGCTCTTGAGATCAGAAAAAACACACACAAAAACCCGTAACAGCAAAGAAAAATACTGCAAGAATGGCTAACGAGGGTTCCAACAATGCTTCCAAACTCACCAATGCTTTGCTCAACGGCAGAAACTATCTCACATGGGCAAAGGCTGCGGCAAGAGCGCTCAGCAGTCGAGAAATGCGAGAATACATCACGGGAGACAATAAAGTTCCCGAAGTCGCAAATCCCCTGTCGCTGACCGAAGTAGAAAAAAAAGAGATGAGAAAATGGAGAACCGAAAACGATAAAATCATAACATGGCTCACGAATTCTACGGAGCCGTCCATTGCGGAGCTATTTCTTCTTCTTGACACGGCTTTTGAACTATGGGAAGCCGTCAAAGCCATGTACGGTCAAGAAATTCAGCAAGAAAAACAAGGCGAGAGAAAGTTTGTAGAGTACCTCGGTGCTCTTCAAAAGAAAAAAGATGAGCTTCGCTTGTATCGGCCGCAAACCGTTGATCTGGCCGTAATCAGAAAATGGGAAGAAGAAAATGATATATTTGAGTTTCTTGCGGGATTAAACCCGAGTTATGAGGCGGTAAGAGCTCAGATAATGAATACGATCCCTCTTCCTTCCTATTCCCAAATCAAAAATATGATTCAACAAGAAGAGAGTAGGAGGGAAGCCATGGGAGGTTCACAAGTTGTTTGCAAGGGAGATGAGACCCACGGATTTGCCATGGCCAAAAAATTAAACTTTCCAAATTCTGACCGAAATCCTAATTCGGAGAAAAGAGGAGGAATTACCGAAAAGTGTGAACATTGCAAGAAAGAGGGGCACGAGAAGAGCAAGTGCTGGTTTCTCCATCCCGAATTGAGGCCGAAATGGTGGGGCAACAGTGGAAAAGGTGGCAAGCGAAAAAACCCTAAGGGGAGAAAAACTTCGCTGGGACAGCGCTGTCTCGCGAAGAAGAAAACAGAATAGAAGAGGCAGGCGGGTCCGCTCCTGTTGTTTACACAATTGGATCCGCTCCCTCTCTGTTGGGTCCGCCACAACACCAAGGGTTCGCAGGAAACTCCTTAATGGATCCGCTACATCCCTCATTTGGATTCACTGCAGCAGCACTGGGTGCGCCACAACAACAGCAAGGATCTGCACCCTTCTTAATGGGTCCGTCACAACACCCATTTGGATCCACATCTAGTGCAGCCCCAACCAGATCTGAATTGGGCTCCATTTTATCTCAATTGAGTGGGCTTCTAAACAGGCCCAATTCAGGTTCTTCTAAATTTCAAAATTTATTTGTAGATCAAAACGGTAGAAGCCCAAACCAGAATCTATATATTGTACCAAACAAAAGAAATGGTATAAGCCGAAATAAAATTGAGACAATGGAAATAAAATGTACAAATTTAGGAAATTTAAATAATAAATTTTGCAAAAGTAATTTAGATTGGATTTTAGATTCCGGTGCAACCGACCACATGACCGGAAATAAAAATCTATTACAAAATTATAAAATAGGAAAAGGTCACGAATTTGTCTATGTTGCAAATGGCGAAAAAATGAAAATTTGTGGCTATGGCTCTATTATTGTTTTTTCAAAAGAAATTAAAAATATCATGCATGTAAAAAATTGCACCGTCAATCTATTATCTATAGGTAAACTTTCAAAAGAATTAAATTGTGAAATTATTTTCTCATCTCAAAATGTGATTTTTCAGGATTTAATATCCAAGATGATGATTGGTGAAGGTGTTTTCACAAATGGATTATATTTTTTTTATAGCCACAAATATAATTTCAACACTCAAGTACAAGACATGGGACACTTGTGGCATAGAAGAATTGGACATCCTTCCGATAAAACTTTAAAATGTATTTTTGATTTTTCTAAATTAGATTGTAGTAATTGTGAAGTATGCAAACTCGCTAAACATACAAGACTACCTTTTGTAAGCTCAAATTCAAAGAGTAATCATATATTTGAACTTATTCATTCCGATGTTTGGGGACCCGCTCTCGTAAACTCTTATAATGATTTCAAATATTTTGTTACATTTATAGATGATTTTTCACGACTAACATACTTATATTTATTAAAAAATAAAAGTGAGGTTTTTTCTTACTTTCAAGATTTTTCAAATTTAGTTGAAAATCAATACAATGTTAGGATTAAAACTCTTAGAACCGATAATGGAACGGAATATGTAAATAAAAAAATTTCAAATTTTTTAAAACAAAAGGGAATCATATATCAAACAACTTGTGTTTATACTCCACAACAAAATGGGATTTCCGAAAGAAAAAACCGTCATTTACTTGAAATGACAAAAGCACTTATGTTTCAAACCAGTGTTCCAAAAATTTATTAGTCGGATGCCGTTCTCACTGCAACTTATTTGATAAATAGGTTACCAAGTGTTGTTTTAAAAAATAAGAGTCCATTAGAAATTATTTATCAAAGAAAAATAATTTGTAACCAAAATAAAAAAGATAAATTAGATCATACTTCTATAAAAGCTATTTTTTTAGGATATTCATCTCAAAAAAAGGGTTATAAGTGTTATGATCCTATAAATAAAAAACTTTATATTTCTAGAGATGTAACATTTTTTGAAAATGAGCCGTATGTTAAAAATAAAGATGAGATTGATAATCAAATTATCACAAATGACTTTGTCATTCCCATGTCTACTAATCAAATTATTGAGCAAAGAATTGTAGGAAATGACGAAGAAGAAGTAGAAGAAGTAAGAGAAGAAGAAAATGATAATACTTCTCAAAGTGGAGCCGAGGAGGAAGAAAATGAAAATATTGAAGGCAAAAATATTGAAGAACAACCTAGAAGGAGGTCAACTCGTCATAGACAACCATCAACAAGGTTACAAGATTTCGTAACATATAAGGTTCAATATCCTATTGAAAATTTTATTTCATATAAAAATATTTCAAAAAACCACCGTACATTTCTTAGTTCAATTTCTAAAATAGAAGAACCAAGAAATTTTGAAGAAGCCCATTAACCAACCGGTGTGGTATAAGGCTATGGAAGAAGAACTTCAAGCCTTAGAAAAAAATGACACATGGACCATTGTACCATTACCAAAAAATAAAAAAACCGTTGAATGCAAATGGGTTTATAAAATAAAATACCAAAGCGATGGATCCATAGAACGGTATAAAGCCCGGCTAGTTGCCAAAGGGTATACCCAAACATATGGTATTGATTACCAAGAGACCTTTGCTCCGGTAGCAAAGATGAATACCATAAGAATTTTACTTTCCATAGTGGTAAATAATAGATGGAATTTATATCAAATGGATGTTAAAAATACATTCCTTCAAGGAACACTTGAGGAAGAGATTTATATGACCCTACCACCGGGTCATGTAAAAGAAAAAAATACTAACCTTGTTTGTAGGTTAAAAAAAATAATTTATGGACT
This sequence comes from Carex pumila, assembly GCA_033356055.1. Classification (NCBI taxonomy): domain Eukaryota; kingdom Viridiplantae; phylum Streptophyta; class Magnoliopsida; order Poales; family Cyperaceae; genus Carex; species Carex pumila. Next base: position 14,719 of record JARJHM010000170.1, read on the forward strand.
TAAACAATCTCCAAGGGCATGGTATGAAAAACTTTCTCAATTTTTAATTTTTCTTGGTTTTAAAGTAAGCCAATCGGATACCTCACTATTTTCAAAACATGAGAATAATGATACCACTATTGTTCTTGTTTATGTTGATGACATAATTATAACCAGAAACAATTGTGAAAAAATTAACAATGTTAAAAAACACTTGAAAGAAAAATTCGAAATTAAAGACCTTGGTAGACTTAAATATTTTTTAGGAATTGAAATAGCTCATTCTATCAAGGGTTTATTTATCTCACAAAGAAAATATACCATTGACCTTCTAAAAGAAACCGGAAAATTAGGATCCAAACCGGCCTCAACACCAATTGATAATAATTGTAAATTAAATTCCGAAGAAGGGAAACCGTTGGAAGATATCAACCAATTCCAACGGCTTGTAGGTAAGTTAATTTACTTAACGGTAACTAGGCCGGACATATCATTTGCGGTAAGCCAAATTAGTAAATTTATGCACTTACCAAGAAAACCTCATCTTGATGCAATTGATAGAATTTTAAGATACTTAAAGAAATCACCCGGCAAGGGTGTGTTGATGAAAAACAATAAATCTAATGACGTATGTGGCTATTCCGATGCAGACTGGGCCGGAAGCTTTGATAGAAAATCAACAACCGGCTATTGCACGTTTGTAGGCGGGAACTTAGTCACATGGAAAAGCAAGAAGCAAAATGTCGTGGCACGATCAAGTGCGGAAGCGGAATATCGTGCCATGGCATCCACCGCGAGTAAACTCACGTGGATTAAACAATTGCTTGAAGAATTGAACTTCAAAGTTGTTAAGCCAATGAAGATGTTTTGTGATAACAATGCGGCAAGACACATCGCTTCAAATGCCGTATTTCATGAAAGAACAAAGCATATTGAAATTGATTGTCATTTCATAAGAGAAAAGGTGCAAGCAAAAGAGATTGAAACCCCTTATGTGAAGAGTCAAGATCAACTTGCCGATATCTTCACTAAAGGTCTCATTTCGAAAGCATTCGAAGAAATAACAAGAAAGCTAGGATTAATTGACATTTATAATCCTAACTTGAGGGGGAGTGTTGAAGAATAGAATAAATTAAGAGGGTTAAGTTGCAAAATAAAGAGAAGGCCAAATCTGTAAATTTAGATCAATTAGAAGTGTACCGTTTGAATATCAACGGTAAAATGAGAAAGGAGACTATAAATACCTCCAGTGAAGACTATAAATATAGCTGATACATATTATAAGAGATACAACAAAAAAAAAATAATAGAAATAATACAACTTTTTTTCAACTCTCTCTGTCTCTAAAACTAACATGTACTAAACAAGAATAGGAAATAACTTCACAAGCATAGTAGTTTAATGTGCACAAATAATCTTTCCCTTGTATTTACAAAAAATGACAAAGCAAGAATCATTTGCTTTTTCACATCTTACTCATAAATGCGCTGCATCTATATTTTATTTATTTAAATAATTCAAAGATATATATATCAAGCATTGACGAAACTACTCTTCAAAAAAATTTCTACGGTTATTATCCTTCAGTAAATTTAAAATCAACAATATTTACTATATGTATTTCTAAGATAAACTAGTTATTTTCTTTGATTTTGTATATTTAGCAATATTGTTAATAGGAATAATTTGAAGAGAATTTGTTTTGTTTTGTGACTATTTGAACATATTATCTCACTAATGGATTGATTTCTGATATAAAAAATAGTAAATATTGTGCTGAAGAAAAATAGGAAGAAAATTTCAAAGTGAAATACAATTAATAATAAGACTCTAAAAATGAAGTCAAACAAAAGTGAGGTTTTTGAATTGTATGTCCAAAAGTGCTAGTTAAGTTCTGCTGCAATTTTAGTATGATGATTCTTTTCGAAATTTTTGTCGATTATTTGAATCTTGAAACTGTAAAAATAAATTAGTTGTACAAAAACTACCACTTTGATCTTAAACAATTTCTCTCTCTCTCTCTCTCTCGATGTATATATCTTTTGAGCAAAACTAAGGTGTGATGTGCTCACTAAGAGAGATTGGTGAGCACACCTCCAAAAGGCTCTTGGATTGACTTCAAACTATAAATTCAAACCGTTGAAATCCATGTGCTTCGTGAGTAATGTATGTACATGTAAAAAATTTAAAGTTTCGAATTCATTTAGCACATGGTCAAACGGTAAAAAGAAACGATGAAAAATTAAGACATAAAACAGTTAAAAAAATAACTTATAAGATGTTCATTTTTTTTTACTGTTTGACAATGTACTAAGTAAATTCAAAACTTTAAAACTTTTGCATTTCCATGCATCACTCACGAAATACTTGGATTTCAACTGTTTGAATTCATAATTTGAAGTTACTCCAATAGTTTTTTTGAAGGTGTGCTCACCAATTCCTTTTTGGAGAGCACATCACACTAGGACTGGCAAAAAAGCTCATGGCTCGTGGCCCGCTTGGTATTCGTCTGTGACTCGATCGGTAACAGCTCGTTCGTTAGTGGATCAAGTTAAAATTAGCTCGCTTGCTACTGTTGTACCCTAGAAAGTTGCCAATTTAAATAAATGGAAATTGGCACCAATTAAAATGCTTGAACAATGCTAAATGTGCATAAAATCTTTCCAAAATGAAGGGAAATGACATATTGGAGTTCATGGTAATATTCTACATATAAAACCATGAATTTTGATATTTTATACAGATTCTAACTCCAAATGGTTGAGTTATGAATTTTCAAATAATATGCTGACTTGGCAGCTTCTGAATGGTGCCACATGGCTCTGGGTACCCCTAGCAATAATCTGGGCTTCCCTGGGTGCAAATTGGGAGTTCTTAAGCTAAACCTGACCCCTGGGACCCATTGTCAGTCTCTCAGGGTTAAATTTCGCTGAATGTTGGATATAGATGGGCCCAGCGCATGAGAAACAGACTCTGTACACCGGGTGGCAGTGCAATGGTGCATGATGCGCCCTAACCAACCAGATCAAACAAGGAAAGCATTGAGTTTAAACTCAGCGCCTTTGATTCCTTCGTTCCGTGTGCTCTCGGAGCACCATAAACTATAACACTACCCCCTTGTACGACCTACAATGCGCCAAGCGCATACAGAAGAAAAGGGAAATGAAAGAGAGAGAAGGCACAGGTCAGTGAGGCCGACATGTGGGCCCCTGACCTCTGACATCTCCTTCTCCCTTCAGCTGGCAACCAAGCTTGATTTTGAGCTTCGAATTCGCTAAAATTAGAAGATAATTGAAAGAAAGTTCATGAGGGATTGAAAGAACTACCTTTCCTCTCCTCTTTACCTAAACCTCAACAGTTATTTCCTTCTCACAAGCTTTAATTTGAGCCGAGAAGAGGAGAAGAGCAAATTTGTGAACTCGGGCTAAAGATGCAATCAAGCTTTGAAACTCAACAAGGATGCTCAATACACTGAGGCGATGCTATTCATGCTCTCAATTTGAGGTTTAATGAACTAAATAAGATGAATTGAACGAAGAGCTTTAGCTCAGTTCTGGCCATGGCTAAGAGCATCAAACTAGTTATGCAAGTGGTAAATTAGACCTTAGAACATTATAACAAGGTTAACACGATGCTATTTGTCAACTTGATATGCCTTGAAGTGCAACAATTAAGAAATGCCCATGTTAAGCTTTAAGAATGGCTCGGGTCCAACACAACATAACCTATTAGCTGCTCACAGCTCACTCTGGTCCCCTGGACACATGTAAAATAAACCTGAGGTCATGAAAAAATAGGAGAATATGCTCCTGGAGGCTGAGAGCATGCATTCCCTCATACCTCATCTACATGGCAGTAAATTAAGGGCTATTATGCCATGCAATGCCTTACAGATCAATCCAAGGGCTCAAATCAATACAACACATTCAAGTGACATGCCAAAACACAATTGGGTGATCCCTTGCCTTGATGGCACTACAGATGATACAAATCAAGCATAGACATATGATCAAACACCTTTAGTCAAGATAAGACCACCTCAGCCCTATCAAATCCTGAGCTGAGCTCTTTGCCTATAAAAGGGCACCTTAAATGAAGTTCAGAAGAGACGACAGCTAGAGAGAAAACACACACATCAAGTTCTAAGCACACAGCTACACATTACACACACATTTACATACATAGAGTGGTGCACAAATACACCATAAGCTTCCTATGTGATTAACAAGTCTAATTCATAGGTAATTAGAGCTTTGACTCAATGTAAGGTCCCTAGGGACCACGTTGTACATTTTCTTATTAATAAAGTTGGTGATATATACTATTTGATCTTCGTTTATTGTATTTTTTGCTTCATTTCTGCTTTGATGCTATAATAATGTATCTAAACAATAAAATATAAAATATGTTGTTTTAATACAAACTTCTTATAAAAAGTTGCATCTTTTGTACATTTCTTCTATTTTATTTCACTTTCTTCTTTTCTGTCTCCTCTGATCACTTTTGCAAATTAATTAAGGGCTAGGATGAGTGTAGTGAGCAAGTGGGCATCCTTTCTCATCTAATCCCTTAATTTTTTTGATTTAAAAGTGATTAAAAAGAGGAAAAAGTGACTTAAATAAAAGATAAACACACAAGGGTTGTTTAAAGTGAGCAAGTGAGCATCCTTTGCAGTCCTCAACCCTAAGTCCCCTTGAGAGAGCCTATTTGCAACTAGATCCAAAGAAATGGTGAGGTTATGCCCTTTAAAATGGCTAATTTCATTATTTTGGAGGACCTAATTGCAAAAAGTGAGAAACTGATGACTAAGATGTAAATAGGCAGCAGTTATACTGCCATATGCCATTTATATTCTTTATCTAATAAAGTTTTGATGATATTGCTCTCTAAAGTCAAGGGGATATGCTCAAAACATGATTTCTAAAACAATCAGGGGCCTCCCTACATATTTTCAAGCTCTGGCATGCTTAAAATGTATTAAAGTGATGATTTTGTAAACTTTGAACCTTTTAATCTTCATTTTATGTATTTCTGGTATAAGAACAGTGTCTAAATACCCTTGAAATATGTTATAAAGCCAAACCAGACCTTGAAAGAACTTGTACCAGTCTCTGGTATCATGACAAACACAAACTCAGCACTTAATTGCATTAGATGTGCAACTGGTACAGTATAGGTACCTAAAAACAGTAAAGTGACCCCTGCTGATAAATCTGACAGCTTAGATCAGTACAAAGGTCAAAATAAAAATTGGACTTCACAGTCAGATAGAGCACATCAAAACACACAAAACTGATATAAACTTCATCTCATTTGGACATTCCTATGAAAAGTTATGAGATTTCAAAGTTCATCTTTTAAAAAATGAAAATTTTGTATTTAAAATGGTAAAATGACCATGAATACCCCTGAGCTTGATCAAGTCATTCAACTGAGCTACACTGCTCAGAAAAATCCCAAATTTGGAACAAAAATCCCTGACATATATATCTTTGAATCTGTGAAATGAAAATCACATATCCTGTATAAGATTCAAGAGCAAATGATTTAGAAATATTAAAATATATATGTTCTTCATGCCACTTTGATCCAGATCCTGATCTAATATAAACCAAAGCTCCCAAGCTCTTCCAAAACATTCCAAATGACATGAGTGGCTTCTCTAAATGTCCAATTTGACTTGAAATCCATTGTACCTGCCATTGGTACCAATTTGGTATTGGAACCGAAACCATAAAATCTAAATTATGTTCAAAGCTTTTTAAAATGTGAAATTGATGCTTCTAACATCTTCCATATCATCATACGACCCTAAACAACCAATCAATTGAAAGAAATCATGAAGAAATTGATCAAAATCGATCTGGGACTCAATCGGTACCGATTGGTACTGTAGATGCCTATCCTACCACCTCTGATGATCGTCGACGGCCGACAATGGTACCAATAGACTCCTGACAGCCTCACGATCACAACCATGTCCTTGGCCGACGCCGCCGTGGCCTAGATCGGCCGAAATGAGTTTGTCAGAGAAGAACCCTAGCCGGGAAACCCCTTTGCACAGATATTAAAGCAAGAAACACGAATCTCAAAGCAATTTGTTTAATCTAATGGACCAGGATAAAAAAAATCAAATCCAACGGCTCTCTGACAGCATGGAGCCCACTTGTCAGTTTAAATAAATTCCTTTGCACTAATCTCAAAGCCTAAATGAATTAATCCTGTGCCTTGTACATTAATTGATGGCCCAGTGCACATCTGAAAGGCCCAAATCTCAAAGTTTTACACCAATCTCAAAGTCCACATGTGACTAAAAGATGTTCTTTTACATATAAAACCCTCCGTTTATTAAAAATATGCAGAGAAGCCCCCTACAAATTTACACAAAAGCCCCTGTTAGCATAAAACTTTCTCAAACAAGCCCTTGAAGGCCCAAATTCCAGTCCAGACCCTGTTAAAAGCCCAAATTACAGTCTCAGGTTCCTAGAAACTTACAAACAAGTCCCTGGAAGTATAAAATCTTTACAAATAAATCCTTTCAAGCCCTTTTTGATCATAACTTTCTCGTACTAAGTCCAAATCGACTCAAATCAGTCCCAGATGAACCCAAATTCAATTCTCTATGACTATAAATAATATTTGAACATATACATGTCTCAGCCATAATCTGAAATGACCAAAATGCCCCTCTCTCGACATATTTTTATAAATAAAAGTATAAAAATGACATTTAAATGCTCCTTTCAAATTAAAAATACATGAATGGCATTCCTTACGAATGTTCTCACATTTTGATCATGTAAATCCATATTTTCATGTATACATCATGACGATCAATCAAAAACATGTCTATAAATTAAATGAGAACGAACTACATGACCAAAACAAACCATACATAAGCCCCTTTTAGCCTCATTATTCAATTCAACCCAAATAGGCACAAATCCTGGAATGCTTGAGGTCTTCAGATAGGCTCGAAAGGCTTTTCTGATGTAATTAACGGCGGAGGCTTGCGCCCGTCGGAAGTAAAACGTCCCCGCAATCGAAAATAATAAAACCTCCAACAACTGATCATGAACGTAGGTCGTTACAAGAGGTGAACCAGGAGGAAAGCAGAAAGAAATATCGAGTGGATGCCTTCCCTTGAGTTTGGTGACCTGCTCACATCCAAAGAAACAGAGCACTGAACCCAGTCGGGAACATCTCCACTCACCCACACATGTAAAATCCCGCACCGTTAGCTAACCTGAAGCCGTGCAACTTTCTGCGCCCTACAGCTACATACTCGAGCCATAATTAATGAGTTTGACTTTGGCCTGGCTCGGTCGTTAACGAGCCATGTAATATACATAGTTTAATAGTTTAATCGAATCCGTTCACTTCAGATTGGGGATATTATGGTCTATAGATGTTATAGTCAGTGTTATGGCAATTGCACTTTGGACTGTGTTTAAGTTGATTGGTAATTATATAGAATATGTGTGAATTAATTATAAGCAATTAAGTTAATTTGTTTGATTTGGTATGCATGAATTTATTATGTGAATATATTTGTATGAATTTAGAATTTTGATATGTTTGTATGTATGAATTTAGCTGTAAACTTAATTTATAGTAATTAATTTGCTTAATTACAATTGAATTAAGAGCATTCCTCAGTAATTAGCCATATAAATATTATTTTGTTTTAGCCATAATTGATAAGATGTGTTATGAAAATTTAAGATATAGCAGGAAAGAAAATATACAAATTTATAAATATGTCAAGCTAATAACGCGCTAGCTCGGCTTGCTCAGACAAGTCACGAGTCGGTCTTGAGCAATAGTTTTAGCTCGGGACCTAAAATCTAAACTCGCTCGCTCAGCTTCATACACTAACAAACCGAGTACGACTGTGGCCTAGCTCGCGCTTTAACAGCTCATTATCACCCCTACATCACTCCCTAGTTTTGCTCATATATTTTTGTGTTATACCTATTGGGTTTCGTGGTAACCAAAAACCCGTTTAGGCTTAAGTTGCGGAATGATCGTAGAACAAAAATTTCTACAGCCAACTTAAGCTCAAGATTAAACGGGGTATGTCAGAAAACTTTCTAAGGCGGTCCACCTTCAGTATTCCTTTGGCATCAGAACCCAATTTAATCCTTTTACAGATCTACTCCATGATTGATTTCTAAAACTTTAATCTACTTACCAATTAAATAGATTAATATAACATATCTATACCTTGTTTCCAAATCACAGTTGGAATGCAGACCGAGCAAGTAAAGCTACATCACGGGAATGATTCTCCTCGGAGCATCAGATGTCTAATGCCTCTATCGGTTATCCACCAGGACTAATCGGAGAGCGGTTTATTTCTTTTGCCAGAAATACTATAAACTGTGAAATTCTTCAAAAACACTATTCATGAAGAAAAAGATGAAAACCCGTAAACACAAATTTTTGGTTACTCAGTTTCATCAATGAGCAAAACTGAAATGCCGCAAAATTCGGTAAAACACTATTCATTGATTTCGTAAATATACTTCACAACAACCCGCAATATTATACGTCAACTACGTATAACTTTCTTTTCTCAACCGAAACCAAGAAAGAGATAAAATACCGATTCGTTTCGACACGAAACGATACGAGTGAATTAGTATTTTATTCTCTCCATGCACCCCTCTATTTATAGCCTCTAAAATGATGTGAAAAGACCAAAATACCCCTATGACAAGGTATGCCACCTAGAGGGTGAGGTGTCATGTGGATAGGATTGATGACGTGTCATCTGGATAGGATCGATGATATGTCATACGGATCAGGACGAATCTAAAAAGACCCGAATGTCCTCGGCCCGAATACAAATAATATTCGTATAATTATTCTGAACAATTATATTTCTTATGGTTGTTGTTTCGGTAATTTATACAACGTGTTCTGCAGATTTATAAATTAACCGGTTAACTTTTATACAACGTGTCACACACGTTTATAAATTAACCAATGTTTTTTGCTTGTTATTTTTACATAATATTTATAATTTAATTATAACACATATAATTTATTGTAACCATCTTACTATTGATCATAACCAATTTATAATCAATCACAATAAGATTCTCCGATTAACTCCTATATGGTGTGACCTAATAAGATCTATGTTATGTTGGTAAATAGAGTTAAAACTATTTTAACTTCTATAATCATGAGCGGTATCTGGCAGTATACATCATGACCATCCAATTACACAGATGATGATGTACTGTACAATATCACGATCCAGTAATCAATTTACTTGTGTCTGTTCTTCTATCCCATAGCTATCAAATTAGTTTCAAAATAGATGTGTGTCATCCTTGCTAACTGAATCTTTTCTTGATCTTGAGCAGATTATCAAATATAATTACTCTTGTAATTATACCGCTAGCAGATAATCTTACTCTATTAAGGGGCCCAGTGATACTATAACTCGTATAAAATACGAGGGACAAATAGTATTCTTGGTAAACTATCACTTCCTCAGCTAAGCTATACATATGGAAAAGCTACCCTTATGACTGCTTTTTACGAACATCGTTAGATAACAATTACACATACATATTTCTCAGTGGGAACGATAAATACCTCATACTGTAAAACCTGACACTGAATGAAAACACAAATGACACGAACACAATTCTATTTAATGTTTCATTCGGGGTCTGTCAAATACCATGTTCCTAGAACATGTATCTATGTGATCAAAATGATATCTCGTGTCAGGTGGTTTGTAAAACTTAACCATCTTTTAATCCACATACTAACCTTATCGCGGTAATTAGTGTTCTTGCTAATTACCTTGGTCAGTGACTTTTTAAGAGTATATATCATCTATATTATGGAGTTTCACAATTTCAGTCATGAACTCGAAATGATCCATAAATTCAATAATACTCAAGACAACAAAATGATATATAAATAAACATTCAATTCATGAACAAAGTTTTATAATAAATTATCATATTATTGACTTCTAGATTATTACAAACTAACAATACCTAGAAACATTATCTGCTAGTTGTTATTGGAATGTTATTTTTTGTGTTGAAATGTTGAAATATGGTTTGTTATATGTTTTAAATATTTCTTGAATTATGAATATATAAGATTCACATCATAATAATAAAGTACATTATACTCATTTTCTAGAAGATTCCGTTAAATTCGTTACCCAAGAAAGCGCGCTTCCGAATTTTACATGGTTTTTAATAAATAATTATTTATAAATATGTTTTAGCATTCATACATGATTTTTATTTAAAAACCGTGTAAAATTGGGCTTAATTATACACATTTTTTTTATTAAAAAACATATATGAATATTGTACCATATTTTCGGAAGCGCTTGTCTAAATGCTCTCACAATTATACATGGTCTTATTTTATGATCTATGTGTAATAAAAAAATATACAAAAATCTCATGATGTCCCTTCTTATTATCGTGCACCTTTATCTATTATTTCTAAGACATATCACTATTATCTAAAGCATTTTTTCCATGTACACATATTTCTCTAACACTTCTTCTAAACAAGCAAAGCTAGATGAAGAGGCAAGGAAAAGGTAGTGATATTTTCACCGAGAATGCAATTGGACACGAAGAAACTTCAATCGGGAATAATTTTTCATTCGAGTTTCCGATTTCAGTGTTCTTTACTAATTTGAAAAGCTCACAAGAGGAATATATCTAAATTTAAGACCAATTCATCTTGTTGCAAACAAAAATTTATAAATTAGGGTTAATTTTTTATATACCCTTATAGACTTTTTTAATTTCTTATTTACCCCTAAATACTTCAATTTATCTAATTTATCCCTAAACTCTAACAACTCTTTCTTTTTTACCCATTATACTTTAACTATGAAGTTAACTACATTGAAAACCCTAGTTAAAATAATAAAATCAAAAATACCCTTTTATTTTATTCTATTTTGTATTGGAAGTTTATCGTCTCTTCTTTCATGTTGTCTCGTGTTTTCTTGTGGTGATAGGCCTGCGCAAGAATTCCTATTCCTATTCCATTTCCGAACCTTTTTTTACTGCTTTCCTTTTTGTATTGTTCCAATCTTTCGCTCTCTATTACCCTTTCGCTCTCCAGCTCTCTTTTTTCCCTTCTAATTTCAGTTCTCACGGAATTAGACATACATTTTTTTATAAATTAGACACGCATGTTGCTTACTTATGAATTATGAACTAGACACATTGAATTGTGAATTACAAGCAACCACCAAATTGTGTAATATTTTTCTTGAAAGGCCCCTGTACCAGTGAAATTTTATATTTTGATTAAATTGTACCAATGAAATTTAAAGTAGAAAATTCATTCTTGTATATTTGGGAACTCATTTTTTTTTTAATTTAAAGAACACATATAGATGATAGTAGGAGCAGTGAAGGTATTGTTAACTCTGGTACATCCCCAGCTTGTTTGTCGGTATTTGAGCATTTGTTGTTATCTTTGATTTCCTAATAGCAGCGAAAGTCTGTTGCTATCTTCAATTTCTTAGTTTTAAATGGAATAGGAATTGCATTATAATTATTAACTTTAATTAAAAATTGAAAATTTTAGGTTCTATGAATGAAATAAAACATAATAATCATAGCCTTCGTACATCTAAAATACTCCCAAAATAAGAAATTTACGTCAGTCGAGTAGCTACATCCATGAACACCTGTAAAAGGGAAAAAAAATGAATAGTTAACAAGGAATTAAGTAAAATTTTACCATATGCTTATCTGACATATTGTTCACAATTTGCAACACATAATCTGCTTTAAAATAATGGCACAGAGCACATTTTCAGATCTTGGTGCACTACTTATCAGGAATGGGAGCTTACATATTTACATTACATACTAAGAATTTTTAGACAAGACCCAGAGAGTATTGGTACAAGTACAGGTACCAAGTTATCAACCAATCTGTACCAGGAAGTATTATCTTGTACATATACCATATACCGGTAATAACTATGAAAATAGTAGCACGGTTATGCTTTTGGAAATCAGGTAGGTGATTTGATTCAATTATGACAAAAGCTAATGGGATGGTTCGTAAAAAAAAAAATCCAATCAGGAGGAAAGTCAGATTTTGTAAATTACTGGTACTTAAATTTATGTACCAAAATGTATTGGCTAGTACTTAAGTTGACGGTGGAACCCATACGGATATAACCTTGTAAAATAATTTCCTGATTTGAAGACGTATGTGGTTTTCTCAGGGGCGGATTGAAGAAGGCATAATGGGGGTCAACTGACCCCCATTAAATTTAATTTTTTTGTATTTATATATAGTTTTTTATATAATTTAGAGTAAAATATCACGGTATTGTATAATTGATTCTCATTCTCTGCAGAAAAATTATATATGATTTTTTTTTTTTGATAAAAGGCGCTAACCCCCAGTTTCATTAGATCAACGAAACCATTACATCCCTAAAGTAAGTTGTTGTAGGTTAATCCTTAGAAAGAAGGTATCACTTGACCTTCTTTCTCTGCTACGGTGAGGTTATGAGTTCATGACACAAGCATATGCAACGGAATAGTCCACAAGCAGCTGAATACAACCAAAATTGCTGCACTACATAATAGACTACTAACAGGATATCTAAGGGGATCACTAATTATGACTATCAGAGTCTTCACAGTAGCATGAAATGCTCTCTTCTTCTCCTGGCAAGATCACACACAAAGGGACAGCATCTATAATGTCTTCGTCAGGGATCCATTGCTGGGCCTCCTCTTGCACTGTTGGTTTTGTTCTTTTTCCACCTGTCCAATACAAAAGTAAAGAAATTATGAAATACAGTATACTTTTTTGCGGTTTTGAGTTGATATTTTTTAAAAATAACTTCATTTCGGTGTTTCCATAAAGTCCAACAACCTGCACTAAAAAGAAGCAAAAAAGCAGTTTGTGTATACTTAGGTAAGGATAAGGCAAACTCTAACACCTCATGGAAGGAATTCCAATTAGTGTAATAGAATTGGTGGCATCCTAACCAAAATCATATTTGTTTAGCCACGGGGCATTGGAGGAAGAGATGTTTAACAGTTTCCTCCTGAGGGCAGAAAGAGCATGTGATGTCTCCCTCCCATCCTTTCTTCCTGAGATTTGATTTGGAAAGAATTTTATTTTGAAATGTCAACCACATAAAAATTCTAATTTTAGGTGGCAAGGGTAGATTCCACCAAATCATGGCATGTGCAGGTATAATACCCCGGAAATTAAAAAAGGTGTATAATGATTTCACACTAAATGTTCCTTTTGTATCCCATCTCCATGTCAGCTGATCAATTGAGTGGGTAAAGGATATTTGGTTGAGCAAGAACAACAGGTCATTCCATTCTGACAATTCAACTCCATCTAGAATGTCATGGAAGATGACATTTTGCCCTTGAGAGTGTATCACATCTGTAAGAAAGATATCTTGATTAATACATTTCAGATATAATTGTGGAAATTGGGAGGCCAAAGCACACGTACCATTCCAAATATCTGTCCAGAACTTCACTATGGAAGTTCTTCCTGGAGTATAAGTCACACTACATGTTCCTAGCGATTCCAGTTTAACTATGGAAGCCCAAAAAGGGGACGGTTTTGTATTATTGTGTTCAATATAAATATGAGTCAACAGGGTTTTCTAAGGACTCTGGAAAGTGGGGTCCTTGAATTTAAAAAAAAATTGTATATGATTGACTCCCATAATTCGAAAGTCTAGCGCTGCTGCTCTTGATTTTTTGTAACATGGTACATTACATGGAAATAACAAGGGCATAATATAAAACAAATAAATTAGATAATATTTTATTGTGAATAATTAATTCTATGGTTAAATAGAAAAAGAAAATGAAAGTTAAGAGATATATTCAAGGAGTAGAGAGATAAATAGAAAACTGAAGAAGTTTTAGAGGACAGAAAATTAAGCCTATAAATTATATCCAATGTTTTAGATATAACATGTAGTACGGGAGCTATGCACGAAACAACGTGACCTCCTCGATCTTTACAGAAGAATCCACGCTATTCTACCACATTGGCTTCATGTGCGCCGCTAAATGCTCATCATTCGTATATAATTCATTAATTAGTCAAACTCAATGCCCAGATCTGAAATCTTACCCTATTTGTTTAATTCAGTACAGTTCAGATTGGATGTGCAACAAGGTTCTTAAGTGTACAAAACGAGAATAGGAAATAACTTCACAAGCATAGTAGTTTTTTTTTTAATAGGAAGCATAGTATAGTTTAATGTGCACAAATAATCTTTCCCTTGTATTTACAAAAAATGACAAAGCAAGAATCATTTACTTTTTCACATCTTACTCGTAATTAATGCGCTGCATATATATTTTATTTATTTAAATAATTCAAAGATCTATCAAGCATGATGCTTTGAGATGATTTGACCCTTTTTATTTTGTACTCAAGTTTAAACAAGAGCTATATTAACGAAACTAATCTTCAAAACAATTTCTACGGTTATTATCCTTCAGTAAATTTAAAATCTAATAAAAACTAAAAACAATATGTACTATATGTATTTCTAAGATAAACTAGTTATTTTCTTTGATTTTGTATATTTAGCAATAATGTTAATAGGAATAATTTGAAGAGAATTTGTTTTGTATTGGGACTATTTTAACATATTATCTCACTAATGGATTGATTTCTGATATAAAAAATAGTAAATATTGTGCTGAAGAAAAATAGGAAGAAAAATTCAAAGTGAAATACAATTAATAATAAGACTCTAAAAATGAAGTTAAACAAAAGTGAGGTTTTTGAATTGCATGTCCAAAAGTGCTAGTTAAGTTCTGCTGTAATTTTTGTTGACTATTTAAATCTTAAAACTGTAAAAATAAATTGGTAGTACAAGGACTTAGAAATTATCACTTTGATTTTAGCCAATTTCTCTCTCTCTCTCTCTCTATATATATATATGAGGAGGGATCAAGTTACAACATTTTTTGAGTTACAACAAGTTACAACAAGTTTTTTTTTTTAATTTTGAAAGTCCATATCGTCGATCCAAACCGTTAGATATGATCTCTACAATAAAATATGCTTGGAGACCAAATTTTATATTTTTTGGAATTTTTTTACTATTTATTAAGATGAGTACAAAATTCAATGGTCTGAATTTGACTAGTTTTTGTACCCATCTTAATAAATAGTAAAAAATTTCCAAAAAATGTAAAATTTGGTCTCCAAGCACATTTTATTGTAGAGATCACATCTAACGGTTTGGATCGACAATTTGGACTTTCAAAATTAAAAAAAAAAACTTGTTGTAACTTGTTGTAACTCAAAAAATGTTGTAACTTGATCCCTCCTCATATATATGAGAAGGGTTCAAATGCACCCTATTTTTTCAAATCTTTTTTCTTCGTTTTTAAAGTCTGAATAGTCAAATTCGAACTGTTAGATGCGATCTATATATTAAGATGTGCTTGGAGACCAAATTTTATATTTTTTTGGAATGTTTTCCTATTTATTAAGCCACTTTGAAAATCGCTGATTTTACATTAAATTTCTGCAGCATTGAAATTAGCAGTTTTCAAACTAGCTTAATAAATAGTAAAAAAAATTTCAAAAAATGTAAAATTTGGTCTCCAAATAGATTATAATATAGATTAAACATCTAATGGTTTGGATTTGTTGTTTGGACATCACAAAATAAAAAAAAAGCGGCAGCACTATCGAGAAAAATGTTGCCGGCAGCAAATTAGCCGCGCACACACACACACACACACACACACATATATATATATATATACTAGTATCCTACCCATGCGTTGCAACGGGGACATACTATAAGAAAAAAATATCAATGAAAATAATAATAAGTATCCAAAAATTAAGACACATGTTAATAGCTCAATTTGAATATAATATCAAATATCGCACAACAATTCAATATCGACATATAATATGATATTAAAAAATATAAATAAAAAGTGTTATCGTGTGTATGTATAGGATATACACACACACATATATTATAAGAGAAATATATATTCACACACACGTTCCAATTTATATTTTTCTTTGTTTCCAATTTAGAATACACACACACATTGATATGTTATATATTGCAAATATATTCTAAACTGCCCACAACAATATGTATAGAAACAAAGAAAAAGAAATAAGGAAATAAAGAAAAAAAATTTCATTGTGATCCGTATAGAAATGAAGAAGAAGCAAGGAAACAAAGAAATAATAATATAGAAGGTGGAGCCTTCTCAATTAAAGAGGAGAAATAAGGAAACGGATAAATATATAGCTAAATTTCAGAATTTGTTCAATTTTAATTGTAACGTATCGTGTAGTAGTACATGTGGTGAGTATGTTTTTAACTAAATTTAGACTTCCATACATAAAACCGATGCATTTAATCAAAAGAAGACCAATTATGTAATTGGAGGGTTGAGATAAAATCTGAAGTTTCATCTTTCAATCATAGCCGTTGGCAGATCGAACACCCAACATGCTTAATAATATAATGGATAGAGTACGGCTAACGCGCTTCCTCTAGTATATCAACAATATACTTTCGGTCTCTAAAATTATCGAATCGACTTCAAATGACAAATCTAAACCGTTCAAACCAATGTCCTTAACGAGAGCTTCGTTTCCATATAAAAAATTTAAGTTACGAATTTATTTACTATCAAGTCAAGTGGTAAAAAAAATGACCAAAATAGTGCATTAAAATGCTCATAAAATCCTTCATCTTTTGACTGCTTGACTTGATAGTAAATAAATTCGAAACTTAAATTTTTTTTTTATATGGAAACAAAGCTCTCATTAAGGACATTGGTTTGAATGGTTTAGACTTGTCATTTGAAGCCAATTCGATAGATTTTAGAGACCGGAAGCATATTGTTGATATACCAGAGAAAGCGCGTTAGCCGTACTCTATATATATAGAGAGAGAGAGAGAGAAAGAGAGAGAGAGAGAGAGGGAGGGATCAAGGTACAACAAGCATTTTCTATATTTTCAAAGTCCAAATCATCAATCCAAACCGTTAGATGTGATCTCTACAATAAAATGTGATTGGAGACCAAATTTTATATTTTTTGGAATTTTTTTACTATTTACTAAGATGGGTACAAAAACTAGTCAAATTCATACCATTGAATTTTTTACCCATCTTAATAAATAGTAAAAAAATTCCAAAAAATATAAAATTTGGTCTTCAAGCACATTTTATTGTAGAGATCACATCTAACGGTTTGGATCGACGATTTGGACTTTGAAATGTAGAAAATGCTTGTTGTAACTTGTTGTAACTCAAAAAATGTCGTAACTTGATCCCTCCTCTATATATATATATATATATATATATATATATATATATATATATGAGGAGGGATCAAGTTACGATAATTTTTGAGTTACAACAAGTTACAACAAGCTTTTTTTTTAATTTGAAAGTCCAAATCATCAATCCAAACCGTTAGATATGATCTCTACAATAAAATGTGCTTGGAGACCAAATTTTACATTTTTTAGAAACTTTTTACTATTTATTAAGATGGGTACGAAAACTAGTCAAATTTAGACCACTGAATTTTGTACCCATCTTAATAAATAGTAAAAAAATTCCAAAAAATATAAAATTTGGTCTCCAAGCACATTTTATTGTAGAGATCACATCTAATAGTTTGGATCGACGATTTGGACTTTCAAATTTAAAAAAAAGCTTGTTGTAACTTGTTGTAACTCAAAAAATATTGTAACTTGATCCCTCCTCATATATATATATATATATATCCTCCTTATTAAGGAGCTTAATGTCTAGATCTTGCAAGGGTCCTGATTTACTTTTTTTTAAGGATGCTCAGCCGTTGAATTTTCAGATCGCACATAGATGAATTTTCCAAATTATGCGCTTCAACACATAAGCATGCACTGGTCGCGTCACATATGATCCCAGCGCCCGTAGATCGTGCACCGCACCGGTGGACCGCGCCTCTGAACCACACACAGCGCCTGCTAACCGAGCCTGTGCACCCTTTTTTCTGCTGAAGGCAGAATTCGAACCCAGTTGGATTCTATTGGTGCCAAAATTCTTACTACTACACTAGAGTTCACATGTGTTATCTTATAGATAAATATAGTATTTAACTATTTTCTGTACAAATTTGATTTAAATTATGTAATTATATAAATATCATATATAAAATAAGTAAATAAATAAATAAATATATATATATATATATATATATATATTAATAGCCGTATCGTATCCTTCATTTTTGAAAATCACCGTATCTGTATCGTATCAGTATTATTATTGCTTTGAGATTTGTGCAGCACGTATTTGAACGGTTGATTTTCAAAAAGGTCACACAAATAATAAAATAATGAAATGCTTGATTTTCTTTCTTTTATAATATTTTATAATGAAATAATATGTTTCCGTTGCAACGCACGGGTACGATGGTAGTATATATATATATGTAGAGTAAGGCTTGGGTGCTATGGATAGCATAGAGGGCCACCATGCTACGGCTCAATATTTGAGTTTTCAAAATCCAAATGGTTAATCCGAACCGTTCATCTTGTTCTCCATATTAATATGTGTTTAGAGACCAAATTTTACATTTTTTGAAATTTTTTTACTATTTTATTAGTTAGGTGGAAAATCACTTGATCTAGAAAATTATGCACCATTAAGATATTTGATTTTCTACCTATCTAAAGAAATAGTAAAAAAATTTCAAAAAATGTAAAATTTGATCTCCAAACACATATTAATATGAAGAACAAAATTAACAGTTCAGATCTACTATTTGGATTTTGAAAACTCGAATATTGAGCCGTAGCACGGTGGCTCTCTATGCTATCCATAGCACCCAAGCCTCTCTCTCTCTATATATATATATATATATATATATATATATATATATATATATATATATATATATATATATATATATATATATATATATATATATATTTCAGTAAGGACTACTTGTCAAAATGTGCAATGGCAAATTGAACAAACTTACTTTTATTATTATTATTATGATTATTAGACTGATTTAATTTGTTCTCCATTTCTTTTGTGTTACTTTATTTTCTTTCGGCTCGATCGGTTATGTTAATTTCATAGACAATTTTATTTTCCAACATAGATGAATTAATTTAAGTAATGATTTGTACTATCAAACAAAATGTAAAATATAAAGATTAAAATAGAGTAAGCAATTTAATTCTCATTACACAACCAAACATAACCATCATGTTTAAGGATTATATATTGTTGATCAAATTGGGCTATACCTTTTTTTTTTCTTTACAAAACGCATTGTATATTGCAACTGACAATTGACAACCACCTTCTCAAGCCCACAGTTTTCTCCATTCCTTATCCGTTCCTCTCTTTTTTTTTCTTCTTATGTTTTTTGGATTCCACTTCCCATTGATTTAACCTTTTTTTTGATAAATTTTCATTGGCCCCTTTCTATACATGGAAGATCTGAGATCTCCCTAAAATATCCTTTTCTTTCTTATTTTTCCGAACCTCCTTCTTGTCCTTTTTTATCACAGCCCTTATTTTTCTTTCTTTTATATTACTGCCAGCCTAATAATTATTTTACTTCTACGACAAATGCATCACACAACTGCATTTGGTTGTCAAACAAGCATCCATGAGAATTGTTCATCAGTGGCTTTGTGCAGAACTTCGCAAATCGCAACATCGATCGACCATTATACAGGCACTACAACTTTGTCACCTTGCTCGCATCTATGTCGAACTAGCTACTCTTTAATTTGCTTGTATTCATGGTTGTTGATCTTATTATTTCCTTCCTTTGAATCAAGGAGAAGAAACATAACATGTAGATTTTTTTTTAAGTGAGGAGAGATACGGTGGGTTATTTTATGTTCAATTATCAGATCTAAACTTGTTATTCTTTAATTTTTTTAATTAAGGAAGAAATGACCCTACATGTTATTTCTTCATTATTAAACATTATTTAAGTTTATTTTCCATGGTCGTTCACTCTTAGATCTTCCTAGGCTTGATGCTAGCTGTTGTAGGCATTAGTTTGGCATTACTTTTTTAGCTTGATAATATAGGTTTTAATTGGAATATATAGAAGAATAAGATAATTGACTGCTGAAAGTCTCTAAAGACGCTCTAATTTATTTATGTATTCAGCACCAAAAACATTAATTGCATTAAACGAAGTACCAACCCGAGACGATACAGATACAAGATAAAAACAAAACATAAAACAAAAAACGAAAACGAAAAATTCAACCAGTATATAGCAAGTAAAGCAACATTTGTTATAAATTGACACTTACTTTCATTCTACTCGAGTTTGCTGATTTTCACGTACCACTCATCACAAAAAGGTAAATTCAAAATAATTGTGTTGGGTGTTGGCAAAACAACAGCTCTTCGAAGAACACCTTCTTGAATTTTTGCATGGTTGTGGAATCAAGCGCAGGAACAACTTTTATACCGCCATCCTTTGTTGTATCATTCATTATGTAGATAACTCTATTTTCTGTATACCGTTCCCATGACAACAGTTGTGGTGCACCCCATCCGAAATCTACATCACTTAGTTGCATACCAAGAATGGTTCGAATACGAAGATCCGATTCTGGAATTTCTTTCACTCTGATTTTCTTGTTGCAATTCACCTCCACGTAATCAATAAAAGATCTGATGTACTCATCAGTGAGTCCATCAACAGCAGCTTTCACAGTGGCTGCCACATTGCCAATTGGATTCGACGTAATCTTTGACACTTCAGATGCTGCAGAGATCCGTACAACTGCATTACCAAAATATGCTTTGAGCGGGGGATTAAGGCGGTTGCGTACATCAGCAGTAAAATAGAAACGTGATTTACTGTCTGGAGCGAGTCCTTTGGCAATGCAATAGCATTTCCAGACAAGTGCAGAAACCGCAGAGAAGGTTGAAACACTGGTGCCATTTCCGCCCTTGCTACATTGATTTTTGAGATCCCTAATCTGTTCCTTTGAGACCCTCAACAAACTTAAAACAATGGAATTCGGATCATCTCTTTCAATTTGTGGATCAGTTGTGTACTCCGGGTAATCGAAGTTGATTTTTGGTGGAGACCTAGCTCGAATCGGAGTGTTGTCAAAGGAGGGTGGGACAATGCTCTTTAGGTCTTCTCGTGCAATTCCACTCCAAGTTTGGTACATATGAGAAGCACTCCGACCATCGATTATAATGTGATTATTGGAGCTACCTAGAACGACACTACCACATTTTAGGTATGTTACCTGCCGAGCAAGAAGCGTGTGGTTAGATATATAAGAACATTCATGCTTGCCAAAATTATTGGAAAAAGATAACAACTCATATGTGAATGTCTGGTTATAACAACAGGAAAGAAAAAGGCATATCATATCAAATGACTATCAACCTGCAACATTTGTAAGAGGGACGACGATGACTCCTCTTTAGGAATAAACAGCTCACTCAGCTCAGGTGACATCGGCTCGAATTCGATGCTATCTGCAGTGCGGTCCAACCGGGCCACCTTGAAGAAAATTCCCTTAGCGTTGCAATCTATTCGGTTGAGGCCATCTTGCCTGACCACGTGCTGGCCAGCAAGAGGGTAGAGTAGCACCAGTGCTTTGGCCAGAGCAGACTTCAAGACCTCAGCACACATGAAGTCTTTCGCACCTTCCATGTTTTTGTACAGATATATGGTGCAGTTCGACTTGCGGACCGAAACGAGGTCGAGATTCGACAGAATGAGCGTCTCTCTTGGGGTCTCTTCAGATGGAACCACAAAGGTCGACTCTAATATTTCCACCATCATTACCCTGGACAACTTCCTCTCCTTACTCCCTTTGATCTTTGGATGGTATTATGAGATTCCCTCCTTAGTTTCTAATCCCTTTGGTTGGTTGGTGTATATAATGAGATTGGTTTGTTTTCATTGGCTGGAGCGAGTCCTTTGACCTTTATTTCCATTTGGATGAATACAAATCTGCTGTGATTCTTTGGAATCACTGGATCCTGCTATTCCATTTCTATTCATTCATCTGGTTAGAGATTCGTGCATTAAAAATATGTGATTTTTAAATTCGTGCATTTCACAAAATGAAGGGGTGGATTTGGAATCACAGGGTCCTGCGATTCTTTTAGAATCACGGCAGATTTATTTCCAATTTGGATATATGTATATTAAACGCGCATCCCAAAAATAGTTGGTACTAAATAAAGGATATAAATCTGCTGTTATTCCAAAGGGATCACAGCACCTGTTATTCTTATCACAACCGTTCACATTTTTTTATGTGCGAATCTCAAGACAAAAAAAAATTTGTGCCTGAATCTTGATAAAGGTCAACGGTTGGGATCGGAATAACAGATTCCTGTGATCCCTTTGGAATAATAGCATCTATTTTAAACTAATCATACTTTTAGAAATGAATAATTGAAAACAATGGTTTTGGAGAAAGTTAGATCTGTTTTTAGGTAGTTCTTCCTTTAGAAATTTATTTTAATATAACTGTAGAACTACTAATAACTAATTGTAATACTTAATTTTGTATTTGATAACTCTAAATTAAATATTTGCCTAAACTCACTAATTATTATGATTATTATTAACTCCAGATCCGTTTTGTTTATTGGAAAGAGACAGATAAATTATTTTGATGTATATCTATATGATGATATTTAAATTATTCTTTGTTAGCAATAACTTCGTAAGTTTTAATATAATTAATTGGATTCTCATATCCAACATTAGTATAACAGGGGAAAATAAAATGTAAGATAAAATGAATAATCGTTACCACGGTTTATAAAAGAGGATTAATTTGAAAACCATGTGTATAAGGTTTAGATTCACGTGGCGAGGAAGTAGAATACCAAGAAGTAATTGTTAATCACCCTACAATTACATGTAAGGGTTTTATGGATTTTGTATAAATTATTATTTATCATTTTGTTTGCATTTATTTTTATATAGTAGAATTATGCATGCTCAACTCGAACAACCGTTTTATTTTGTTAGTGAATGTTAGATTAAGATTATTCGCTTGATCAACGGATTTATAGGATGTGTTGTGTTGAGTTAATATATGTGATGTGACAAGATAAGTAAAGTGAACAGGGGCCGATATGTTCGCGTATCGAGATGTGAACATTGGGTCTGGTGTCCAACTAGACTCCTCATTAACGTGACTGTAGGCGAAAGCAGTCCTGTCATGGGTTAAGACCTAACATAGGGTGGACTCCTCATCTAGTGAGACAACCTTCTACTGTTAGTTGGACTTCCCAGTGGATTGGTGGTTTTTCAATGTTGGTTGGACTTCCCATTAGATTGGCAAATAAATTGATTTACGAAAAACTTGAAAGTGAATAAATAAAATAAATATGTAGGATTGCATAATTTCATATTGAGTAGATTGTGTAATTTCATTTTATTTTTTTGGGTATTTATAAAAATTTCGGTTTTAAATGTCTTATATATTTCATGCCGAAATTTTTATTAATATCCAAAAATTAATCAAAATCACGCAATATTGTTTAGATTGTTTAGAATATTGTTTATAATAATTTAGATTGTTGTCCGAATAATTTAGATAATTTCAAAATGGTTTTTTAGATTAGTTTAGAAAATTCCAAAATGGTTTACATTAGTTTAGAAATTTTCAAAACGGTGTAAAATAGTATAGAATAATTTAGAAAATTCCAAATTGGTGCCCAAATAATTTAGAAATTTTCAAAATGGTGTAAAATAGTTTAAAAATTTGCAAATTGGTTTCGAAACAATTAGAATAATTTAGGTAATTTAAATTGGTTGAGAAAAAATTAGAAAAATCCAAAACAGTTCACATTAGTTTTAACTTCGAAAATAGTGAATTAATTAGACGAAATCAATGATTAAGTAGAGAGGGAGCAGGATACTTTTAGTGGTCTATTGAGGATACTTCACAATCATCATAGGATGTGGCTGGCTTATGAGGAGGTAAGCATTTACTTATTTTCTTTTTTTGTGACTTGTTAAGAAATCTCATCATGTTTTAATTTCTAATTTTTATTTTCGGTAATGTAGAATAAGAAAGTTATAAATGTGAAGCACTACCGTTGTCATATCACGTACCACGGTTCATACGTGTCATTTTTTTATTCGATTGGGCTTATACCAGATCACATGCATGCCTCACATCAACATCAATGTGTTGCTGATACACGGACTTGTGAAGCGGTGGCGTCCTGAGACGCACACCTTTCATCTTCCATTTGGAGAGATGACAGGTATTAACTACTAAACTACTCAAATAAATTTATTATTTGTGATAATTTACTGACAATTCTAATAAAAAAAATTATGTTTTTTTATTTAATAAATTACAGTTATGTTAGAGGACGTGAGTTGTTTGTGGGGTTTGCCCATTACGGGAGTCCCAGTGATAACGAGTACAGACGGGACGAACGCAAAAGGCCGGATGTTCAAATTGTTAGGGATCAAAGAGCATGAGCAAAGTGAACTTATGAAAAAATAAGGGCCTAAAGGAAACAACAAATGTATGGAGTTGACTTTCTTGAAATCTAAGTTCTTTGATCGATTTAAGAAGCTGTCGGACAAGCGCGATGATCGATCAAAGTGGTAGTTCCTAAGCTTTGATGCTACCAATTCATGTTTCAATTTTCAAAGTTCAAAATGTCGATCTGAACCGTTTAAGTTGATCTCTATATTAAAATGTACTTGGATACCAAATTTTACAATTTTTTGATTTTTTTTTACTATTTATTAAGCCACTTTGAAAAACATTGATGACTTAATAAAACATTAAAATAAGAAGGCCCAATTGGATCAGCAATTTTCAAATTGGCCTAATAAATAGTAAAAAAATTTAGAAAAATATAAAATTTGGTCTCCAAGCACATTTTAATATAGAGAACAACTTGAATAGTTCGGATCAACGTTTTGAACTTTGAAAATTAAAAAATAAATTGGTAGCACCAAAGCTCAGGAACTACCACTTTGATCTTAGCCAATCTCTCTCTCTCTCTCTCTCTATATATATATATATATATATCAACTTATTTGTGCTTTAGCCTATCAATAATGCACTCACATTCTCTTGAAATTTGTTAGATATGTCCGTGCATTTATCTTAGACCTATTGTCGTCCAGTTTGTTCGCAGACAGTAGTGGGGACAGGACACCACTGTAGTATCTCGATCTAATTGTGGATTTAGACCAGCCAGTACAATACTATTGGTGTGGAGCGGTTCTTGCATATCTGTATCGACATCTATGTGTCACTACCGATTCCAGGAGGGGATCTATGCATGGTCTGGTGATGCTTCTGCAGCACTGGTCATGGACCTACTTTCTAGTTCACCGGCCTCTACCTAAAAATAAAGACTGGGAACCTGCCTGAGGCGTCCCAACAACTGATACATGAGCATCTTTAGCGTACAAATAGTATTGTCCGCACAAGTATGATGTATCCGCCCACGCCAAGACCATCGGTGCACATAACCCGCGGGGCCAGTTTCAGGAACTGACGTACGGGAGTGTCTACAACAAGCTTCCAAGAGTGACTCATGAGGGAAGGGTATGTTTTAATCAAGTTATTTATTTAGTTATATGTCACCGTACTTATAAATTATGACTCGCATTCTTAATAAATTTATCAGCCCTACTACTTGTATCACAATCCACTGATATTTTATTGGATTGTTGAGCACAGAGACGGATGCAGGATTTTGATCAGGATAGGGCAAGAAATTATTGAATCGGGTTTAAATAGATAATTGGATCCAAACCCACTAAATAATCGAATAATAGATAAAGCACGATAACAAAAACAACAAAAATAGTATTATAACACAATTTACTTCCATAATATTTAGATAATCAACTACTAATTAAAACAGGACCAAAAACTAACAAAATAGTATTCTTTTGCATAACAAAAACAACAACAAAATTCTTTTACATATTAAAAACAAAACAAAAAACGAGATACTAGATAATTAAGTCAATGGAGAGAGTGTTCCTT
Organism: Carex pumila; assembly: GCA_033356055.1. Taxonomy (NCBI): domain Eukaryota; kingdom Viridiplantae; phylum Streptophyta; class Magnoliopsida; order Poales; family Cyperaceae; genus Carex; species Carex pumila. The sequence goes on from JARJHM010000170.1 coordinate 40,767, forward strand.
TACGGGTCTTCATAGATTAGAATCTTTGCATAATTCTTTCATCTCCTTCTCAATATAAGTAACCAACAAATCATTCAATCATTGATCTCTCATGATACTTCTTAAGTTATTTTTCACGAAATTCATTGTTGAAAATACCCTTTCAACACTAGCAGTCACCATCGGCAATATCAATGCCAATTTCAATGATTTGTAAACCAAGAAATAAATATTGTGCTTGTTTGTTTTCACTATTTTTTGAAAAAGTTCACCTAAGCTCTTTATGTCAAAATCTCTATCATCTATCGTCTTTCACTTAAATGAAAAGAATTAATAATTCGTGTACCAATTAAGGTTCTAAAACCTAATAATTCAATATACCAATTAATTAGGGTTCTAATAATTCAATATTGCTAAACATAAATTCAATCTATTAATTAATTAGCATTCTAATTCTAATACCTAAAAATTGAATCTATCAATCAATTAGAATTCAATGACCTAAATTCAATTTAAAATTTCAAACTCTAATTTATAATCTCATAAGATCTAAAATTTTAAAGAAAAATAAGAAGCCTAAATTACCGCATAAAAGGGAGACAAGGTATTTCGATTATTCTTTCCAGTCAGCGAGATTTCGGTTGGGTCCGTGTTTTTTCTTGTCTCGAATCAGAGAGCGAACGCGGAGAGTTGTATTTTTTTTTTAGTTTTTTGGCGTTTCGTTCGACACAGAGAGAGAGAGAGAGAGAGGTACAGGGAGCGCATTGCTCTTCGTTTTTATTTTGGCATTTTTTTAATCACTAAGTGGGCCAACCAATCATAACAATTGAGATATTTCCAAAAAATCACGTATCACATGAGACATCTCGGAGATGCGAATTGGATTTTCTTCGGCCCATCTTTTATATAATTTACGAGTATGGGCCATCTATTTAATTGGACTAAATGGGGCAATATCAATAATTTTTAAGGCAGGGCAAACACTCAAAATTCAGTCTTTGTAAATTAGTTTTGAATTTTTATGATAGGGCAACTGCCTTATCCTGTACTACAGTGATCTGCTCCTGATTGATCATACTTATTCGGATCGCTGCATGTGGCAATTCAGATTGTTTCAAGAAATTTCAGTGCCAAATCCACTGAATAGGCACATGCATGGCGAATTGCACAAGGTTTACTCACCGTTATTTTTCTTATTTATGTTAGTTACCTTTGTGTGTTAAGTTGTTATAAGTTTATGAACAGGTTGATGTTGGGCTCAAAGAAGAACGAGTCATGGGCCACAAAACACGCGATTTATGTTTAGTTGGCTACTGGATATCAGGCGCAAGTAATCAGAGAAGGTCGCTCGTTTGATCGAAGCGACCTTCCACGTTATCACAAGTGGTACCAGAAAAGATGCATGGCATCTGTCTACTTGTTTAGTCAGCATGTGGAAGAAATGGATCGTACAATTTCGTTCCCCAGAGAAGAGCATGGGAAGAATGGATACATTCCCAGCGGACCGATTATAACTTGAAATTTAAATATTTTAATTGGTATCTTTTTTATTCAGTTATTTAGAAATCATAATTGCTAAAATTGAAACTATTTGTGTACAGGCATTGACTGGGATTGGGGAGTTGGCACACAGCATCAAGATGTTCTTCACCAAGGGGTGGCAAAAGATTAGTAAGAAATTGATGATGACAGGCTGGCGTCGCTACTGTGATATAGGTTACAGTCCACGTGCGCGGCAAATGATGGATGAGGCCGGGATTTCGAAAGATTGGAAAGCAGTCCCATCTGACGAGACTACTCCTATTGGGGTGTATCCATATCCAGATCCACCTAGATTCGAAGGCCCAAATCCATTTAAGGATTGGTTATACAACGACACCGAATGGAGACGGTACATCCAACCAGAAGCATTTGCACCGGTAAATCCACCGCACCCAGTCACAGAACCCGAACAGGTATATGCTATTGTACTTGAAAAAAATTGTCTATAAACCATAACTTACCAAACTAACCTCTAATAATAGGTATCTCAAGATCAGGGGACGCAATCAGGGATTAACATGCAAACTTGGAATCCGAATAGCCTTTTTCAAACGCATGCACCAGGTTACGGCATACATCAGGACATTGATCTCGAACAGGTATGTACTACGTTTAGAACAAGTATTTTTTTTATGAATTACAAGTATTTTTTTTTAGGAATTAAAATTGTGTATCAATTGCAGGTTAATCAAGATTAGAGTGGACACAATCTGTCCTAGGCAGATTATCAGCAGCAGGGAATAGGCACACGCACCATTGATTATTTTCTAGAGTCATAGGAGCAAGAGGATATCAAGTTTGCACGACGAGCATCTATCGATACTTTTCAGCGTGAGCGTGAGGTTCCGATGACTAGTTAGTTGTTTGGAGGGCCATCTATTGATACTGGTGACACAAGGCCATCGACATCTTGTCCTCCTGGTGATGACGCAGGGGCATCTACATCCCATCCACATCCATCTAAGGGTAGCTCAGGCGAGGGTAGTGCAGGCAAGAGAAGTGCACCACATGCTAGCTAAGAAGAATAACTAGGAAGGGGTCGCAGGCACTGTGTTCAGAGACAGTGCTTCTCGCATGCAGATTATTCTGGTCATATGCCCGGCCTTTGATCTATTTTCTTATCTTTTATGTATGTCCGTAGAATTTATCTATTTTAGTTGTACCGCCCTGTTAGATTTGGAACTAGTTGTTTTGTAACATTCTCCTAAATTTCTTATAAAAATAAATATATATACTATGTTGTTTGATTATTTAGTTATATAATACAAATTATAGTTAGAAGCTAATATGCATTAAAATGGATATAAAGGAATTTATGTAATAAAACATAAATATATATATATTACTAAAAAATTTATATATATAAATAAAATGGTATATATATATATTAGAATTAATTTTAGAAAGGATTGAGATGTATTAAAAATTTAATAAGAGGTTTCATGTGCAAAATAGCCATCCCTTGTAATTCCAACAAAATAGAGGGGCTTATTAGAAAAATTCCAAGTACATATCACCCAAACCTTTCTTCTTTCCTTGGGCATACCGATTTTCTGTGTGTGTGTTCGGTGGAGAGGTGTGTGTGGCCCAAAACCATAGAGAAAGAGAGAAAGAGAGTGAAGTTTGAGCGATAGATCGAGCCGATCGTAGTTTCGAAATCAGAACGACGTTCTCTACTCGATTCTAATCTCTAAATTGGTATAAATTCTATCCTTTGATTTCTTGTAAACCCTTGAATTTCCTTTCTTTGAATTTTAGTTTGAAATTTCAGAATTTGTGTTGAATTGATTGAGTTTAATTCGATTATTGTATCGATTGCAATTATGTTGATTGAATTTTATCATTTGGACTTTGAAACTTGGAACTAGGGTTTTGGGATTTTTGGATAATGGGAAATTAAATTGAATTGAGTATTGTGTAGCTCAATTAATCCATTTAGAACTGTTATACTGAACCCTTTGGAAATTATCGCAATCGACACCGATCGAATCGAGTTAAAACCTAAGTAGTCAAAAATCTGTGTATTGGTTGCGGGCCACAAGACTTCTGTTACGGGCCGCAAGCAAAACCTGAAAATTTCCAGAGCCTCTGGATGAAAAACAGAGCATGTTGCGGGCCGCAATGGAAATTCTAAAAAAAAAACGCCGGTCTGGGGTTTCTGCGGGCCGCAATGGATCTGTTCTGGGCCGCAAGGAACACCCTGTTTAGCCCTAATTGAGTGTTTTAAACCCTAATTTTTGAAATTCTTGATCTAAACCTAATTAATATTAATAGTAGGTGTCGAATCGGTAAGGCGAGGTCTTTCGGGATCCTTCGAGACGTCTGAACCTTAGGCAGGTGTACGCTATACGCTAAGGTGCGGGATTTCTGGACTTGTCTGATGTTTTATTTTCAGAATTAAATTGTAATTCGATTGACATGTTGAATATTCTTGTTGTTGCATTATATGAGTTGTGCATTGCATTGCATACCCTAATATTGTCGAACTCGAATTGCGGTAATCTGATTGACTTACATATTGGTATTGATTACGTTTGTGTCGATCTATTATGATCTGATCTTAGATGAAAAGTCACCGGAATTGGAAATGAGAAAAATGGTATGTTATGGATCACCAATGTGTGACCAATTTGCAAAACCTGGTGCACGGCTTTTGAGAGGATTCTAAAGCTTTAGTCTACCGAGGCTCGCGTAAGTCCCCAAACCGGTTGGGGCAAGGGCAGTATGAAACAAATTGTGAATTGTAGAAATATGGGTGACTAGTGTGAAATGTCGTATGCATGATCCGATGTGATATGCGTTTGAATGGTCGGTTGAGATTATGATTCTTAATGAATTTTCTGAATATGACTTGTAACTAGAAATTTAGGAAATGGTTAAGCCAAGCACTACCGATGGGTGTCATATACAGTTCAGTAGGGTGGCCTTCTGTAGGTGTTTGGAACCCTACCGTTGTCGACGGGTTTGTGGTACAGCTGGGTGGTACATCGGTAGTTGCTACCAGACTGATTAAAATAATTAAGCCTGATTGTTCGTTGATTTGAAATTCGATTTAATAACTCTTGTGTTGTAATTCATTCGATTATCTGCTGTCAGGTATGCATTTATGTTTATATAGTGTTATATATGTGCAATGTGTTGTTAATGATTTCATTTTGAAAATAAAGTTTGATTGCAAGTCCAGGGATTCATTTGTGGAAATTATCGCACTGAGAATTTATTCTCACGCCCGTTGGGTTATTCTTTTTCAGGATCTAGTGCGGCTGATCCGGGAGAGGCACGACAGCCGTAGGTCACCTTGCTACTTAGTTTGGTATGGTATTTGACTAGAGATGTACACATGTTTTTGATGTTATATATTCTCTATGTCATGAACCACTTTTGTACCCGTATGGAATACTGTTCGGTATGACATACTTATCTGTGTTGTGTCTGACTTGTATGATATGGTATTTTATTAGAACATGTGATGTGTGTTCGATGTTGGGGTTATTATTTGGGAATATTTTGGGGACATGTTGTGATGTTGGATATTTTTGGGGTTATGTATGATGTGTGCATGTGGGGTATTTTGGGATTATTTTGGATGTAAAAAAAAATTAATTAATTAATCGTAATTGCCTAGTAGGCATACGGGAAACCGTATGTTTACGGCAGGGTACCGGTTGCATTCCGTAGTTGGTGGCTACGGGGTGTGACATGTTTTGTGCTAATTATTTTTATTTCCTTATGTCTTTTAATTGGTATTCACTTACTAAAATAAATGCATTAGAAGTGTAGTATTCAAAAATTGATATGGTTTAAAAATAACAAAAATAAACATTCAAAACCGTCTCCTCTAACTTAACAATTTCATCGAAACCGTCTACATGTTTAAAAAATAACAAATATAAGAAAAATAAATAGAATAACAAAATAAATAAATAGAATAACAAAATTAAATGTATTCAATTAATATGGTTCAAAAATAACAAAAATAAATGCTTCATGCCTCTATTTCTGTCTTTGTTTTAGCCAGGATTAGCCTGTTTTGGCTCTAGCTGAACTATACCATTTTCTGCACTATCTAGGAAGAAACCATTTTGGCCAGGAACATCCAAGAATAGAACCTATTTTGGCAGGAACTGACATTATTTTGGGTCTCACTGGTATATCCACAGAGTGCCGACTGGGTCGGGGTCTCACTGGTATATCCACAGAATGCCGACTGGTACTAGGTCGGGATCTAACTGGTATTGGGTCGGGATACACAGGATTCCAACTGGTACTGGGTCGGGATCGAGGTTCAAGAATTTGATTAGTGTAGTTCGGTTCCAATTCTACATATAACTCCAGAATCTGTAATATTTGTGAAAATGACGACACAATTCCTAAAATCATTTCGAAAGATTGTTGGTTTATTACAGGTATTAACTGATGGTCACATCCCCCATCGGTAGACATATTAAATCTGGCTTGGATTTTCAGATTTGCTTGACTAACATTATACTAACCAATTTATAAATCTCATTCCAAAGATAATCAAAGTTGTGGTTCACGGTTAGCGGTAATGAGTATTTAGCTCGGGTACTGTAAAATACCCCATCATTATTGTATTGGATTTCTCCTCCAATATAAATCTTCACACAAATAGTTATATCCATTTTTAGTTTCAATTGGTCTGGCAATTCAAAAAATAACAACATATAAGTAATTAAAAATTGTCCGGACCTTTGAAAATTATTCTATATTATTTTACAATTTCCTAAATTATTCTAGCCCATTTTAAATATTCCTAACTTATTCTGCACCATTTTACAATATCCTTAACTATTTTCAAATTTTATAAAATATTCTAAACCATTTTGGAATGTTCGAAAAAATTCTAAATTATTTGGACAATATCCTGAACCAGTTGAAATGAACTAATTAATTATATTACAAATAAAAATAAAAAATAAACTATTTTTAGTCTAAACAATAAATGTAATTAACCTATTTTTAGTTTTGATTGGTACAAATAACAACATAAATAATTACAAATTAATTATAAAAAATGACCTTTTTTCTTTTTTATCTTCCTTTATCTTTGCCTGAGTGTGTTCCTTTCTCTCCGTCTGAGTGTGATCGTGTGCTTCGTATCTGTAGAAGATTACAAAAACAATTAGAAGAAATAATAATTAACATAATTTCATAAAAAAAATAGATAGTTAAAAGATAAAATAATTAACATAAATATTTACTTACTGATAGAGCAAGTAATATTTGTTTACTGATTTATTTTTGTATGGATGATTATAATTGATTCTAAACAATCTAAACAAATAAATTCTAAATATTCCAAACAAATAAATTCTAAACAATCTAAACAAATAAATTCTAAACATTCCAAACAAAGAAATTCTAAACAATCTAAAAAATATTCCAAATAATTATAAACAATATTTCAAAAAATTCTAAACAATTATATTTCAAAAATTTATAAAATTTTTGACATAATTTGCATACAAAGAACTGGAGGAGAAATCTTCATTATATTTCAAAAATCGATAGTTAAAAACATAATACGTTAATTATAAAAAAAAAACTTACTTTTTTTCTTCGTTTTGTTTATCTCTGAATGAGACTATGATTCTTTAGATTAAATTATGAGATTCATATGCGGTTTCGTTTCTCTCTGAATGACACTCTAATTCTCTGGATGATACTCTAATTCTTTAGAGAGGTTATATAACCGAAGTGAATTTCTAGTGGACAGTTAACCGAACTCTTTTCCGGATGAAAAAATATGAACTTTCCGGTGGTCTGTTAACCGAACAAATAACCGGTTACCTATCAACCGAACAAATTCAACATGTCCGATTATCTGCCAATTGGAAAAATCCACAAACCCAGTTAGCCACTAACCGGAAAAATGGCAAATATTCGGTTAATCAATAATCGGGTTGGGTACATTTGCAATTTCATCCACTAAATGGGTAAATTACGTAATTTGTTATTAATTTTGGATATTTATAAAAAAATTGGCACCGTCTCTATAAAGTAATCAGCATTGTATTTTATTGAATTGCCTGATTGTTTGAGTTACGATGTATGTCACAGAGCTCAAAATATTCTAATTAATATAAAATATAATTAACATAATTTCAGAAAAATATAGATAGTTAAACATTGAAAAAATTGATATTTAAAAATAATAATAACTAACATAATTTCAGAAATTAAATAATTTACAAATTAATTATAAAAAAAAAATCTTACTTTTTTCTCTTTCTTTCTCTCTATCTGAGGCTTTTCTTTTTTTCCGTCTGAGTGTGATTTCCTTTCTGTCCGTCTGAATCTGAGACTTGTTGCGAATTTATAGACAGATTACAATACCAGGGAAGAAATAACCGGATCTTTTTCTGCTAACTCAATAACAGGAAATTTTGGACATGTTTGGTCACCTAATAACTGGACCAAAACCGGTTATTAAACCACCGGAAATTTTCTCTCTTTTCGGTTACCAAGTAATAGGATCTTTTCTCCATATCCGAGTATTAGGCCACCGTAAAGATATTTCAAATCCAGCTATTTGGTAATCAAAAGGGGCATAAATCAAGATCCATTCAAAAAATAGGTAGATTTCATAATTTTGTTTTATTTTTGAGTATTTATAAAAAAATTCGGAAGAAAAGATATTTGCAAAAAAGGAGCTTTATGACATTGAAAGATGGGGGAATTAGTATTCAAAATAGAAGAAACACGTAACTTGTAGGACACATGCAGTTACACTAAATAGTATTGGCGGTTTAATTTGGATCCTGATAACAATCCCCGCAGTCTCAACCCCGTAAAAAGCCCCGCACTAACTGCCAAAAAAGTCATGGGGAGACCGCTCAATCATTAATACTATCTAATATGTCATAAAAACTTGATTTATCTTCTTCCATCCCCATTTATTCCATTAACTTTTTACTTAGTTATTTTAGAAACTCAATTAACAAATATACCCTTTCATTTTATTTTTTTGAAATAGCATGGCAGAGGCTGTAACTCTGCCATTTACATTAAATAAAATAGGTACTCTTTTCATTTTAACTCCCATCTCTCCCAAATAGCCTGTGTCATTCTAATAACCTTAAGTTCTGATTTTGCCGAAGAAAGTTTTATTTAGTCCAATTTTAGAGGTCTTGAGAAGGTGCTCGAGCCTTGTTAGAGTAAAAATTATCTAAATCGAAGCATTAACTAATGAGACTTGAGTTCTAATTCGATGAAAGAACGAAGAGAACTCTGTATTACTTTAAGGCTTTCAAAGCTCAGAAGCTTCTTAATTACTCCTTGCAACTACCATATATCTCCATTCTTATATTATGCATGCAGTTTTTCTGATCCGTCAACAGCTAAGATTGAAAGATGAATTTTCGAATTGAATATCAAACCTCTAATTCCATAATATATCTTCTTTTGATTAAATATATATATTTTATGTGTAGACGTCTAAATTTTGTTAAAACATACTTGCCACACAGACTGCTACATGATTTGTCACAATTAAAATTGAATGAATCTCTAGCGACCTGTTTCCTTATTTCTCTTTACAGCTATCTTTGATTCCTGCAATTAAATTATTTCATTATTTCTTCGTTTCCTTTTCATTTCTCATCTTCACAATCATATATGTCTGATCTAGAGAGAAAATGAAGAATATCTAAAAATTTTGTATAGAGAAAATATATGTAGAAAAAATTTCATTGTAAAAATAATTTCCATCAAGAATATATATGTAGAAAAAATTCTTATTTGAATCATTTAATTATACCTTTTTCAATTTTATTTTTTTACATACTATTTTTCTTGTAAATCCTTTAATGATATGTCTCGCTTGTGGAGAAAATTAGACAATTGCAATGATACTTCAAGAAAAAATTTCATGTTATATTTGATATATTTTTTTCATTTAATGTTGTTTTTTTTTCATTTGTGTCTTTCATTTTCATTTAAATATATTTTTTTTGTAATTTTGTGTGAATGTCAAATAAAAAAGTCTCTTTATATTCTATTCAATCTTATAATATGTCCCCGTTGTAATGCACGGACCTAATATTTTTATTACGCATAACATATATACAATGGGGAGTGTTATTCTAAGAGCATCAATTGAGTTTTTAAGTGATGAGAGAACATTCTCCACTAATTCCAATTTTACCTCTAGCTTAATCAAGAAAGACAAAATTAAGAAATAAAACGGGCTTTTACTCTTAATTAAGAAATAAAAACTGAATTAATTAAGAATAAAAGTTAACAAAAATAATGGGTCTTGCAAGAAAAAATCTTGCTTTCGTATTAAGTAATATTTGCTTTCGTATTTTGTATAGAAATTGACAACAAATACTGTAGATATATCTACAAGTCTCAAAAGCCGGAATGACACAAGACTTGCCACAGCCTCATCATATTCTGTGTTTTGATCTAATAATTCCCATCTCTCTTCACCTCTAAGTCTCATTTCTCTATCTCTACCGTTGAAAACCAAAGATTTAAGAGAAATTGATTTTTTTTTCACAAAAAATTAGAACTAAATTTAAAATTTACCCAATTCTCAGCACTAAAAAAAAACTTTAATTCATTTGCTGCTTTTGAATTATGGGAGGAAGAGCGCTAAGGTAGGCATATCTAAGAGGTATGAGACTGATACTAACAGTAGCTAGGGTTGTTTCTCACTAAATGGTGTAGTGACTCGGTCTTTCCTTCCTGCATGATCCATCACTTGTTGGCTCAAGATTTGAATTCGGGTGAGAAGAAGGCTATGCATGCCAGTGACAATAGTGACTTGAAACTATGATGTGCCGTGTTTCGGTGTGTCTAGAACACGTGCCATGCCAGCACATCAAAATTTTGAGATGTGCCGTGTTCTTAGCCATATGTATTAGCATGTGTCCTGGACACGCCGTGCACTATGTACCCAGTGGTCTTTCTTCTCCGGCAGCACTCACAAGTTCACAACAATGTGATAGAACTCCATGCATGCAGTTAGTAAGTAGTATATGCAGAGCTAAAAACAGTGATTAAAGATCTTCTACCAATTGTAATTAAACCACCTATTGTGACTTTTTAAGTCCTGAACAAATCAGAAGTATGTCAAAGTCTACTTAATATCATATTCAAAAGTCATTGATCGTTAATTAACTTATAAATAACGTTCTCTTTTGTTCTCTAGAACACTAACATTACACGGTATCACTACTCTTGTGTTAATTTGTAATCTATCCATTTTCATTTTTATGTACAGAAGAGCAATTTGGGATCAAAATGAGATTTGAAGGAGTTAATAAAAAATATTTTGTTAAGAATGACGTGACGCGCAATGTGACCTCGTATATCGAGTTGTGGTGTAGTAATGACGTGTCGCATGCACGATACAACTCAACATTATATATGGGATACTGCATGGGCTGTCTGTATGCGAGCACTATGGCGAGAACATAATCAAAGAATATTTTCGAACTCCAAAATGATGCAAATACTAGCGTTAGAGACTTAAGCTGAGATAAGGCAAAGGTGCAAATACTGTTTATTTATGGAGGGAGATGTTAGAAATTGACTTGAATTGTGGAATAAGAGAGAAGTATATAATTTAATTTTATACGTATTTTACTATTTTTTTGTTCGGGTCATTTAGGAGAATAGGAGGTGTATGTGGAAATAGCTAGGGCCCACTTCATTTTTAATTGAGTCGGAAGAATGAGTAAGGGCAAAATTGGAACTACAAATCTCAACGCTCAAAAACTCAATTGGTGCGCTTACTATAGCACGTCCCATACATATACAATAGTACATTCCCGACGACTCCGAATTCTCTGTCTCCCTGGGCGCAGGAATTTTCTGTCCTCTCAGTCACTGCGTGTAGAGTCTATCACTTTTAATTTTTAAACTGAGGACCCACCTCGAACTCACACGCAGTGACTCTAGAGACAGAAGCAGGAAATTTCTACCCCAGAGAGACAGAAGATTCGGTTCCCATTCTGACATCCTTTATTTGTTTCGGACATTCTTTTTCTCTAAGTGTTTAATGTGTGCAAAATATTGTTTCCAGTTAGATCCCGCTTTGCTTCACAGAAGAAAGAGAGCTGCTCTCCGACAAGCATATGTTAATTGTCCGGAATCGAACAATAAAAAGTTTTATTTAGGTAATTTAGGCCAAATAAAAATTAATCGAAGTCTATTACTGGACACTTTCATTTAGATATTTTAGGCCAGCGCTTTGGAATCGGATGAAACCAAGGTTATAAATAGCGTGTTATAACGATATTATAGTGCAGTGCTAGCTATAGCATGATTATAGTGTTTTCAAGCTATAAAAGCTATAGTGTTATTGCGTTATGACGCACTATAGCAATACTATATGAACATAATACTTTTTTTTATCCGTTCTTCTATAATGCGATAAATACTATTTAAATATTTGAATGAAACAAAAAGTTTTTCAGCAAAATCAGACTTTAAGGTTAGGAGAATGATATGGGATATTTTAAGAGTATATTAATATTTGTCAATTGAAATTTTAAAATAATTAAATAAAATGTTGAATGAATAAAAGGATATGCAAGGAAATAAATCAAAGTTTTCATGGAGATATAGGATATTATGATGTTTTGATGAAAATATAGGATATTTTAGAAGTTTACATGGGCACACTAGAATTTTTTTCATAAAAAATTTGATGAAAATGTCATATGACTTCGAGTCCGTCACGGTGTCAACCTTAATATTATTTAATTTATATTTTATTTTCAATATCTTTCTCAAGCCAAATTCATTCCCGTGTGAGAATTTTTATTGATTGTGGAGACTTTTAGTCTTTCCGCATATGTAAGTCCTTGCCATTAATTATACCGAAACGTTTGTATATTGAGAATCTCAACATTCCGAGATTTAGAAACAGTGAATTAAATAAAAAAAAGGCCATGAATTTGTAATGATTTCTCTCTTTTATTCAAACATGTTATGCCGTAATGCATATAGAAACTAAAAACTAAAAAAGTGTTATACCTACGGCTTTCTCCTGAAACAAAAGAAGAAGAGGCTAAGAGTGTTTTATCCTACTTAATTATTCTAGGTGTTGACGTTCTAATTAAAGACTTAGCATTTTCAGAAAAGATTAAAATTTTAAATGCTTTCCTGATTGAATTTTACTCTTTATAATGTAGATGAGATTTACAAGTCCAACTAGAGGTTACATAAAAGAGAGAAATTAGTATCGTATGATTATATTCTTTAGGGGGCGTTTGGTTTGTGCTTTTAAAATGCAATTCCCAGACATTAGGATTCTATGGAACGTGATTACAGCGTTTGGACAAATTACGAAGGAAATAGCTACGGTAATCGTTAATTCCTGGCTATTCCGATTTCCTCGTTTGTGGCTATCACAATATCCTAAAAAAAGTCGGAACTTTTTCATTCCCGACCGACGGGAATAACGCGAAGCATTCAACTTTTTATTTTTTTCATTCGTCTCTCTCGCACTACTCATTTCCCGTCCATTTTCTTCTCCCCATTTCTCTGCCTTCGCTCCCCAATCTCTCTCTCTCCGCACTACTCATTGCCAATCCATTTCATTCTCCCCATTTCTCTGCATTCCCTCTCCAATCTCTCGCCAGTCCTTATCGCCTGCCACTTGCTCCCGACGCTCCCCACTCAGTGCCTCGTCGCTAACCTAGGTAATTTCTTCTATACCTTCTTTTATTTGGCTTTTGGCCTTGATAGCACTTTCAGGAAGTTTCGATTCATGAATTCAAATCATCGTTGTTATTTACAATAATATTTTCTGTGTTGTCGTTCTTAAGAATTTTTTTAATCGTTGTTATGCTTGTAGATTATTGTATTCCAGCTAAACTACTTTCGAGTAAAAAATATTTTCTTACTTAAAGTGCAAGTTACGTTGAACTATTGAGCAACAATTTATTATTTATGGTTTATTTATAAGTTGTTGCATTAAATTGCTTCCTATTCATACTATTTACAATCAATTGAATGCCTTTAGCATGATTAATCTAAATTGCACAACTTACATATGAAAAAAAATAAAAGTCGTGTGACCCCTTTTACATTAAATAAATAAAAATTATATATAAAAAACTTATATGTTAATATAATAAACATAAAATGAGAATGAGTAGAAGTTTTGTATATTTCTATAACAAAATATTAGAGAAAATCAAATATAATATCAGATCTATTTTACAAAAATTGTATCACATTTTGATAGAGACAAATACTACATATATCTCAACAGAACATATGTACTTAAAAAAATTAAAAATATAGAAGAGATAAATACCTCTCGGATAAGATAACTGAAAGAACCGTTTAATATTAATTTTCCAAATTGATTATCAGAAGCTCGCAAGTCTTGAGAGGATTCGAGCTCTATCCCAATTCTAATGTGATAAATATTTCATCCAAAGTTATATCTTATTTTAGATAAAGTAGATGAGTGCCACGTCTAGGTTTCTGGACGTGCAATGCAAAATATGTCAAAATTAAGAATTGACAAGTCTAAATTTTTTTAAAATTGAGATTAAACAAATTTTAAAATGAAAAAAAAATACTTGGTAGTTGGGGTTTCAAATTACTACATATTGGTCTTGCTACGTTTTGGAGTTATAGAATAAAATTGTCTTTTTTCTTGTTGATACGTAGCAACACCTCCAGTTTGTAATTTTACAAAATGTATTTTGTTAGAAATTTTTTTTCTCTCTTATTTATAAAGTTTAAACAAAATAAATTAATTATTACAAAGAAAGAAGAAAAAAAGACTAAAATATTCATCTAAAAAAGCTGCAACTTGTCAGGAATTGAAATAATGTCTACTATTTATTATTTCATAACACCCACCCTTAGATATTTCACCTTATATCATACACTATTAATATTGTACTACATGACAAATATTAATTTGGTATTTCAGGACCAATTTGAATTAACTGATATTTCTGAATCATTTATGCTACCTTATTAAAAACTTTACTAAAAAAACCTAATGGGACAAAACTTAGTGAAGGGAAAAAGAGTGCAGCGTGTATAATACTCCCCCTCATTTTAATGTATATCTTTCAAGTGACAGATGCCAATCTTCTGTGAAAGTTGATCAAAAACTTTTCTTGGCAATGATTTTGTGAATAGGCCTGCCAAATTGTCACATGATCTGATTTGACAAATATTTATCAAGCCATCCTTTTGTAGATCATGAGTTGAGAAGAATTTTGGCGAGATGTGCTTGGTTCTATCACCTTTAATATATTCTTCTTTAATTTGAGCAATGTATGCTGCATTATCTTCATATAGTACTGTCGGGCTTCCTTTGATTGACTCGAGCCCGCATTCCTCCTGGATGTGTTGGATCATTGATCTTAACCAAACACATCTCGACCAGCATCGTATAGAGCAATTAATTCGGCATGATTTGATGATGTTGCCGTCAGTGCCTGTTTTGTCGATCGACATGAAATTGCAGTATCGCCATATGTAAACACATATCTGGATTGTGATCGGACTTTATGCGGATCTGATAAATATCCTGCATCTGTTGTTACGTTACGAAATTTTTACAATTTATTTTTAATGATTTAAAGGCAAGAATCAAAAATTGTGCTAACAAAATGGAAGTTAAAACCTTAATTAAGGTTCCTCTAATTAAGTAAGTTAAGTGTGAATCAAAACCGCGTCGAAATTTCGAGAATTTGAGACTTTATAGGCTCAGTGCGTCCGCACTGGTGGTGAGTGCAGGTGGGTGCGCCCACACTGACTTTTGTTTTCCTTAAATTGCCTTTGAAATTTCTGTGAGTGCAGGTAGGTGCGTCCGCACTCATGAAGTTTCTGTGTTGAACTGAAATTCCTAAAAATTGGCTAAGTACTGAGTGCGGGTGAGGCCACCCGCACTGCGGATGAGTGCGTCCGCACTCGAGGTAAATTTAACCCTAAAACTCAAATTGAACCTTCTCTCTCCCACTTCATCCCTTTCCCCATTATTGTGTGATTTTTGCCAAAAGAGAAGAAAAAGAGTGTGAGAGTTTCCCGTTCCTCTCAAACCCCCGATTGTTGCAAGAAATCGAAGTTGGAACCGAGTAAACAGCTGTGGATCTCTCCTAGCTTTCCTATTCGGTATTCTTTTCTCTTCCCGTTTCTCTCTAAAATTTCAAATTTCTCGATTTGTCGAGTTTTCATTTTAAACTCGAGATTTGTATTTGAATTGCTTGTAAACTAGCTCCTTGAGCTTCTTTGACCATCTGTTTATCGATTCTTTCCTGATTTTCTTCCGATTTGTGGATTCTGATTTCTAGGGTTTTGTGCCAAAACTAAAATTTGGCAGAATCGTGAATTGATTTGTTTAACCCAACCAATTAGACTTGTAATCGGTAGGGTTGCCTCTTGATCTTGAATTGCTAGAACGTTTAACGACTAATTTGAGGTTTTGACCAAATTAGGGTTAACCACTTGGTGAATTGAATTGTTACAAAAACCCAAACTGTGATCTAGTAAATGAAGTGTTACCAAAGTGAAATGTTATATGGCTAGAGAGCCTAGATGCAAATGTGCACCGTTATAGAGATGGTTAATAAGAAAGAAGAACCCGAAAAGAATCGATACCAAAACATAAGAATTGATTTAGGACTGTATAAACCATTAGTAAACTAAAGTAAACGTATGAACCACTGAATCCGAATTAAACCAAGTATACGTATAATATAGGTGTAGGCGCGGTCGAGCAAGACTTAGCAAGGCAATTCGAGACGCCCGATCCGTAACTAAGCGGTACGCTCGTCGTATTCAGGTGCGAGATTCTTGGACTTGTTTGATACTTTATTTTCAGGAATTAAACTGTTTATTCGTTTGTCATGTTGAATATCTGATTGATTGCATCATTGAATTGTGTAAAGCATTTGCATAGCCCAATCAAATTAAACTCGAATTGATGTGACTTGAATGATTTGCATGCTGGTATGGTTATAGGTTGTGTTGAGCTATTATGATTTGATTTTGATTGAAAGTCACCACGAACTATGTATGTGAATGGATTTACGAAGTTAAGCACTTGGATCCAATGAATTTGCAAAGTTGGGTTGTATGCTGACTTTGATTCCCAGGATCCTAATGGCCTTAGGTGAACGAGCCTCAATGTTTCACAATACCGGTTGGGACGAGGGAGGGTGATTATGTTATGAGGTGTGAATTGGAAATCGTGGGTGACATGTGTAACGTATGTGGCTCGGTGGCATTCTCCTACGTGTTAATGCATTTGGAAGGTCAATTGAATATTGCGAATATTGGAAACGATTCTAAAGATAATTTTCTTTATGTGACTTGAACCAGATCTTAATAAACGGTTAAGCCAAAGCGATTACAGATGGGTGTCAGATAAAGGGTCCAACTCGGTGGGCCATCTGTAGGTGTCAGTAACCCTACAGATGTGGGTTTGATAAAGGGTCCAGCTCGAAAGAACATCTGTAGTTGCTACAAGCCCTAATGAGTCGAGTTAAGCCAAATATATGTTGTGTTTGAAATTCATCTTGAAAATTCCGTAAACTGTGATTCAGTTTGATTAATTGTTGTCAATCATTGGCATTCTGTTATTTATAAATATATATCTCTGTTTGAATTGTTATGGTTTCGATTTTATTTTTGAATATGGAGTTTGATTGCAAGTCCAATAATTCAAATGTGGCAAATTCACACTGAGAATTTATTCTCACCCCCACCTTCAGATTATTTTTACAGGTACGGGTGCGATTGATTTCGGAGAGGCACGCAAGTAGTAGGCCTTATAGTTTACCATTTACTTGACCCTAGTTATGTTTTGTTGTGTAGTTTAGGGTAGGCCTCGTGGTTGGTATCCGGATGAGATACTTTTGTTGTATTTATTCTGACCAAACTATGTACTCTGATTATATATTAGAAACTTGTTTTATATTGCTTGTTGTTTTGTTTGAATTGTTAATTGCCTTGTAAGCATACATGGCATTGTATGCTTATGGCGGGAGACTGTTATGACCCGTGGCCGCGGGGTGTGACATCTGCATACCCAACTAATTTGGACTTTGTATCTTTTTGATAAAATAGTCCCATATCACGTGTCCCGCAAAGGTAATGAAGTACATGTTTAATTTCATTCCAATGTCGGCATGTTGGATCAGAACTACATCTTGCGAGTACATTTACAGAAAAAGCAATATCATGACTCGTATTATTAGCAAGATACATCAAAGACCCAATTGCACTTAAGTATAGTACTTCTGGACCAAGAATTTTTTCATTCTTTTCTCGGGGACGGTAAGGATCTTTTTATATCAAGTGATCGAACAACCATTGGTGTACTCAGAGGATTAGCTTTGTCCATATTAAAACGTTTCAACATTTTCTGGATATAATTTGATTGATGGACATAAATACCATTATACAAATGCTCGATCTGCAGGCCGAGACATAATTTTGTTATACCAAGATCTTTCATTTCAAATTCTTTCTTTAATAATTTTGCAGTCTTTTCGATCTCTTCAGGAGACCTAATGATATTTAAATCATCAACATATACTGCAATAATCGTAAAATTTGAGTTTGATCTTTTAATAAAAATACATTGACTAATGATATCAGATTATATCCTTCTTTTAAGAGATATTCAATGAGTTGATTATACCACATTCGACCCAACTGTTTTAGTCCATATAAAGATCTTTTTAACTTTATAGAATACATTTCTCGAGGTTTTGATTTTAATGCTTCAGGCATTTTTAATCCTTCAGGGATTTTCATATAAATATCATTATCAAGTGATCCATACAAATAAGTTGTGACTACATCCATGAGGCGCATTTGAAGGTTTTCAATGATTGTGAGACTAATTAAAAATCTAAGAGTTATTGTATCCACTACAAGTGAATATGTTTCTTCATAATTAACCCCTGGTATTTGTGTAAAACCTCGTGCCACAAGTCTTGCTTTATATATCACAATTTCATTTTTCTCATTCATTGTTATTGCAAATACCCACTTGTAACATACAGGGTTTACATCTTTGGGGGTTAAGACTACATGTCCAAAAATATTGCGCTTTTCAAGCGAATCTAATTCAGCCTTCAGGGCATCTTTCCATTTTGGCTAATCATTTCTGTGCATACACTCTTCAGGAGTTTTTGGTACATAATCTTCCTCATTTAGCATATCAATTGCTATAGCATATGCAAAAATTTCATCAACACATGTTTCATTTCGGTTCCATATTGTACCATTCTGTACATAGTTTATTGAGATCTCATAATCACTAGGTTCCTGAGTTTCTTCTGAAACTTCATCCACCTCTTCTGGGGTTTTATCAATCTCTTCTGAGATTTTATCAGTAACCTCTTATGGAGGTACACCAACTGCTTTATTCTGCTCTTTCTTTTTTCATGGATTTTTATCTTTGGAACTAGCTGGTCTTCCACGTTTTCTCTATGTAGTAACCTCTGCTGGGATTACATCAATTCGAGCAGTTGCATTTAAAGCCGGTACATGTGATTTAGTCACTCTTTTTGTATCTGTAAATGCATCTGGTAACTCATTTGCTATGCTTTGCAAATGTATAATTTTTTGAACTTCCGATTAACATTGACCACTTCGGAGATCAAGATAAGATATTGATGATGCATTCCAAGTTACTTCTTGTTTTACCAACTTTTCTTTTTCTCCTCCTAAGATTGGAAATAGTCTCATCAAATTGACAGTCAGATAAACGTGTTGTAAAAACATCTCCAGTTAATAGTTCTAAATATTTGATAATTGATGTAGAGTTAAAACCAACATAAATTCTCAATCTTCTTTGTGGTCCCATTTTTGTACGTTGTGGTGGAGAAATTGGAACATACACAACATAACCAAAAATTTTAAGATGGGACAAGTTTGGTTCTCTTCCAGAGACCAATTGTAATGGAGAAAATTTATGATATGCAGTTGGTCTTAATCTAATAAGTGTATCAGCATGTAAAATGGCATGTTCCCATGCAGAAGATGGTAGACTACATTTCATAAGTAATGGTCTAGCAATCAGTTGCAATCTTTTAATTAATGATTCGGCTAAACCATTTTGTGTATGTACATGAGCCAATTGACATACAATAATCATCAAATTATTGGGATGTAAATTCTCCTGCATTATTAAGTTGGATTTTTTTAATATGATAATCCGGAAAATTTGCTCTCAATTGGATTATCTGTGCTAATAGCCTAGCAAATGCAACATTTCTTGTGGCTAATAGGCAAACATGTGACCATCGAGTTGATGCATCAATTAAAATCATAAAATATCTAAATGGTCCACATGGAGGAGAAACAGGCCCACAAATATCTCCTTGAATTCTTTCTAAAAATGTAGGAGATTCATTTTCAATTTTATTTTTATATGGCCTAATTATCAGTTTTCCAAGAGAACATGCTGCACATGATAAATCTTTTGATAATATTATTTTCAGGTCTTTTAGGGGATGTACATTTGCATTTTCAATTATTTTTCTCATCATAATGTTACCTGAATGACCTAATCTGTCATGCCACAGAGTAAACATCTTTATGTCAAATAACTTCTGGTTACTTACCATATTTGATTCTATTGGGTTTATGTTCGTACAATATAATCCAGAGGATAAAGCTTTCAGCTTTTCTAATATGATTTTTTGGCCATATTCAATAGATGTAATTTGGAGATACTCAATATTATTTTCAGTCATGGTTTCAAGATGATAACTATTACGTCAAATATCTTTAAAGCTTAGTAAATTTCTTCTGGATTTACTAGAGTGTAATGCATAATTTATAATTAATTTTGTTCCTTCAGGTAACAAGATACAAGCTCTTCCAGAGACCTCAATTAAATTACTAATGCCAGAAATTATATTAACATGTGTCTTTGAAGGAGACAATAGAGAAAAATATTTCTTGCTTTTTTGTATTGTGTTTGTTGTTCCACTGTCTACGAGACATTCATCTCTAATATTTATCATAGCTCTTCTGGAGTCTCCAATCATATTCTTTTTCCTTTGAACATAAAAGAAAATGTATAAGATTAAATGAAAGGAAACTAATTTTATTTTATAAACATCGACTTACAACATATAAATAAAAAAGAAACTAATTTTATTTCATGATAAACATTGACTTACAACATATAAATATAAACTAAACTTATTATAAAGACTACAAACAAAAACTATTTCATAAGATTAATTTCTTCATGAACATTTTCAAAGAAGTCAGAAACATCTAGGTGTGTATCCATATGCAAATCATTTGGGTTATTTTCAATGAAATTTGTTTCTACTTCTTTTTCCTTTTTCTTGATGGATGCTTGGTAGAGTTCGACTAAATGTTTAGGAGTACGACATGTGCGTGACCAATGGTTTGCCATACCACATCTATAGCAACTATTTTCATATTTCTTAGAAGATGGTGAGTTCTTTCCCTTTTCATATCTCCCCGCATTATTTTCATTTAGTTTAGGATTATGACCATCACGTCGCCAAACATTATTGCGACCACATCCACGACCTCTTATGGGGCCGCGACCATGTCCTCTTCCACGACCTCCTTTAAATGATGTCACATTAGCTTCAGGGAATGGATTAGAACCAGTGGGTCGTGATTGATGATTTTTCATCAGAAGCTCGTTATTTTGTTCCGTAACAAGAAGACATGATATCAATTCTGAATATTTTTTAAAGCCGCGCTCTCGATATTGCTGCTACAAGAGAAAATTCGAAGCATGAAATGTAGAAAATGTTTTCTCTAGCATGTCTTCATCAGTAATCTTTTCTTCGCATAATTTTAATTCAGTAGTTATGCGAAACATTGCGGAATTATATTCACTCACAGATTTAAAATCTTGTAACCTTAAATGAATCCATTCATAACGAGCTTTTGGAAGGAGTACTTGTTTTTGATGGTTATATCTTTCTTTTAAATTTCTCCACAGTTTTGACGAATCTTTCATCGTTAAGTATTCAGCTTTTAAATCATCATGGAGATGATGACAGAGAAATATCATTGCTTTGGATTTCTCCTGTTGGGAGGTATTATTTTCAACTTGTATTGTTTCTCCAAGATTATTTGCGGTAAAGTGGATCTCAGCATCAAGAGTCCACGGGAGATAATTCTTGCCCGATATATCAAGGGCAGTGAACTCAAGTTTTGTAAGGTTTGCCATTAGGACTACAAAATATATAAAAAAAATGATACTATTATTAACTAATTTAATTAAATATGCATTTGTGCTTGATAAATAAATAAAAAACGATTGAAGAAAATGAATCTTAATAACTTCAGGTTATTAAGAGAATTAATAACTTTAGGTTATTAAGATAATTAATAACTTCAGGTTACTAAGAAAATTAAGTATTGGAGACATTTTATTTATTTGATAACTTCCGATTATTATAAATATCAATAACTTCTAGTTGTTAGGTAAAATAAAAACATTCAGTGGCATACAATAACTTCCAGTTATTATATTTTATATGAGAATTTCTGGTTCAAATAAGAACTTCTGGTTCTTTTTTTTAATATATAAAAACTTTTGGCTAAGAACTTCATGTTCTCTTGTATAAAAAAAATTATGATTAAGAACTTCAGGTGTTTTAGAAAAAGCTTCTAGCTATAGTATGTACAAAAGCTTCTGGCTATTATCATGTACTTGCTTTATCATTCTCTTCAGGGAATGAAAATATTACTCTCATTCAAATAAGAAAATTTCATCCAACAAATAAAAATTATTACTAATAGTAAGCAATATAAAATAAGAAAATTTCATTCAAGAAATAAAAATTATTACTAACAGTAAAGTTATGAAATGTAATCTAAAGAGTACCTTCTTCTTGAGAAAATCACGTCGCAACTTGACTAGAGCAAACTCGTGCTGATAACGTATTATGAAACAAAAACAAAATAATATTGGAGAGAAGCTAAATCTTATTTCTATATTATATCTCAATCACAACATTCACTTGAACCACTCACAAAATCTCTATTTATAGGCTAGAGAATGCAAATAAAATGCCATACAATTAACATGAGAGTTAATACAAAAATTAAATTTAATAGAAAATGGATGAAGTGGAGAAGGTGAAATGTCTACTATTTATTATTTTATAACAATATGTTAATATAATAAATATAAAATGAGTAAAAGTTTTGTATATTCTTACGAACAAAATATTAGAGAAAATCAAATAAAATATCAGATCTATTTTACAAAAATTGTACCACGTTTTGATATAAACAAATACTACATATATGATATATCTCAACGGAACATATGTACTTAAAAAAATTAAAAATATAGAAAAGACAAATACATTTTGGGCATGTTTAATTAATTTGTTTTCATAATTTAGGTTAGTTTATTAAAGATTTACCATTCGATCAAAATCTAATGGTCCTAATTACACGTGTCCATGTGCTGTGTCGTGATCAAATCTTTCGCGTGATGTGCCGTGTCTTGTCAAATTTTCGAAAGATGTTCACGTCGCGTGAATGGTCACGGCACAAGACACACGATTCATAACACATGACCGGCACGCGTGCCAGTTATGCCATGATGAAACCGTATTTTGTTGTGACTGAACCGTATCGTGTCATGACATATCTGGTCACATCGTAAATTTTTATTTATTTTCTTGCTCTAATTCGTTAAGAGAAAAAAAATTATATTCTTATTATTATTTTGTGTCTACTTTTGACTAAAATTCTAAATCCGCTCTTGTCCGTGCATTTAATATCTTCACCTTTAAATATTTTTGTTTCAAGGGCAGAGAAATTTGCTCCTTAACGGTCTCAAGTTTGTTATTTTAACATAATTATTAAATTTACATCACATTTTATTCTCATATTTAATTTTAGTTATCACATCAATATTTACAATTTCTGCTTATATTGAGATAAAAATGTTCTTATCTGCGAGTGTCCGATTTTCATCTCTGTTCATCCATTTTTGAATAGACAGCCAGATCTCACTAAAAACTCCCCGATAAAATCCAATCGTAGGAGAGGACTGAACCTGAGATGAGCGCTCTCCTACGAGTAAAATCCTCTGCATTAACGGATAGTTTGAGTTTACATTCAGACCGTCCGATCAGAATACAGACAAATCTGACCCACGACTATGATGCAAGTGTCTCTTCAATATTCGTGCGGATTTAAATGAACGGTCGACATCTGAAAATAAAATTTAAGTTAACTCATTCTATAAGTATCCGAAATTCCGAATTCAAAGCGCTACGGCCTCGGCTCGCGGTCGTGAGTCGGGACCGTGCCCCATCGGGTTTCCCGCGCAAGAGTTCGAGTCCACTTCTCTTTACTTTATAACCAGGATTTCCTGGGGCATGCATCCTGTCCAAAATTACAGACAGGTGGACCCTAATAGTAAGTCTAAGAGATGACAACTTTGGGTCGGGATGTCGGACACTGTTGACCCCATTAGAATTCACATCCCCTCAGGTTACCTGAATGAGTAGAATTGAATCCAACGGTTTGAAATTGAAATTTTTAAGTTGGCACGAATCTCAATACACAAATAATACATCCCCCACTGCGATCCCGAGCATCCACCGGATGAAATTCAATCTAGACCGTCCATTTAAATTGTGTTGAGTCAGGTACCTGGGAGGATACGGATCCACTGCACTGTACGCCTCAGATTGATTTGTTTTTCTACAGTGTCCCACTCTCACTCAAAAAAGGAAAATAGTAAACCCCCGCTTAAACCCTAGTCTCTCTTCCACTCCCTCGCTTCTCTCTCTCTCTCTCTCTCTGCGCGGCTATCCACAGCCAAACTAGAGAGCGAGTGAAGGTGATTAAGCGAGCCTCGACCTTGATTCCTTAAAAATCGCCCGTCTTTTGGTTCTCTTTTCCTCTTTCGAGGCGATCTTTTTTCATTTTATTTTATTCTTATAGTCTTAGAAATAAATCATGGCGAGGTTTCTCAGAAGCGGCCTACTGAATAGAGCTCTCTTCTCTATAGAGGTTATATTTCACCTTATTTTCCCAGCTTTTTTTTCTATATTGGGTATGTTTTTTAAGTCATTTTGCAATCTATTGAAGGTAAGAAACGAGTAATTGTGATTACCACATAAAAAAAAGAAACTAAAAAAATTTAGCAGACATGCCTCTAATAAACGGTCCCATCACTAGCACTTCAATGAATTAAAATAAATTAATTTGTTCTGATTTACCAGGGGTATCAGCAAGGAATGAATCGTTCATCTTTCTTCACGCGCAATTTTGCTGCTAAAGGAGGTAATTATTTTTTTACTTATATTGTCTATTCCCTTAGAGAGCTATTGCCTCCCATCGAAGTCTGTGATGAAAAAAACTTGGCCAATAGCATTTATGAATGCTGAGCACTTGGTCAAATGAGAAGTGGAACCACTAGGGGAGCATCGATCTTTTAACAGACCGGGTGCAAATATAAGTTCCCCAATAATAGGCAAATGCCAGCAAAAATGAGACATGTTGGTGATCCAATCTCATGCATTACTGGGTTTGTCATTACATTTCGATGCATTTTCATCAAATATCATGTATAATCCTGCAACGACACAATGCATAATGCATACTCTTCTCAGTCTCAAGGACATTTCTTATTTCTGCTCCTTTGTTTCATAAAGTATGTGCAAAGTACTAATATTTTAGTGTTCGTTTACACTGATTATTCTTTTGTTTCATGCTTAAACAAGAATGTGAGCTTTTAAAGGAGTATACATGCAACCTCAGTATGTATATCCTGTTTAATGTTAGCCGGTTTTCCCCGCTCTCATAATTGCTTCTTTATACTGTCCGAAATAATAAAAAAGAAATTGGTTATCCACAGGAAAGAAGAAGGCAAAGTCTGATGGAGTTGAATCTGGGGATGATACTCTTTCTAGGAAAGACTCAGCACTTCACGAAGCCATTGATCAGATCCAAGCCTCATTCGGTAAAGGCGCAATCATGTGGCTTGGCCGTTCTCAAGGTCCCAGAGAAGTACCTGTCATCTCTACTGGTTCTTTTTCTTTGGATATGGCTCTTGGTGTAGGTGGTCTTCCAAAGGTAATACTAAGCTTAAGTAATAGCGTGTGTTGGTTTTTTCTAATTAAACGTGCTATTTTTTCTCTTGTTGTGATATGGAAATGACTAGATTGCTGCTGATGGAAACACTGTAGGTTCTGTTATTCAATTGATGAGAAACAAAAAAACAGCCAACAAATAGATGAGAGAATTTTGCACATGACATAATTCCTTAGATGTTGACAATTTTGCCCCCACCAGTAGGGAGCCTGCCAGACTGTAATGTTGGCAACATTGTCACAAGTCCAACATGAACTGAAATTAAGTCTAACGGACTTATGTTGGATAATTAACTTGTTTTGACTGGTATTAAGCCATTTAATATAAGAAGAAATCAGCTGCAAGTCATTTATTTTTATAATAACTAAACCTTGCTTTTAGTTACTAGTGTTCATTGAAATATGATAAAATGGGTCTAATTTTCAAATACAAAATAAGTCTATATTTACTGAAATAGGGTTTGCTCCAGTGTGTACCTCTGGATATATGTCAGTACCAGACTGTTGGGGATTTATTTCAGCGAGCAATTCAATTTTGGTGTCAGAAAACCATGGCTACTACATGCATCTTCTTTATTGCGTCATATAGTGATTGGAATAATTAAAAATTTAACCAGTTTTGTTTCTTGGCCCCATTCATTTCCGGTTGTCACAAACTCTTTTGTGCAATGCTTTCGCAGGGACGTGTTGTGGAGATTTATGGACCTGAGGCATCAGGCAAGACAACTCTTGCACTTCATGTTATTGCTGAGTCACAAAAAAGTGGAGGTAATCTTTTGTTTAATGTCTTTCAAATGTTGGCATGATTCTAAAGTTATTCCCATGGAAAGCAAAACTTATTTCCAGCACCAGTTTTGCTTCTGTGCTGCAAATTTGTTCAGTACAACTATTTTATATCAATTTTTTTTTTTTTTTTTTAATGTAGTGGTTTTCATTTGCATTTTTTATTGCAAAACATTGGTGTCTAATCAAGGGCCTTTTGTTTTGTCACTTGAAGTGCCTCTTCTCTGGGTGCTTGATGTCTTTTTTTTGGGTCTTTTACTAGTTTATTTCTCTGTAGGGTACTGTGCCTTTATTGATGCAGAGCATGCTTTAGATCCTTCTCTGGCAGAGATTATTGGGGTTAAAACTGAGAATTTGCTACTATCTCAACCTGACACTGGAGAGCAGGCTCTTAGTCTTGTTGACACTCTTATTCGAAGTGGTTCTGTTGATGTAGTGGTGGTAGATAGTGTAAGCCCGTATTGTTTAATTATTAACTCTATTCAAATTATGGAATCTATCTTCTGAAATTTTATCATTGTCTCATACACCCAGCATTGATATTAACGTACCAGATCTTTATAACGATACTTATTTTGATGATCATGTTGCTCCAATTTGATATCTATTTGGTTAAATTGGAAAGAACTTTTCTGGGCTAAAAGACCATTGTATGATTCAAATTAGACGTCACTCTATTCACTCACATTTAAGTTTGTGTTAATATTTTAATTTTTGTGACAGGTTGCAGCACTTGTACCTAAGGCTGAGCTTGATGGTGAGATGGGGGATGCACATATGGCTCTTCAAGCAAGGCTGATGAGCCAAGCCCTTCGCAAATTGAGCCACTCACTCTCTATGTCACAGACTCTCTTACTATTCATTAATCAGGTAATAGAAGTTACTTTGCAATGAATGGAATTTAATAAGGGGAGGTTTCACTGGACAATAGTTTATTTTGAAAATCTTTACAATCCTAAAAATTAATTTGAAATGTGAATTCAATTATATATGCATGATATATATGGTGCACATACTATGCCCCTATAAAAATGATGCAATTTGGTGCATGTTTTATAATTACTGCACATCAAGCGGTTTGAATTTCTAACAGTTGGAAATGTATCATCAAATGATACTTAAAAACTGCATGAAATTATGTTGGTAGGTTATTTGTATGTTCAACAATATACCTATAACTTATTTTTTTTAACTTGCTACGTTATTTGAATCAATTTGAAAATTGTTGTCAAGATTGTCAAGATAAATCGTTATCTAGTGATTGCTCCCCATTAAATTATACTCAAGTTATATTCATTTGAACTTTTAATACGTAACTTCTCATGTTCAATTTGTGGTTCTGCAATGTTTCTGACTGATTGTTCTTACTTTGGTATTGAAAAGCAATGGTTATACAAATTACTTTGGTTTGTTGTGCAATTTCAGGTCAGGTCAAAGCTAAGCACTTTTGGAGGTTTTGGTGGGCCAACGGAAGTCACATCAGGAGGCAATGCGTTGAAATTCTATGCCTCTGTACGCTTGAATATCAAAAGAATTGGCTTTGTTAAAAAAAACGAAGAGGTATATGCAATTGGTCCATTTATACTCATTATCTATCCTTTAGGGAACTGTATCTAAATGTGCAGTGTGTTTGTTTTAAGCCCCAATCATGATCTATCCTTCTGGCCAGCTAAACACCATGACAAAGGGACAGGAATCCTCGTAGCTTGACTTGCGGTGAGGCCCCTATCTGTTGCTACTAGGGCCTAAAATTGGGGTCCTGCTATATTTTGTTATAATTTTCGATTACACAGATATGTTTACGAGTATCGTATTTGATACGATAATTTCCTATTTACCTTTGATAAGATATGCCTATGTAAATTATTATTTTATTGTGTTTGTAAATAATAAAAACTGTCAAATAAAAATATTGGCATAAAGTTTTCTAACTTTAAAGTGTGGAATATTACAAAGAATATTATTAGACAAATAAATTTAGAAACAAACTGATGAAATTTGCAATTTAAATATTGTACAATATTATGAAAAGGAATAGTTAAAGTACAAAGATCCATTGGGTACAGTTTTGAGATCCTTAGCGTCATGTAGAACAATACATAATGAAATCCCTTTTTTTTCACTGATTTATTTCTGATAATAACAATTGGGGTTTTATCTTCTGCTATTCAGCCAATAGGAAACCAAGTTCAAGTAAAGGTGGTGAAGAACAAGCTCGCTCCTCCATTCAAAACAGCTCTCTTCGAGCTGGAGTTTGGCAAAGGAATATGCCGGGAGTCAGAGGTGATTGAACTAGGGTTGAAGCACAAGTACTTAAAAAAAGCTGGCGCCTATTACTACATGGATGAACAGAGCTTTAGAGGGAAGGATTCCCTAAAACGGTATTTTGCAGAAAACAAACCCGTGATGGACGAACTCATTGGAAAACTTAGAGAAAAGCTGTTGCAAACTGCACCCGAGAGAAAATCTGATGATGATGATGATGACCATGATGTTGATCTTGAGGAGGCTGTGGTAACATCGATTGATTCTACTGACGAGGAGATAGTTGCTGCCGCTGAGGCCTGATTAATCATTGCTGCTGGTCTATTTTTTTTTTATCTTTGTTTAATTTTCTAGTGTAGGGGATGTTGAGTTTGGGGAGGTTTTGAAGAGAGGGTTGGAAGTGGCAATATTGCAAGTGTTAATTTATGCTGTGTTTCGCCACATAATGCATACAATCCATGGTGAATGTTGAGGTAACTTGTAAAATGATTTAAATGGCAATTAGGTTATTTTTAATATATATGCTGAAAATTGAAGCTCTGTATGGC
The DNA here is from genome assembly GCA_033356055.1 of Carex pumila. NCBI lineage: Eukaryota > Viridiplantae > Streptophyta > Magnoliopsida > Poales > Cyperaceae > Carex > Carex pumila. Next base: position 69,970 of record JARJHM010000170.1, read on the forward strand.
CAATTTGTGATGAAATATGTATGGTACTTTGTATCGGCTAGGCCTAGCCAGGGTTTACATGTAGAATGTGTCAAGGTTTACATTACGATTTTCTTTAGGCATTAATCCAAGATGTTGCACTGTACCTGAAGATCACTGACTTGAAATATACGGTGCCAGGGACTGCTCATGAGCCGAGTTAAGTCCAAGTTGAGAATAATTTGGATTTAACTCGTGAACTCATGAGCTGAGTTGAATTCGAGTTGCTAATTCAATTTTGAATCAGAAATTTTAATTTGGAATCAACTCGCGAGCAACTTAAATCGAGACGAATTGGCTCGTGACTCATAATGTAGGTCATAATAAGACAATTTAATTTAATTCTAACAAAAGAAGTATTACATATTTTATATAACTAAAAACAGGACATAATGAGACAATAGCTAATAAATAATTAAAAATTACGTAAATATTAAAATAGTACATAATTAAAAATTATCAAACATAAGGTTTGGTTGTTTGAGAAGTGGCGATTTTTTTTTTTCAGTTTCAAGTAGCAATATAGTAGATTGTGGGAAACATGTATAAGGTTTGAGGACGCAAAAATTAGGAATATAGGTCATGTTTGGTTGTGGAGTAAAGTTAAACTGAATTAAATTTCTTACTTCAAGTTAAACCAGAGTAAGTTAATCGTGTTTGGTGGAGTAAGTTAAACCACTTCTCTAAGTGGTGCAAGTTAGTTCGGTTTAGCTCAAATCTTACTCTATCTTAAACTGCTTATGTTACTTCTCGTTTGGCTCTTTAAGTATGAAGTAAGGGGTTTACTCCACCTCTTACTTCACAACTAAATATGGCCATATGGATTAGAGTTGGTGTGAGTCTAACTAAGTTGATTCCGAATCAAGTTGAAAGTAACTTAGATTCAACTCATAAATTAACCAAGTCAACAAACTCGAGTCAATTTCAACTCAAGTTATTAGTGAGTTGAATCCAAATTAATTTCAAACTGAGTTTCAAATCGTGAGCTTTTTGTGCATCCTAGATGTGAGTTAAATAAAGTCAAAGTTATAAAATGAACTTCAAGGGGTTTAGCCCATTTTCTCAATACTTCCGCCTCTGCGGATTGCGGTGTCATTGCTGTTTACTACGCACTAAATTGCCACCATAGTGGCACGATAATGCGAAATGGGTGTTGTATTATTAATTTTTAGTAATAAAAAGTACACTAGGTTGAGCCAACAGTCAAAAGACATGGGACCAAATTCGGGCCGGATGTCCGATCTGCGTCAAAATGCTAGGCAAATCAATTTCGAACGAATCTTGATGCGATTCATAAGGCTATAACCGGATATGGAACCCCTCTCCTTGTATTAAACATACGGCATGCTTCTTCCATAATTCGTATCCTCTGCAACAACTCTAAGGGGAATCTTTTGAGTTAATGCATTTGTATCATTCGATTTGTTTTAAAATTTGTGCAAATTATATATGTATTAATATTAAAGAATTATGTGTTAAAATTAGATAGTCAAATTAGTTTCATTTAAAATAAGACGGCCGAAATGCATTAACTCAAAAAAAAAAAATTTGAGTTAATTTAGAGAATACGTGTAAGGTCTGGTCACATGCAAAAAGAAAAAATAAATAAATATGAGCTTATCATACAAAAAAAGAAAAAGAGAAAGCTCACATGCAAAAAAAAGAAAAAGAAAAGAAAATGGATTGCGTCTGAACTGATCAATCAGATGAGTCATGATGAGCTTACTGATGCATAAAAATGTTCGAAGTTACAAATCAAATTTAGATGTAATTTATTCTTAACAATTAATTGTACATAATATTTTTTAAATATTAATTGTACATAATTATATTTAGTAGATATAAATTATGTTTAAATATGTCTTGTAAAAGGGTAAATTTTCTCCGAGGTCACTAAACTTTGTACTTTGTTAGAATTAGTTATTCAACTTTAATTTGTCTCAATTAAGTCACTCGACTTTCTATTTGTTCTAAATTGATCACTTTATGACTTTTTCATTTAAAATGTTACTAAAATATTATTATTCTGTTAGTATTTTGAGAAAAATATGTTCATTATGTTAAAATGGACGAAATGGACATATTCAGTTAGCATTTTGGACGGAATGAGCATATTCCGTTAGTGTTTTGAATAGAAAAATTATAAAATAATTATTTTGAGATAAATAAAAAGAATGACTCGATTGAGTGATTCAAAGTAAAGTTTAGTAACCTCCGGACGAAATTTACCCTAATGTTAATGAGGTAAATTTTGTTTTGTGAAGTGATAGTAAATTTCACACCTGTCAAGTTTTCACGCATAGACATGTTCCTCGGCCATTTTTATCAATAACCTAAAAAAAAAGATTTTTTTTATCAAAATAATCACAAAATCTGAGTTTTTTCAAATATAACCAAACCGCCAGGGTTGCTAGTGGTCCACTTCTATAGTGGACCGCCAGGATCCCTGGCGGTTTGCTATTTTTTTTTTTTTTAGAAATCTGATTTTTTTTTTCTTAATATTTTCATTTGTGAAGTTTTAGTTTTTTTTTGTTTAGGGTATTTGGGATATTTGTCAAAAAATTAAGGACTTGGCCTTTATGTTCGTCTTCTTCTTTTTTTTCGGTTTTTATAATATATGTATAATATATACATATATACATACATACATACCGGCCATTTTTATTAATAACCCAAAAAAAAATATTTTTATCAAAATAACCCAAAATCCTGAGTTTAACATAACTGTAGTTCTAAAGTAGTCTAACAAGTAAAGTTCACGAATACAATTAAAGTTCAATGATACAACTGAAGTTCACCAATATTTATAACTTAGTTCAAACCAAACATAATAAGTTCGCCCAAGCAAAATAATACCGAATTTTTTATTAATATCCAAATTTAATATAAAATTTCACAAAATATCCGCATTGGTGGGTTTTTTCGAAAACTACCCATTCCGTAAAAAAAAATTTCGGAACTAAGCCCTATAACTGGAAAAAAATTATCCGAAAACTCGGTGAAACCGGAAAATTTTTTTCCGGAAACTCGGTGAAACCGGAAAATTTTTTTCCGAAAATGTCCCAAAACCGGAAAAAAAATTTCCGGACTCGGAGCTGTTTGCTATAAGCACCGCCCAGAGAAGAAAAAGATCAAACCAACCAAGCCGTCTCTTTCACAGCACTATTGAAGGTAATTTTTTATTTATTTATTTAAATATTGAAATTTAGATAGTTTAGAATAATGTCTCAAAAAATTAGAAATTCTATAGAATAATGTAGGAAATACCAAATAGTCTAGAATAATTTAGAAAATACCAAAATAGTTTAGAATAATTTAGAAAATATCGAAATAGTCTAGAATTGTTTAGAAATTACCAAAATAGTCTAGAATAATTTAGAAAATACCAAAATTGTTTAGAATAATTTAGAAAATACCGAAATAGTCTAGAATTATTTAGAAATTACCAAAATGGTGTAGAATAATTTATAAAATACCAAAATAGTCTAAAATAATTTAGGAAATACCAAAATTATTTAGAATAATTTAGAAAATACCGAAATAGTCTAAAATTGTTTAGAAATTACTGAAATGGTGTAGAAAATTATCTTAGTAATATAGAAAATTGTTCGATTAATTTAAATTTTTTTTTAGGAATCTAGTTTTCTTTCGGAGCTCTGATTGTCTGATCGATCGGATCTGCGATTCAGGTTTTTATATTTGTATTTTTTTAATTTTAATTTAAAATATAATTAATTAGTTCATTTTAATGGTTTAGAATATTTTTTTATTTAAATATTGAAATTTAGATAGTTTGGAATAATGTCCAAAAAAATTAGAAATTTAGAAAATTGTGTAGAATAATGTAGAAAATACCGAATAGTCTAGTATAATTTAGAAAATACCAAAATGGTTTAGAATAATTTAGAAAATACCGAAATAGTCTAGAATTGTTTAGAAATTATCGAAATGGTGTAGAACAATTTAAAAAATACCAAAATAGTCTAGAATAATTTAGGAAATACCAAAATTGTTTAGAATAATGTAGAAAATACCGAAATAGTCTAGAATTGTTTAGAAATTACCGAAATGGTGTAGAAAATTATCTTAGTAATATAGAAAATTGTTCAATTAATTTAAATTTTTTTTAGGAATCTGGTTTCCTTTCGGAGCTCTGATTGTCTGATCGATCGGATCTGCGATTCAGGTTTTTATATTTGTATTTTTTAATTTTAATTTAAAATATAATTAATTAGTTCATTTTAATTTAGAAAATACCAAATGGTGTAGAATAATTAAAAAAAAATACCAAAATAGTATAGAATAATTTAGAAAATACCAAATGGTTTATAATAATTTGAAAAAATTTAAGGTGATGTACAATATTGTTCGAATTTTGTAGTATGGCAGACCCAGTACTTAAGCATAGATTTAGCCCCCTGTTGTGGATAGTTCACGGTAATCACAGGATATCTGAAGTGTCTAAGGAGGTAAACATTTTCTTATTTCATTTTTCATAACTCTGTAAGTAATCAAAAAAATATTGTAATTAATTTTGTTCTTATTTTAGAGTAAAGAGATTTTAACCGTGAGACATTATCGGCACAAATGCGAGTATAATGAGAGGCACGCACCATTTTTAATTCGAATGAGCTTATATCAGCTCGCGACATTGCCCGATATAGCCCTCGATGTGGCCCTCATTCATGGACTTGTCGAGCGGTGGCGTCCGGAGACGCACACTTTTCATCTTCCATTCGGATAAATGACAGGTATTAACTAATTTAAATATTTTTTTTGACTCCTTACTGACAAGTCAAATATATTACAGTTACTCTGGAGGATGTGAGTTGTCTCTGGGGTTTGCCTATTACGGGAGAGCCGGTAACGGGATTTACAAACTCGGCGAGTTTTCATGGCCGACTGTATGACTTGCTGGGCGTGAAAGATAATGAAGTGAAGGGGTTCATGAAGAAGAGGGGAAATGATACGAACGACATGCTTATCGCCAAAAAAGCTGTCTGTGAGCGCTTCAAAAAATTACCAACAGATGCGAACGACCAACAATTGAAGTGGTTAGTATTTTTTTATTTACAACCATATTCGTATTTGATATTTTGAATAATGCACTCACATTTGAAAATTGACGGTTAGGTATGTCCGTGGATTTCTCCTCGACATGCTGGGGAATACCATGTTTGCTGACAATAGCGGGGACGGAATACCGCTATGGTATCTTGGCATGATTGAAAACTTGGACGAGCCGAGGAATTACAACTGGGGCGGAGCTGTTCTCGCCTATTTATATAGAAATCTGTGCCTCACATCCAGCCCTTCATGCCACTCCATGCATGGTCCCACCATGCTTCTGCAACACTGGTCGTGGACCCGATTTCAAATTCACCGGCCGTTACCGGGATCTCAACCGAACTGGGGCGCAGAAACAGAAAAGACATGCCCCGCCTCTGCTGACTTATGGAAAGGCCCACACAATTGGGAAAACTCGTCCCATGGTGCAACCTCCGGTCCAAGTATCCCTCGCGACCAGATTCAGAAACTGACGGATAACATGGTCAATTGGCAGCCATATGCATCTGTTTACCACGAACTTTCGAGAACAACCCGGGCGGACCAGGTAAATTATAGTAAAGTCTTATTCTTTCTTTTATTCATGTCATCACATTTATAATTTCTACCTAACATTGCAACTCTAAATTTGTCAGCCGTTCTACTTGTACCGCGGTCCTCTTATTTTTTATTGGATTGTTGAGCATCACAATCCTGATCGCTGCATGTGACAGTTTGGAAAATGGCAACAGATAGAGCCACCGCTTCCCCAGGATCCGCTCGAGCACCAAGAGTTGCACAAGTAATATTCGCAAATCATATGTGGTTTACTTATTTTAAACTACTTATTTACTTATTTATTGTACTAACCTTGTAAACAGGTTGAAATCGGGCTCAAAGAAAAATGCCAACTGGGCGCAACTGCACCGTCGGCATGTAAATGAGGCGACACGTTATGCAGATCATGTGTACGAAGTAGGTCGTCCGTGGGATATAAATGACCTCCTAAGATATCGTAAATGGTACCAGGAGAACTGTATGGCATCCGTCTACCTGTTTGGCCAGCACGTGGTGGGGATGGATCGTACTGTTCCGGTTCCAAGAGACGAGCACTCCAAGTCTGGATACATTCCCAGCGGATCGACATTTGTTCGAACTGTAAATATTTCTAACTCTGAATTTTATGATTGGTTTATTATATATCATTTATTATACTCCGAATATACGTACAGGCTTTGCGTGGGATAGGAGAGTTAGCACATGGCACACGGGCATTTTTCACAAAGGGTCTTCGTGCAATTGGCAAGGGCAAAATGAGACTAGGTTTGTGTCTCTGCAGAGATAATGGTTATGGAGACCGTGCTATTGCCATGCTGGAGGATGCGGGGGTTCCACCTAACTGGGAGGAAATTTCATCTGACGATTCTTATCCTTTGGGAACGGAGCCGATGCCAGCTGGCCCCGTATTTGAAGGCCCAGATCCAGTGACGGGCTGGTTATATGATGGCTCACAATGGAGGGATTACATCCGTCCGGGAGAGTTCACAGGGCATGGAAGCTCCGTCCAAAGCCTCCGTCCAAAGCTTTATATAACTTCTCTGGACATGGAAGCTCGTCTTCATCGTTAGGGTTCCTCTTACCCACCTTGTTAAGGTAGTCGATAGCCTGCGGACAACCAATTTCAAAGTCTTGTAACATCTCTTGCAACCTCCTAGGTTTGCATTTGTTCACTCCAGCTATGAATCTGTCGCTAACCTCTCTCTTACGGCCTACGTGCTTGTAGAGATTTTCGGCGACATGTTGGGAGCAATACCGATGCACACATTGATCGGTAGACTCATCCCATCTGAGATTTGGATCTTGAAACACGATTTTAATTCCCAAATGTCTATCCGATATGACACAGAAGAATCGATTATCTCCAATTACTTCCAACCTTAACCATCTCATAAAAAAACCCCAGTTGTCAGCGCTTTCTTTCTCCACAATTGCAAAAGCTACTGGAAGCAATTGGTTTTCAGCATCGTACATACATGCCATTAGCAGCCTACCTTGGTACCGTCCCGACATGAAACATGCATCGATACTAATCACTAGTCTGAGGAACGGTATCGCTGCAATACACGCTCCGAATGCCCATGCCGCTCTGTGGAAGTGTCTATCAGTTTCTTTCTCAATCGGTTTCGAGATCACACAATACTTAGTTCTTGGATTGTTTCTCTTGATGGCTTTCAATAGTGGAATAAGCAAGTTGTACGAGTTCTCCCAACTCCCAAATAGATTTGCAATAGCAAGCTCACGGCCTCTCCATAATTTGTTGTACTTGGGGGTTACCTTATCATATTTCATTATGACGATATCTCGAATATGATTTATAGAAGAGCACACGTCCCTTCTAATGGTTTTATCAATCGCAAGGGCAACCATCTCTGCTGTCAGCTGACAATGATCAGTACGTGTTGCCGATACTGTGCACGTATGGGGAAGTGCTTGTTTGGTAATAATCGAAGATTCTGAAAGACTGTTCTGCTTTGTGGACGCCTTAAATTTACAAAAAGCATCTCTGCACCCCACCTCGTAACGTCTAGGTTCGCTCCTAAGAACCCTGCACTCACAATTATTTTCAAGATGAAACTCATTGATTGCTATCTTTAGAGCCGTTTTCGACTCATAAAATACACCTTTAGCCAATGGATTATCAAATGTTTTTTTTGACCTGCCGAAAAAATCGACATCCGCAGGCCGAAAACTGGATATGTCATTGAAACTGTCAACCGGATGTGTCATATTTCCCGACCAGTAATCGGGTACTGTAATTGACGGGATTGTATTTGACGGGATTGTGGTTGTGACTGGTTGGGCTGTCTGATATCATCATCAGAACCTGACGACTCACCGGAGAGCATCTCATCTCCACTCACCAAACTATCATAATCAATTGCATCCACAGGTACATGATAATAATCACGTACATGTCTGCGGACCGCACTGGGACTAGGTCGGGATCTCATTGGTATATCAACAGAGTGCCGACCAGTATTAGGTCGGGATCTAACTGGTATTGGGTCTTCATCGACATGATTATGACTGCTACTGGGTCGGGATATAACTGGTTCATTCACAGAGTTGCTACCGATACTGGATCGGGGTCTCATTCTTACATCCACAGAGTACCGACCGGTGCTAGGTCGGGATCTAACTAGTATTAGGTCGGGTTCCACAGGAATCCGACTGGTACTAGGTCGGGATTGAGGTTCAGGTATATGACTGGTATAGATCGGTTCCAATTCTACATATAACTCCAGAACAGGTAACCTTTGTGAAAAAGACAACACAATTCCTACAATCATTTCGAATGATTGTTGGTTCATTACCGGTACTAATTAGTAGTCACGTTGGCCATCAGTGGACATGTTAAATCTGGCCTGGATTTCCAGATTTGCATTGCTAGAATTGTACCCAACTAATTTATAAATCTCATTCACAAGATAATCAAAACTGTGGTCCACGGTTAGCGGTAATGAGTATTTAGCTCAGATACTGTAATAGACCCCGTCATCATTATATTGGATTTTCCCTCCAATATACATTTTCACACAAATAGTTGTCATTTCTAATTTCGATTGGTCTGGCAATTTCAAAAATAACAACATATAAGTAATTAAAATTTGTGTTGCCATTAGTAAAAATATTCTACACAATTTTCAATAATTATTCTACACTATTTTGGAATTTAAAGAAAATAAAATTACCTCAATCAAAAACCGATCGATCTGATTGTTAGAGCTCCGTAAGGAATCCGAAAAGCAAAAAGTTCCTAAAACAATTCTAAATCATTTCAGAATTAATCAAAATTATTTCGGAATTAAAAAATTATTTTAGAATTAATAAAACTTTTAAAATTATTCTGCAGCATTTTTTATTTTTTTTCAATTAACATGACAATATTCAGAATTTAAATAATTTCACATTAAATAGTTACATATTTAAATAATTACAAATTAAATAATTTCACATTAAATAGTTACATATTTAAATAATTACAAATTAAATACTTCTAAATTTAAATTATAAATCAAATAAAATTAAATTACAAACAAATGAAATTAAAATTATAAATAAATAAAATCAAAATTATAAATAAATAAAGAAAATGAAAATTATAAATAAATAAAGAAAATTAAAATTATAAATAAATAAAGAAAATGAAAATTATAAATAAATAAAGAAAATTAAAATTATAAATAAATAAAGAAAATTAAAATTATAAATTACAAATAAATAAAAATAAAATTATATATTAATTAAATTTAAAATATAAATAAATGAAATTAAAATTGTAAATTAATTAAATTTCAAATATAAATAAATTAAATTAAATTATAAATTAAAACTTACTGTGAGAGAGCGCACCTGGTGAAAGCAACGACACTCTGCAGTTTTAACAGAGAATTGAATAGAATTCCGGAAAAAAAATTCCGGAAATAGAGAATTACCGAAATTTTTTTTTCCGGAAATGGCCTAAAACCGGAAAAAAAATTTCCAGAATTTCTCTGTTTCCAGAAAATTTTTTTCCGGTTTTAGATCCCATTTCCGGAAAAAAATTTTCCGGAAAGGATACATTTCGACAAAAACCTGCCATGCAGTTATTTTTTGAAATTTTATATTAAATGTGGATATTAATAAAAAATTCGGGGATTAGAACAAACAGATATTGGAGCGATGATGCCATATGCGAGAGCGGGGTGAGATTCCAGTTTTCTTTGGAGAAGAAATTTATGCGAGAGAAGAAATTTACGTTGGTGCCAGGTTTTTCTTAGGACAATTTGTTTTGGTACTGTTTCAATTTGTTTTGATGTCAGGAGGAACTATAGAAGTTTGAGAGAGAGAAGAGAAAAAAGAGGGAGGATATAATAGTCTTATTTTATTAGTTAATATCGTTTATTAAATTTTAAATTTTATTGTTTTATTGATTTTGGGCAAATATATGAGTTTTAAACTATTTTGAAGAGTAAATATATGATATTATAAAATTTTGAGAGGAAAATACGTAATGTTGAAATTTTTGAGAGGGATACATGAAATCCCCCTTATTATTATTATTATATATATATATATATATATATTTACAAACTGCAGTCCTCTTTGGATTTGACCATAAAATCTTGTAACCTCCTTTGAAATCAGGAAAATCGTCACAGGTGACGCAATGACGCTATATAATAAAAAAAAATACAGAGATAATAAATGAGTGAATGAGTGTGTTGTTTCGGACCATTTGACAGTTTACTACATCAAATAAACGTAGAAGTTATCAAATATAAATTTATTATTTGAAAAAAATGTTACAATATATGATAGTATGTGCTATTCTATAAAAAAAATAAAAATAGTAGAAGACACCTACAGGTATTTGGGCAAAAAAAAAAATAGTAGAAGACGGAAGAAAACAAGATATATTGTGTTTTCACAGTCTATCAAAGAGTAAAATTACGGTGTTTTTACTTAATTTAAATAATGGTTTCAAATTGTTGAAACTTAAAACTGACTCATAAAATTTATGAGTAATATGTTTGCATGTAAAATTTATAAATTTTGAATTAATTTAGTAAACTATCAAGTGGTCAAATAATAATAAAAAATATATGTATTTAAATTCGTTATTTAGCATCAATTCAATAGACTTTCAAATTAAGTTTATCAAAAAATTGATAAACTCACTACAGCAGAACGATTTTTCTACGATCGGCGCTTTCCCTGGTCGCAGATAGTCAATTTTTTCAAAAAAAAAAAACAAAAAAAAGAGGCGACTAAGATTTTTTGCGGCCACTTTTTGTGATCGACGCCTTCCCCGGTAGCAAAAAGTTTTGGTAAAAAAAAAAAATCGCGCGCCTTCTTCTTCTCCCTGCCAGAACCCTTATTTACGTGCCCCAAAATCCTAGCCGCGCACTTTCTCCTCCCCGCATTCTTCTCCATCTCTTTGTCTCTCGCTCTCGCCAGAAACAAGGGACGATCCTACCACCTTCCTCCTCCGTCTCTCTGTCACCTTCCTTTCGTCTCTGTGAAACCCGAAAATATGACAGCCACCCTCTTTGCAAAATGCAAGTGCCAGATAGCCGCTGGTGCCAGACCATCAACTCTGCCACCTTCCTCTTTGAAGGTATCTGATCCATCTCCTTTTTTATTTCTCGATTTTTTTCTGATTTCTATCTAGGTTTAGTGATTTCTCAGTTTTTTACTAATTACAGCTGTGCTCGATTTTTCTGATTGACTGCTTCAGCTGTGCACTATTTCAGGTTAGTTAATTGATTTGATTATCTCTAATTTTTGTTTTGAAGAATCATGTCAGGTTTAATTAATTTGAGGGTTTGAAGATAAGAAAGTTATTTTTATGCATGTATCTTGAGACCAAATCAGAAAATTGAATTATGATATTTTTTTTGTTTTGATCTGTAACAGAATGGGGTACATGGTATACATGCATGAATCATATAGGGCTGGAGAAAATTATCTTAATTTCTCATTTACTTGTGTGCTTGCTGAACTATTGCGTAGATCTTTGAATTAATTGCTGGAATTATTTGTTAGTTATTGATTGCATGGTATCCATGCATGAACCAGACTTGGGCTGCAACTATATGGTTCAAAGTAAAAAAATATTTGGTGAACAACTATGAAAATTGAGTAAAGTTAGAATATATAATATATGCCATTGTGGAATAGTAAAGTTAGAATATATAATAAGTTGGCTAAGATCCCTTCTTGACCTCCTGTGATAGATCAGCCAGTGCAGGCTGATCAAAAGTTCAAATCCAAAATCAACTTACACGGTTAGATAGAGGACAGAAAAACAAGTGGTTTAGAGCTGAAGTTTTTTCCATTTGGATTTTTGTGCTATTTTCTAGCTATTTTCAAAGTTAGACTTTTCAAAAATAAAACAGCATACTATACAAAGTTAGAAATTTTCAAAGTTAGACTTTTTGTGTTATTTTTATGCTACTTTTCTCCATTTGGCTCGTTGAATAATATCTCACTATTATCTTCAAATTAGTTAAGAAAGCTTGCACTGTTGCTTGTATTTTTATTTTGCTCTCAAATTACTTAAGAAAATTTCAGCCACTAAGACATTTATATACCGCATATGAGAAAAAAAAATTTAGTCAAAGTGACTGCCCTTGGTACATTATTACTGGCTGATTGCAATGATACGTGTGCTTTTGGGTTTATATAGAGTTAAAGGGTGGACTGATGGTTGGTACTGTTGAAGAGGATGTTCATCAATTAACATTTAGATATCTAGATTTGCATGCTTGACATATAGTTACAAACTCTAAAGAACATTTATGACTAATCAAAGTAGAAACTATAAAGAACAAATAAAACAGTTAAGCTAAGTTTTAAATTACTTGTTATATATAGGGTATAGGTGCATAACAGTCAGGCAAGTTTTCTCTCTCTCTCTTAATGAAATTGTAGTTAATTATATTATTAGTTGCGTAGTTATTAGTGTAGTATTGTTTTATGATCCAACAAACTTGTTCACACAAAAGTGTATCACAAAGTTTCAGTACAGCAAGCTATACCTTTTAAACCTTAAGTTAACTTCCGATTAAGACTGCAAGTGCACAATCCTATCGTATAGTAAAATCAGGTATCGATCCACAGGACGGTTAAAATATAAACTGGACTCTACTTAAATTAATTAGGTACTAGAAGTTTGAGAAAGATGATTTGGTTTGTTTAATTTCGTAAGTTCAATTGAGAGAAATAAATGACAGAAAGTAAAGTTTGGTTTTAAATCAGATATAAAAAGGCGTTTCCAGGGTTTCTTATTTCATCTTCCACTCTGCCTCTCAGCACCAGCCACGCGACCCGCTTCCATTCAGAAGCGACCTTTGTGATGCGACTCGCGTCAGGTATGACATGGCCCGTGTGGGCTTCGAGGATAATACAGCATGCTCTCTGTTTCTTTGTTGTTTCTTTGTGTAAGGTTCTACTGACCGTACCAAATGTTTCTAAACTCAACTCTCGTATGTTGGCTTAATAAACTTGGTAACAGAAGTGCAATTTCACCTTCTTAAGTTTCAAACTCTAAACTTTCGTTTATGGTGTTCAACCTAAGTTATTTGTCAGGTTTGCTAAAGGCATCCATTATCTTTCGATAATTGGAAAGTTTCATCTTTCGATTACTCTTTGGCTTATAAAAACCTACCTCAAATACTTGGTCTGGTTGAGAGAAACATTAAGGCCAAATTACTAGAACGATATGTATCGCATCTAACAGTAGACAATCAAGAATCATTCAATCAATTTCAACCAAGCAATAAAAATAATACTCAAGCAAATAAACACAAATATCAACTCAGATCCAAATAACATGCATATAAAAACAGAATATCCAACTACATCTTAACCCTAGAAACTAAATAAACTACTCAGACATGATAAAAAAGCAAATAAAACAAGTTATGAAAAGATTGTTCATGACAAAACCCGAAAACAAAGAAGATCCGTGAAAAAAATTTTGCCTTTCCGCTTCTCGACTTCATCTCCAAGCTAGCTGTCAAGTCCCAACCCTAGGAATATGTCCCTTGCTCTTTGGAATGCAGAATGAATTTGTTTGTAGTAAGGAATCCCGTGATATAGCTTTTCTGGCCGACCTTTCCTTTATTGAGCTTCAGTTTCCTTCTCTTATTTGTTTCTGGAATAGGCTGACGCAGTCCGCATCAACGTGATGCAATCGGCGTTCCTGTGTGTATTCAAGGGGCTGATGAGTGTCACGTCCGAGGTCGCGTTGGGGTTTGGTGCGACCCACGTCAGTAGTAATGCGGCCCGCATGAAGATCCTTGAACTTCACCATTTCGCCTGTTTCCTACAAATAAGAATAAAAAAAGGCACCAATACCATATTCTAAACGATTTGGTGGGTTAAAAAACAAGTTTTGGTACAGAAATTGGTCGAAATATTAGGTCTAATAACGAGATATCAAATTCCCCCAAGCTTAAACTTTGCTTGTCCTCAAGCAAAGATAATAGGGAATTTACAACCAAAAATATAACACTCCAATTAAAAGTGATTGGAGCACTCTAATAGTGTCCCTGTAAGGAAAGATAATTGGGTATTTACGACACTAATACAACACTCCAATTAAAGGTGGTTGGAGCACTCTAGTAGTGTCTTCAGATGACTAGATAGTAGGACATCTACAACCCAAATACAACACTCTAATTAATGGTGTTTGGAGCACTCTAGTAGTGTCTCAAGATGGCAAGATAATAGATCATTTACAACCATAACACCACTCCAATTGAAAGTGTTTGGAGCACTCTAGTAGTGTTCCTATAAGGCAAGATAATAGGGCATTTACAACCCTAATACAACACTCCAATTGAATTTGTTTGGAGCACTCTAGTAGTGTCCCTATAAGACAAGATAATAGGGCATTGACAACCCTAATACGACACTCCAATTGAAGGTCGTTTGGAGCACACTAGTAGTGTCCCTATAAAACAAGATAATAGGGCATTGACAACACTAAGATAACACTCCAACTGAAGGTGTTTGGAGCACTCTAGTAGTATCCCTATAAGGCATGATAATAGGGCATTTAGAACCCTAATACGACACTCCAATTGAAGGTGTTTGGAGCTGTCACACCCCGGAACTAGGGGCTGTGCAGTTATGCCGTGAATATATAGGTTTAATATATTCACTAGGCAAGAACGATGAGATGAATGGATTTTTCATCCCAAACCATACTATTAATCTACTTTAAAAGACTCCTGAATATTCGATAAATAATACACACTCTGATTTAAAATAACCCATTTCCCATTTAATTGATTCTCGGGTATCGTGGAGTATAGGCCCTCCACGCCGGCCATCCAACCCTTTTAAAAATCCTTTCCCCAATTTTCCAATCAAGCAACATACATGCATAACAATCATATATATATATAAAAGAAAGCATAAACACAAACTTATATAAACATAAATTCAAAAGAAACGGAAATAATTTACACAAGTCTGGTAAATATGGACTTATAAACAACAAAACAGGATTAGAGTATTATAACAAGTACAAAATGATCTCAAACTAAGGCATATATACCTATACCCTCCTGGCTCCTCACTGCTCGATCCCGACGTCTTATTCCTTCGGTCCTGAAAATTCCATAATGGAAAAAGGGGTGAGAAAAACTTATTCGCAGTTTTTCCCAGTGCGGAATTTCCGTTGGGCTACTGAATTTATAAGAAACATATTTCAGAATTATATACGATCAAACCGTTACGAATCATGAATGCAATATCAATGAAATGAAATTCAAATGAATTTCTACATTTAACCTCTTTAAAGAGAGTTTCAATCGAAAACACATAAGATGTTTGGACTTAAATGCATTTAAACCATTCCGGTTTAAAGGATAGATATCTGAATCTATCTCTTCCAGCTTAACCATTCTATTCATTCTGGTTCTCAATCAAACATCTATATCAATATAACAGGGAAACAGTACTCAGTAATTCAGTATTCAGTATTCAGTAAACAATAAACAGTAATCAGTAAACCACAGTTCAGTAATCCTACGATCACAGTAATAACAGTTCCCCTTTCCAACCGGTACTGGAATCAGTGGGATCATTCCCCAAATGCGCATATGGTTACTGAATCAAAGTCTAGGAGCGACCCAGACTTTGCAGTAACAAACAATATATATAACAATTCAGTACTGTGGTTTCAATCCATATCAGAACCAAGGAACAAACAATCGATATAACCATACCAATATGCAAGGTTAACAGATTAACACAGTTCAATTGATTCATTTAGTCAGTTATGCAATAATTCAATGATGCAAGCAATCAGACATTCAACATGCTATTTAAAACGATCTATTTAATTCGTAAATAAACCTCAAAATAAATTCCGTGAACCCCCGCACCTGTTCGAATCACGTTATGTTCGTCTACGGATCAGACGTCTCGAAGGATTATGAATTCCCTTGTCTTATTGAACCTCCACCTATTTTCCATATTCAATTGGTTTAATCCTTGTTTAAATATCCAATTTATATGTTCAATTTAGTTTAGGTTAAATACGATTTGAATCTAGGGTTAAAACATTTAATTGGACAAATACTAACTTCTAATTTCAAGTTCAATATTGAAACCCTAAATTGGCTTAAAACCGGATCCATTTCGATCGATGGTCAATCAGATAGGTTGGGATTTAGATTAATCAATTCTTAACCATACCTATACTAACCTGATTCATTCAATTGACAACTAAATTAACATTACCCATTTCAATTCAAACCCTAATCATTAGAAACTCAAATTAAAGAAGTTAGGGTTTAGGGTTTTAAAGTTTCGAAACACGATCGAATCATAACACCTAATTTCAAGTTTAAAACCAATATCACAATGAATCGAGAACTAGGTTTCGAAAGGATCAAGTCAAGAGATTTACCAATTAGAAAGCTAAAAGAGAAAATCAGACGTTCGTTCAGCTCGATTCTCGAATCTCCGAGCAATTTCCCTTAATTCTCCCTCTCTTTCTCTTTCTCTCTTGGTTCGGTTTTCATTTTTATTTCACCTCTTACATCAAAAGAGAGAGAGAGAGGGACACCTTATTCGGGTAAAAAGAACGAGGGGGTATGCATGGCAGCCACGCGGCAAAAATGCCATGATGGCATTATTTAATTTTTTAAATTTTGCAATTTGGTCCCTCTAGTTTCAAGTATTGACAAAAGATAGAAATTTTTACATAATAATCCTTGATATCTTTTAAATGTTAAAATTCAATATATCTCAAAATATCAGATTATAATTTAAAAGAATTCGTGTTCAGTTTATTATTTCGAAACTTATTATTTTTAAAATTTTACGGTTTCCACTACGTTACAGGAGCACTCTAGTAGTGTCCTCAGATGGCAAGATAATAGGTCATTTACAACCCTAATAAAACACACCAATTGAAGTTGTTTGGAGAACTCTAGTAGTGTTCCTATAAGGAAAGATAATTGGGTATTTACAACACTAATACAACACTCCAATTGATGGTGTTTGGAGCACTCTAATAGTGTCTTCAGGTGACTAGATAATAGGACATTTACAACCCAAATACAACACTCCAATTGATGGTGTTTGGAGCACTCTAGTAGTGTCTCCAGATGGCAAGATAATTGATCATTTACAACAATAATACAACACTCCAATTGAAAGTGTTTGGAGCACTCTAGTAGTGTTCCTATAAGGCAAGATAATAGCGCATTTACAACCCTAATACAACACTCCAATTGAATTTGTTTGGAGCACTCTAGTAGTGTTCCTATAAGACAAGATAATAGGGCATTTACAATACTAAGATAACAATCCAATTGAAGGTGTTTGGAGCACTCTAGTAGTATCCCTATAAGGCAAGATAATAAGACATTTATAACCCTAATATGACATTCCAATTGAAGGTGTTTGTACCACTCTAGTAGTATCTCCAAATGACATGATAATAGGGCATTTAGAACCTAAAATACAACACTCCAATTGAAAGTGTTTGGAGCAGTCTAGCTGTGTCTATATGGTAAGATAATAGGGCATTTACAACCCTAATACAACACTCCAATTGAAAGTGTTTGGAGAAGTCGAGTAGTGTCATTATATGGCAAGATAATTGGGCATTTGCAACACTAATACAACACTCCAATTTAAGGTGTTTCGAGCACTCTAGTATCTATAAGGCATGATAATTGGGAATTTACAACCCTAACATAACACTCCAATTGAAGGTGTTTGGAGCACTCTAATAGTGTCTCCATATGGCAAGATAATATATCATTTACAACCATAATACAACACTTCAATTGAAAGTGTTTGCAGAACTATAGTGTCCCAATATGGCAAGATAATTGGGTATTTACAACCATAATACAACACTCCAATTAAAGGTGTTTAGAGCACTCTTGTAGTGTATCTATAAAGCAAGATAATTGGACATTTACAACCCTAATACAATACTCCAATTGAAGGTGTTTGAAGTATATCATTTACAACCATAATACAACACTTCAATTGAAAGTGTTTGGAGAACTCTAGTAGTGTCCCAATATGGCAAGATAATTGGCTATTTACAACCCAAATACAATACTCCAATTGAAGGTGTCTGCAGGACTCTAGTAGTGTCCTTATAAGGCAAGATAATAGTTATTTACAACCCTAATACAACACTCCAATTGAACGTGTTTAGAGCACTCGAGTAGTGTCCCTATAAGGCAAGGTAATTGGGCATTTACAACCCAAATACAACACTCTAATTGAAGGTGTCTGGAGTTCTCTTGTAGTATTTCTATATGGCAAGATAACAGGATATTTATAATCCCAATACAACACTCCAATTTAAGGTGTTTGGAGAACTCTAGTAGTGTCTCTATATGGTAAGATAATAAGACATTTACAACCCTAATACAACACTCCAATTGAAGGTGTTTGGAGCACATTCTCCAGGTGGCAAGATAAGAGGGAATTTACAGCCCAAATACAACACTCCAATTGAAGGTGTTCAGAGCACTCCAGTAGTGTCCTATAAGGCAAGATAATATGGTATTTATAACCCTAATACAACACTCCAATTGATGGTGTTTGGAGAACTCTAATAGTGTCTCTATATGGCAAGATAATTGGACATTTACATCCCTAATACAACACTCCAACGGAAGGTGTTTGGAGCACTCCAGTAGTGTCTCCAGATGGCAAGATAATAGGGAATTTACCACCCAAATACAACACTCCAATTGAAGGTGTTTGGAGCACTCTTGTAGTGTCACAATATGGCAAGATAATAGGGCATTTACAACCCTAATACAACACTTGAGTTGAAGGTGTTTGGAGAACAATAGTAGTGTCTCTATATGGCAAGATAATTGGGCATTTGGTACTCAAATACAACACTCTAATTAAAGGTATTTGGAGCACTCTGGTAGTGTCTCTAAATGACAAGATATGGGCATTTACAACCCTAATACTGCATTCCAATTGAATTTGTTTGGAGCACTCTTGTAGTGTCTCCAGATAATAATAGGGCATTTACAACACTGCAGTTGAAGGTGTTTAGGGAACTCTAGTAGTGTCCCTATTTGGCAAGATAATTGGTCATTTACATCCCTAGTACAACACTCTAATTGAAGGTGTTTTGGAACATTCTAGTAGTGTCTCCAGATGGCAAGATAGTAAGGCATTTGCAACCCTAATACAAAACTCCAATTAAAGGTGTTTGGAGCAGTCTAGTAGTGTCTCCATATGGCAAGATATTAGGGCATTTACAACTCTAATACAACAGTCCAATTGTGGGTGTTTGGAGGACTCTAGTAGTGTCTGTAGATGACAACATAATAGGGCGTTTACAACCATAATACAACACTCCTATTGAAAGTGTTTGGAGCACTCTAGCATTGTCCCTACAAGGCAAGATTATAAATA
Organism: Carex pumila; assembly: GCA_033356055.1. Lineage (NCBI taxonomy): Eukaryota > Viridiplantae > Streptophyta > Magnoliopsida > Poales > Cyperaceae > Carex > Carex pumila. The sequence continues at coordinate 89,506 of JARJHM010000170.1, forward strand.
GGGCATTTACAAACCTAATACAACACTCCAATTGAATTTATTTGGATCATTCTAATAGTGTCTCTATCAGGCAGGATAATTGGCCATTTAGAACCCTAATACAACATTCCAATTAAAGGGATTTGGAGCACTCTAGTAGTGTCTCCAATTGACAAGATAATAGGACATTTACAATCCACATACAACACTCCAATTGAAGGTGTTTGGAGCACTCCAGTAGTGTCCCTATAAGGCAAGAGAATAGGGCATTTACAACCCAAATTCAACACTCCAACTGAATGTGTTTGGCGCACTCTGATAATGACTCTATATTGCTGGATAATTGGTCATTTACAACTCTCATACAATACTCCAATTGAAGGTGTTTTGGAGCACACTAGTAGTGTCTCTGGCAAGTTAATTGGGCATTCACAACCCTAATACAACGCTCTAATTGAAGATGTTTGGAGAACTCTAGTAGTGTCTCCTAATTGCAAGATAAAAGGGCATTTACAACCCAAATACAACACTCCAATTGAAGGTGTTTGGACTATAGTAGTGACTCCATCTAGCAAGATATTTGGGCATTTACAACTCTAATACAACACTCCAATTGTGGGTGTTCGGAGGACTCTAGTAGTGTCTCTAGATGGCAAGATAATAGGGCATTTACAACCCGAATACAACATTCCAGATGAAGGTGTTTGGAGCACCCTAGTAATGTCTCTATAAGAGAAGATAATTAGGCCTTTACAACCCTAATACAAAATTCCAATTAAAAGTGTTTGGATCACACTTGTAGTGTCTCCATATGGCAAGATAATAGTTCATTTACAAACACCTTCAATTGGAGACTCTAAGTGTTTGGAGTAGTCTACTAGTGTCCCAATATGGCAAGATAATTGGATATTTACAACCTTAATACAACACTCCAATTGAAGGTGTTTGGAGCACTCTTGCAGTGTATCTATAAGGCAAGATAATTGCGCATTTACAACCCTAATACCACACTCCAATTATATTTGTTTGGAGCACTCTAGTAGTGTCCCTATAAGACAAGATAATAGGGCATTTACCACACTAATACAACACTCCAATTGAAGATGTTTGGAGCACTCTAGTAGTGTCTTCAGATGACTAGATAATATGACATTTACAACCCAAATACAACACTCCAATTGATGGTGTTTGGAGCACTCTAGTAGTGTATCTATAAGGCATGATAATTGAGAATTTACAACTCTAATATAACATTCCAATTAAAGGTGTTTGGAGCACTCTAATAGTGCCTCCATATGGCAAGATAATATATCATTTACAACCATAATACAACACTTCAATTGAAAGTGTTTGGAGCTAGTAGTGTCCCAATATGGCAAGATAATTGGGTATTTACAACCCTAATACCTACAATTGAAGGTGTTTGCAGCACTCTTGCAGTGTATCTATAAGGCAAGACAATTGGGCGTTTACAACCCTAATACAACACTCCAATTGAAAGTGTTTGAAGCACTCTAGTAGTGTCTCCCAATAGCAAGATAATATGGCATTTATAACCAAAAATACAGTACTCCAATTAAAAGTGTTTGGAGCACTCTAATAGCGTCCTTGTAAGGAAAGATAATTGGGTATTTACAACACTAAGACAACATTCCAATTGAAGGTGTTAGGAGCACTCTAGTAGCGTCTTCGAATGACTAGATAATAGGACATTTACAACCCAAATATAACACTCCAATGGATGGTGTTTGGAGCACTCTAGTATTGTCTCCAGATGGCAAGAAAATATATCATTTACAACCATAATACAACACTCCAATTGAAAGTGTTTGGAGCACTCTAGTAGTATTCCTATAAGGCAAGATAATAGGGCATTTACAACCCTAATACAACACTCCAATTGAAGGTGTTTGAAGGACTCTAGTAGTGTCCCCAAATGTCAAGATAATACGGCATTTACAACCAAAAATACAACACTCCAATTGAAAGTGTTTGGAGCACTCTAGTAGTGTTCCTATAAGGCAAGATAATAGGGCATTTACAACCCTAATACAACACTCAAATTAAATTTGTTTGGAACTCTCTAGTAGTGTCCCTATAAGGCAATATAATAAGGCATTTACAACCCTAATACGACACTCCAATTGAAGGTGTTCGGAGCAGTCTAGTAGGGTCTGCAAATGGCAAGATAATAGGCATTTACAACCCAAAATACAATACTCCAATTGAAAGTGTTTGGAGCATTCTAGTAGTGTCCCTATATGGCAAGATAATTGCGCATTTGCAGCCCTAATACAACACTCCAATATAAGGTGTTTGGAGCACTCTTGCACCGTATCTATAAGGCAAGATAATTGGGTGTTTACAACATTAATAGAACACTTCAATTGAACGTGTATGAAGGACTCTAGTAGTGTCCTCAAATGTCAAGATAATAGGGCATTTTCAACCAAAAATACAACACTACAATAGAGAGTATTTGGAGCACTCTAATAGTGTCCCTATAAGGCAAGTTAATTAGGCATTTACAACACCAATACAACACTCGAATTGAAGATGTTTGGAGCACTCTAGTAGTGTCTTCGAATGGCTAGATAATAGGACATTTACAACCAAAATACAACACTCCAATTGATGGTATTTGGAGCACTCTAGTAGGATCTCGAGATGGCAAGATAATAGATCATTTTCAACCATAATACAACACTCCAATTGAAAATGTTTGGAGTACTCTAGTAATGTCTCTATAAGGCAACATAATGGGGCATTTACAACCCAAATACAACACTCTAATTGAATTTGTTTCGAGCATTCTAGTAGTGTCCCTGTGAGATAAGATAATAGGGCATTTACAACACTAATAAAAACACTCCAATTGAAGGTGTTTCGAGCACTCTTGTAGTGTCCCTATAAGGCAAGATAATAAGGCATTTAGAACCCTAATACAACACTCCAATTGAAGGTGTTTGGAGCACTCTAGTAGTGTCTCAAAATGGGAAGATAATAGGTCATTTAGAACCCAAAATACAACACTCCAATTGAAAGTGTTTGGAGTACTCTAGTAGTATTCCTATAAGGCAAGATAATAGGGCATTTACAACCCCAATACATCACTCAAATTGAAGGTGTTTGGAGCAGTCTAGCAGTGTCTCCAAATGGCAAGATAATAGGGCATTTACAACACTAAGATAACACTCCAACTGAATGTGTTTGGAGCACTCTAGTAGTGTCCCCATAAGGCAAGATAATAAGGCTTTTACAACTCTAATACGGAGCAATCTAGTACTGTCTCCAAATGGCAAGATAATAGGGCATTTACAACCCAAAATACAACACTCCAATTGAAAGTGTGAGCAGTCTAGTAGTGCCCCTATATGGCAAGATAATTTGGCATTTGCAGCCCCAATACAACACTCCAATATAAGGTGTTTGGAGCACTCTTGAAGTGTATCTATAAGGCAAGATAATTGGGCATTTACAACCTTAATAGAACACTCAAATTGAAGGTGTTTGAAGGACTCTAGTAGTGTCCCCAAATGTCAAGGTAATAGGGCATTTACAACCAAAAATACAACACTCCAATTGAAAGTGTTTGGAGCACTCTAGTAGTGTTCCTATAAGGCAAGATAATAGGGCATTTACAACCCTAATACAACACTCAAATTAAATTTGTTTGGAACTCTCTAGTAGTGTCTTCAAATGGCTAGATAATATGACATTTACAACCCAAATACAACACTCCAATTGATGGTATTTGGACCATTCTAGTAGTGTCTCCTGATGGCAAGATAATAGATCATTTTCAACCATAATACAACACTCCAATTGAAAGTGTTTGGAGCACTCTTGTAGTGTTCCTATAAGGCAAGATAATAGGGCATTTACAACCCTAATACAACACTCAAATTAAATTTGTTTGGAGCACTCGAGTAGTGTCCCTATAAGGCAAGATAATATGGCAATTACAACCCTAATACCACACTCCAATTATATTTGTTTGGAGCACTCTAGTAGTGTCCCTATAAGACAAGATAATAGGGCATTTACAACACTAAGATAACACTCCAACTGAAAGTGTTTGGAGCACTCTAGTAGTGTCCCTATGGCAAGATAATAAGGCATTTACAACCCTAATACAACACTCCAATTGAAGGTATTTGGAGCAGTCTAGTAGTGTCTCCAAATGGCAAGATAATAGGACATTTACAACCCAAAATACAACACTCCAATTGAAAGTGTTTGGAGCAGTCTAGTAGTGCCCTATATGGCAAGATAATTGGGCATTTGCAGCCCTAATACAACACTCCAATATAAGGTGTTTGGAGCATTCTAATAGTGTCTCCATATGGCAAGATAATATATCATTACAACCATAATACAACACGTCAATTGAAAGAGTTTGGAGAACTCTAGTAGTTTCCTAATATGGCAAGATAATTGGGTATTGACAACCCTAATACAGCACTCCAACTGAAGGTGTTTGGAGCACTCTTGCAGTGTATCTATAAGGCATGATAATTGGGCATTTACAACCCTAATACAACACTCCAATTGAAGGTGTTTGAAGTATATCATTTGCAACTATAATACAACACTTCAATTGAAAGTGTTTGGAGCACTCTAATAGTGTCTCAATATGGCAAGATAATTGGGTATTTACATCCCTAATACAACACTCCAATTGAAGGAGTTTGGAGCACTCTTGTAGTGATGTATAAGGCAAGATAATTGGGCATTCACAACCAAAAATACAACACTCCAATTGAAAGTGTTTGGAGTACTCTAGTAGTGTTCCTATAAGGCAAGATAATAGGGCATTTACAACCCCAATACAGCACTCAAATTGAAGGTGTTTGGAGCAGTCTAGCAGTGTCTCCAAATGACAAGATAATAGGGCATTTACAACACTAAGATAACACTCCAACTGAATATGTTTGGAGCACTCTAGTAGTGTACTTATAAGGCAAGATAATAAGGCATTTAGAACCCTAATACGACACTCCAATTGAAGGTGTTTGGAGCAGTCTAGCAGTGTCTCGAAATGGCAAGATAATAGGGCATTTGCAACTCAAAATACAACACTCCAATTGAAAGTATTTGGAGCAGTCTAGTAGTGTCCCTATAAGACAAGATAATAGGGCATTTACAACTCTAAGATAACACTTTAATTGAAGGTGATTAGAGCACTCTAGTAGTGTCCCTATAAGGCATTTACATCCCTAATATGACACTCCAATTGAAGGTGTTTGGAGCACTCTAGTAGTGTCTCCAAATGGCAAGATTATAGGGCATTTAGAACCAAAAATACAACACTCCAATTGAAGGTGTTTGGAGCACTCTAGTAGTGTCCCTATATGGAAAGATAATTGGGCATTTACAACCCTAATACAACACTCCAAATGAATTTGACTGGAGCCCTCTAGTAATGTCTCCCGATGACAAGATAATATCATTTACAACCATAATACAAGACTTCAATTGAAAGTGTTTGGAGCACTCTAGTAGTGTCCCTATATGGCAAGATAATTGGGTATTTACAACCCTAATACAACATTTCAAATGAATTTGTCTAGAGCCCTCTATTAGTGTCTCTAGATGGCAAGATAATAGGTCATTTATAACTCTAATAAAACACACCAATTGAAGGTGTTTGGAGAACTCAAGTCTCTATTTGGCAAGATGATTAGGCATTCACAACCCTAATTGAAGATGTTTGGAGTACTCTGATAGTGGCTCTATATGGCAGGATAATTGGCCATTTATAACCCTTGTACAATACTCCAATTGAAGGTGTTTGGAGAACTCTAGTATTGTCTCTATTTGGCAAGATAATTGAGTTTTTACAACCCTAGTACAACACTCCAATTGAAGGTGTATGGGGCACTCTAGTAGTGTCTCCAAATGGGAAGATAATGGGCATTTACAACCGAAATACAACACTTCTATTGAAGGTGTTTGGAGTAGTCTAGTATTGTCTCCAGATGGCAAGATAATAGGGCATTTACAACTCTAATACAACACTCCAATTGAATTTAGTTGGAGCACTCTAGTACTGTCTATAGATGGCAAGATAATATGGCATTTAGAACATTAATAAAACACACTTATTTGGCAAGATAATTAGAGATTTACAGCCCTAATACAACACTCTCATTTAAGGTGTTTCGAGTACTCTGATAGTGACTCTATATAGAAGGATAATTGGCCATTTACAACCTTCATATAACACTCCAATTGAAGGCGTTTGGAGCACTCTAGTACTATCTCAAGATAGCAAGATAAGAGGGCATTTGCAACACTAATAACACTCCAATTAATGTTGTTTGGAGCAGTCTAGTAGGGTCCCTATATGTTAAGATAATATGGCATTTACAACCCTAATACAACACTCCAATTGAAGGTGTTAGAAGCACTCTAGTAGTGTCTCTGTTTGGCAAGATGATTAGGCATTTACAATCCTAATACGACACTCTAATTGAAGTTGTCTGGAGTACTCTGATAGTGACTCTATATGGCAGGATAATTGGCCATTTACAACCCTCATACAATATTCCAATTGTTGGTGTTTGGAGCACTTTAAAACTGTCTCAAGATGGAAAATAAATAGGGCATTTGCAACCCTAATAGAACACTCCAATTGAAGGCGTTTGGAGTAGTTTACTAGTAACCCTACAAGGCAAGAAAATAGGACATTTACAACCTTAATACAACACTCCAATTGAAAGTGTTTGGAGAAGTCTAGTACTGTCACTATATGGTGGCAAGATAATTCAGCATTTGCAACCCTAATACAACATTCCAATGGAAAGTATTGGAGAACTCTAGTAGTGTCACTATATGGCAAGATAATTCGTCATTTACAACAATAATACAACACTCCAATCAAAAGTGTTTAGAGCATTCTAGTAATGTCCCTATGAGGCAAGATAATAGAGCATTTACAACCCTAATACAATACTCCAATCGAATTTATTTGGAGCACTCTAGTAAGGTCTCCAAATGGCAAGACAACAGGGCCTTTAGAGAACTCTAGTATTGTCTCTATTTGACAAGATAATTGGGCATTTACAACTGTAATACAATACACCAATTGAAAGTGTTTGGAGCATTCTGGTAATCTTTCCATATGACAAGATAATGGGGCATTTACAACCCTAATACAATACTCCAATTGAAGATATTTGGAGTACTCTTGTAGTGTCTCTATATGGCAAGATAATATGGCATTTACAACCCTAATACAACACTCCTATTTGAAAGTGTTTGGAGCACTCTAGTAGTGTCTTAAAATTGAAAGATAATAGGTCATTTACAACCATAATAAAACACTCAAATTGAAGGTGTTCGGAGAACTCCAGTAGTGTCTCTATTTGGCAAGATAACTGGGCATTTATAACCCTACTACAACAATCCAATTGAAGGTGTTTGGAGCACTCTAGTAGTGTCACTATATGGCAAGATAATTTGGCATTTACAACTCCAATACAACACTCCAATTGAAGGTGTTTGGAGCACTCTAATAGTGTCTCTATATGGCAAGATAATTGGGCATTTAGAACCCTAACACAACAATCCAATTGAAGGTGTTTAGAGCCCTCTTGTAGTGTCTCCAAATAGCAAAATAATAGGGCATTTACAATCCAAATAAAATACTCCAATTGAAGGTGTTTGGAGCACTCTATTAGTGTCTCCAAAGAGCAAGAATAATACGGCATTTACAACCTTCATATAGTACTAATGCGCGCAAAAGCGTATGCACAAAGTTTCAGTACAATAAGATGTACCTTTTAAACCTTTAACACGCGTTTGAGTTAAATTGCAAGTGCACAATTCTATCAAAGTAGTATTTTAGGTATCGATCCACAGGGAGTATGATAAAAAACTTAATTTAAACTTTAGTAAAATATTTCAGAAAAATAAAATAAAGTAAAGTGCAATAAAAGTAAATTGGGGGGGGGGTTTGTTCTAATTCCTAGATTTGGGTTCAATACCCGAGTAGAGAGTTTAAAACAATAAAAGTAAATGAAAGTAAAAGAAAGGAATTGGTTTGCTTTTATGATGAGAAGATCTAGGGGTATTTGGTCTACAATCCCTTGCTAACTCTATTAATTCGGTATTTGTTTGAATTCATGTATGATTTGATGAGGTTTCTAACCTAATATGTTATTAAGGGTTACTTTCGTAAATTAACAACGTGCCTAGGTAATTCGGACTTCTCGATTAGGTTCCTCACCCTAGCTACCTAGACTCATTGAGCGCTTGTAGTCTCTCTTCTCCTCAAATATTGGTACTTCGCAATTAAGTCCATCATACCAATACCCGATTCAAAGTGAGATGTCCTAATTAGGGTTTGGTTTCTCGATTAGGTTCTTCACCAAATTCCTAACCTTAATTTCTATAGTTCCGGCTTAGATTAAATTGGTTACAATCTTAATCTAAACCTAGGGTATTTGCATTCATAATTTGGTACTATCCTATTGATCACAGTCAATTTTGGGTTCTTTCGAATCCAAAACGGGATACTACAATTCAAGTACTAACTATGTGATTAACACAAATGATTAAATCACAGAAATTAACATCAAATCTCATAAAACAATCATAATAAAAACAAATAACCGAATAAAATAGAATTAAACAAGTTCATACATTGACCTAAACCCCTAGAGAGAGAACTACTCCCTCATAGAGAGATCCATTACAAAAATTGGCAAAGTAAGAAGAAATGAAATAAAGGAAGTAATTACACCCTTTGACAAATCAAAAACCTCTATCTTGCCGACTTCTTGCTCAGGAAACCCTTCTTCTCCTTGGCTGAAAGCTTTCCTTTTCTCCAGAATTTATTGCTAAGAATTGTGTGTGTGTGTAGAGAGAGAATGAAAGAATCCGGGATGGTGAATGGAGAGTGAACCCCCTCTTTTATAGCCAAGGATCATGTCCAATTCAGAGCCTAGAAAGTGGAGTTAGTGGGCGCTATATTTGGATTGTTTCCCAGGATTCCCTGTCCACATTTAACTGCAATACACGTCCATGAGGTGCCAAAAATAGAAAAACTGTCAAAACCGTGCAATTTTTAGCTTTCTGCGGGTCCAGTGCGGCTTACCCAATCCGCAGTGCAGGTTGTTTAATCCGCACTGGCTCCAAGTTTCCTTATTTAGCTCCTGTGAATTAGTTGAATGCGGATTGCAGTGCAGATTGCTGATCCGCACTGCGGGTTAAAACTTCTTCTCTAAAGTCTCTGAAATCGGCTAAGTGTTGAGTGCGGCTTGACTAATCCGCACTGCGGGTTGGTATCAATCCGCACTATGCTCGGACTTTTTCCTGTGCAATGCTTGGCGGCTAAGTACTTAGTGTGGCTTGACTAATCCGCACTGCGGGTAGATTGATCTGCACTGAGGGATATTTTTGCCATTTTTCATCATTTCCTGCAATGAAAAGCCAAACAACCGAAGTAACTTGATTATAGATGTATTTAAATCACTTTATATTAAAAATACAAGATATTTAAGGTTGTTTTATGATAAAATCTAGATCGATTGTGTATATAATTTATGCTTATCAAGTACTCTAATTGTGACTCTATATGGCAGGATAATTGGCCATTTACAACCTTCATACAAAACTCCAGTTGAAGTTGTTTGGAGAACTCTAGTAGTGTCTCTATATGGCAAGATAATTGGTCATTTACAACCGTAATACAATACACCAATTGAAGGTGTTTGGAGCATTCTAGTATTGTTTTCATATGACAAGATAATGGGGCATTTACAACCCTAATACAATACTCCAATTGAAAATATTTGGAGTACTCTTGTAATGTCTCTATATGGCAAGATAATATGGCATTTACAACCCTAATACAACACTCCTATTGAAAGTGTTTGGAGCACTCTAATAGTGTCTCAAGATGGAAAGATAATAGGTCATTTACAATCCTAATAAAACACTCAAATTGAAGGTATTTGGAGAACTCCAATAGTGTCTCTATTTGGGAAGATGATTGGGCATTTACAACCCTAATACTACACTCCAATTGAAGGTGTTTGGACAACTCTGATAGTGACTCTATATTGAAGGATAATTAGCCATTTTCAACCCTCATACAATACTCCAATTGATGGTGTTTGGAGCGCTCTAGTAATGTCTCAAGATGGCAAGATAATAGGGCAGTTGCAATCCAAATACAACACTCCAATTGAAGGTGTTTGGAGCACTCCAATTGTGTCTCTAGATGGCAAGATAATATGTCATTTACAAACCAAATAGAACACTCTAATTGAAGGTGTTTGGAGCAGTCCAGTAGGGTCTCTATTTGGCAAGATAACTGGGCATTTACAACCCTAATACAACACTCCAATTGAAGGTGTTTGGAGCACTCTAGTAGTGTCAATATATGGCAAGATAATTTGGCATTTACAATTCCAATACAACACTCTAATTGAAGGTGTTTGGAGCACTCTAGTAGTGTCTCTATATGGCAAGATAATTGGGCATTTACAACCCTAATACCACACTCCAATAGAAGGTGTTTGGAGCCCTCTTATAGTGTCTCCAAATGACAAGATAATAGGGCATTTACAACTCAAATAAAACACTCCAATTGAAGGTGTTTGGAACACTTTAGTAGTGTCTCCAAATAGCAAGATAATACGTTATTTACAACCTTCACATAGTACTCTAATAGTGACTCTATAGTATAATTGGCCATTTACAACATTCATACAAAACTCTAATTGAAGTTGTTTCGAGAGCTCTAGTAGTGTCTCTATATGGCAATATAATTGGGTATTTACAACCGTAATACACTACACCAATTGAAGGTGTTTGGAGCATTATAGTAGTGTTTCAATATGACAAAAGAATCATTTATAACCCTAATACAATACTCCAATTGAAGATATTTGGAGTACTCTTGTAGTGTCTCTATATGGCAAGATAGTATGGCATTTACGACCCTAATACAACACTGCAATTGAAGGTGCTTGGAGCACTCTAGTAGTGTCTCAAGACGGCATGATAATTGGTTATTTACAACCCAAATATAACACTCTAATTGAAGGTTTTTGGAGCACTCTAGTAGTGTCCTTGTAAGGCAAGATAATAGGGCATTTACAACCCTAATACAACACTCCAATTGAGGATTTTTGCATAACTATATTAGTGTCCATATAAGGCATGATAATTGGGCATTTACAACCCTAATACGGCACTCCAATTGAAGGTGTTAAAAGCACTTTAGTAGTTTCCCTAAATGGTAAGGTAATAAGGCATTTACAACCCTAATACAACACTCCAATAAAAGGTGTTTGGAGCACTCTAGTAGTGTTGCTAGATGGCAAGATATAGGGCATTTACAACCCTAATACAATACTCCAATTGAAGGAGTTTAGGGAACTCTAATAGCATCTCTATATGGCAACATAATTAGCCATTTACAACCCAAATACAATACTCCAATTGAATGTGTTTGGAGTACTCTAGTAGTGTCCCTATTTGGCAGGATAATAGGGCATTTATAACCCTAATAGAAAACTCCAATTGAAGGTGTTTGGAGCACTCTAGTAGTGTCTTAAGATGGCAAGATAATTGGGCATTTACAACCCAAATACAACACTCCAATTGAAGGTGTTTGGAGCACACTAGTAGTGTCTGAAGATGGCAAGATAGTAGGGCATTTATAACCCAATTACAACACTCCAATTGAAGTTGTTTGGAGCACTCTAGTAGTGTCCCTATATGACAAGATAATAAGGCATTTACACCCGTAATACAGCACTCCAACTGAAGCTGTTTGGAGCTCTCTAGTAGTGTTTAAAGATGGCAAGATAATTGGACATTTAGAACCCAAGTACAACACTCTGATTGAAGGTGTTTGGAGCACTCTAGTAGTGTCTAAAAATGGCAAGATAATAGGCTATTTATGACCCTAATACAACACTCCAATTGATGGTTTTTGGAGCACTCTAGTAGTGTCTCTATATGGCAAGATAATTGGGCATTTACAACCCTAATACAACACTCCAATTGAAAGTATTTGGAGAACTCTAGTAGTGTGTCAATATTACAAGTTGATTGGGCATTTACAGTTATACAACACTGCAATACACGGAGTTTGGAGCACTCTAGTATTGTCTCCAGATTACAAGATAATAGGGCATGTAGAAACCTAATACAATACTCCAATTAAAGATGTTTGGAGTACTCTTGAAATATCTCTATATGGCAGGATAATAGTGCATTTACAACCCTAATACAACACTCCAATTGAAGGTGTTTGGAACACTCTAGTAGTGTCTCTACATGGCATGATAATATGGTATTTACAACCCTAATACATCACTCTAATTAAATGTGTTTAGAGAACTCTTGTAGTGTCCCTATAAGGCAAGATAATTGAGCATTTACAATCCTAATATAACACTCCAATTGAAGGTGTTTAGAGCACTCTAGTAGTGTCACAAGATGGCAAGATAATAGGGCATTTACAACCCACAACACTCCAATTGAAGGTATTTGGAGCACTCTAGTAGTGTCCCTATATGGTTAGATAATAGGGCATTTGCAACCCTAATACAACACTTCAATTGAAGGTCTTTGGAGAACTCTAGTAGTGTCTCTATATGATCAGATAATTTAGCATTTATAACCCTTGGAAAATGCTAATATGATATGCATAACATAGAAGACCTCCGTGTAGCTGCTTAATATTTAAGTTTTCAAATCTTAACCGTCAATAATTATTGACAAAGCAAAAATATAATATAATTATTAAGGGTAAAACTAGTATTAAGATAAAAATAAATTCCTAAGCATTAAATATGTTTTGAGACATGAAAATACCGCCGCCCTTAATTAATCATATATGCGACGTTTTGTTTTAATATCTTTTTTAACTATGCGTATGAATCCATCAAGACTACTTATTTAGTTTTGAATATTTATATTATATTATAATAGTGAATTATATGAGTATAATGTTTTTATCTTGACTTAATTTGTTGACAAATTAATTTTATTTTAATTCAAAACAATTTTTTCTTTTTGAAAAAAAAATTCCAATTTTCATCAAATAAAACTAATTTCTTCCGATTAATAATCTGATTCTAGTTTTGTGGTCAATTTACCACTTTCTATTTTCCGAACCACGACAGTGACTAGGTCGTTTGCTTGCCACACCGTGCCATGCTTTTTCTTTTTCTTTTTTGGGAAGACGGTCAGGATTAGGGGTGAAAACAGAGTGGATACGGAGCGGATAATGCTGATACTATATCTGGATCCGTCGAATAATGAGCGAATACGGATAGTAAACGGATATCAAAATTCAAAACCAAATCCGCCTTAAACGGATACGGATACGGAACGGATAGTCTACGGATATAGATTCGAATACGGATATAAAACGAATAATGGTCGGATATTAAGATATATGAACTTCGAAGATACAAATATTAATTAAAATATTAAACATAAATATTAATGAACTTATAAGAGATGAGAGATAATCTATTCATATAATATATATATATATCAAATAATAAGTGTATGATAACAAAATATGTTGTGGTGTAGTGGTTTGAAGCTTAGTCTAAAGGCATTGAGATGGGAGGACATGGCTTCAAATCTCACCTATAACAAATATTTATTCCTCTTTTATATGAGTCCGGCCAAACTATCCGAATCAGGATAATCCGGATATCCGCTCCCATGCTGTGACAGTTCATTACGCATGACTTTTTTACATTCCAATATCTAATTTGAGCCCATCTAGAAGAAAACTTGGCCCAGTAAGACCAATATGGGCATAGGCCTGGACACGATACAAATGATAAACTGATGCTATACATGTAAGTAATTACATAGCAAGATAGGCCCTGCAAAAGTTTAGAAAAATCAAAGCTGTAAATAGGCCCTGCACTGAAAGAGTATTGCTGCCATATATTGTGATATTGATTGAGAAATATCAGTGTTATTCGGGGTCGATGTGCTGCCAAGGACATCTCGAAATGATTCAAGAAACTAAAACGTTTGACTTTCAAACAATGATGATGTACCGTGTACGCCTCAATCTAAAGTTAAATAAAAAGGTGACGGCGACTATCGGGAATATATGTATCCTTGTTCTCGTATGTTTAGCTATTTCTTCCATGGCAAGTAAATAAGGGATACTTTTTTTTTTACAAGTGATGTTTGGTTCGCCGTAAAAGAGATGTTTGGTTCGCCGTAAAAGAGGTAGTTAGGTAGGAGGTTCAACTGTAGTATGGGTGTAGATTTTAACAATAAATTTTTGGCTCAAAGCAGCGAAGAGGTGAGAGAAAACAAATTATTTAGATCATTTCGTTCACGTTTCAGAAATAAAACTAATAAAATGGTTCTAATCCTTTAATGGACACCTCATTATGTATATATGATCAATTGATGATTCCTCTTTAATTGACAGTCAATCGTAATTGCTATTTTCTGCTAAAAATAAAAAATAAAAGATGTTACTGCATGATAGAAAAAAAAAAAAAAATCTTGCTTTGAATTTGGTGCGCCATTTCTTTTTCTTCAACCAAGAGTTTTTTCAAATCTCAAATCTCTGAACACAGATAATTTCAAATATTTAGTCAAATGTATTTTCAATGGTAATATAGATCATTTTCTCACCTCAGATATGTACGAAAGTTATTTTGTAAGCAAATTTAGTTAACTTTTGATGGTTGACAATCTAGCACAACAAGAAAAATAAAACCCGTTTAATGTTTAGCATTTTGATGCTTAAAATCTAACAAATGTAGTTAAGTTCTCACCTCAGATGCTTGACAGTCCAAGTATTAGATAAACTTTGTCAAAAATGAAGTTTAGCATTTTGACGATAAAAATAGTATGATTGACAGTCTAAGTATTAGATAAACTTTGTCAAAAATAAAGTTTAGCATTTTGATGATAAAATTATAGCATTACCTGATAAGGAACACACAATTTTTTATATTTGAAAATGGTTTACAAAATTTAACTTTTTTTTTTCTTTTTGCTTTATTTATTTTCATATATTTTGTTTAATGGATGGATATTGGTGAGTTAGGCAATTCCATTCGAACAAGAGACCAAAAAAACTTGAATTACTCAATTTCAAGTATAAAACTCGCGAAGAACTACTCAATATTGTTAGTGCATTTTAATTGCTCGTCTAAAAGATATGCATTATTTATTTGTGGTTCAAAGTAAGAGAAATATATTGTTTCATAATGTGATATAGGTGGTAAATATCGTGATATATGGAGTGTGCTTTTATATGAATGAGAAAAGACAATAGAGACACGTTAGATCAACTATTCTTTTAAAATTAAGGGTAAAAAGACGAATGAAAGAATCTAGATAATAATAGAGTTTTCATTGAAAACTCAATTCGAATTTTCGTTGTTAAAATAAAGTTTTTAGAAATAATAATTTTTATTTTTATACTACTATATATATTGCAACCATGCTATATTGGTGTCATGCTGAGATTATATTTAATTTTTATTTTGCCATGATCTTTTTTCAATTTAATTCATTATATTTTTTGGGTTTGAATACGTAGTCATGGAATGATCTTATTATAAATTAGATCAAAGCAGCATTGATTAAAAATAATATAATATTTATACATTATTTTCACTATTTGGAGCATAATTGCATAATGCAGAAAAAAAACGAAGATAGGTATTAGTACTATTTAAGTTTGTAGATTCTAAATTAAAAAAATTTGCTGATAGTTATTTGATGCTAATCCAGATGCTCACAAAAAAAAATTATTTAATTCCATAATTTCTTATTTGTAGTGAATATATTAGAAATTATGTTAAAAGTACGCGATAACAAAATTTTAAAAAAATAAGGCGGACCAGATCCTGCAAATATATTTTTAAGAATAAAAGGTAATACAACATCCAGTATTTTATCATGTATATCTTTAAATTTATTTGAAGAATAAATTTCTATTATAGATCTGATGCTCCATTAATGCAGATGGTCCACTGGTATCACCTCTATATATAATAGAATGGTCCATTAATGCAATATAATGGTCTACTAGTAGTATGGTACTTTATTAATTTTCTTTCTTAAACGTGGATAGAATGGTCTAAAACTCTTAAATAAATAAAAATTTCTCACCTAAATGCTGGCTTGAGTTAAAATATTGGTGTTACAATATGCACCCCGAGATATCGCTCCTGTTTACACACACACACACACTTCAATAGGAAACATGTGGTCACAAGAAACACCTCTAATTGGCAATTAATCGCTTATGCAATATGCATCACTTATACGTAATTTACAATATTCTTGCGAGAGACATATTTAATATTTTAAAACTTTTTTGGTAGAAGTCGAAATCGCAATTTATTCTCCTCGTTTTCAGTTACTAATCTGACTGATAATGATAGTCAAAACCTCAAAACAAAACAAAAGAAATAAAAAGAAGAAGATATTGTATTGTTAATTACTAGGCACCCGCATATTGGGTAACCGTAACCTTGTCAAAGATATGCAGAGTCCGGTGATGTAGTTAATATATACGAGCGCGAAAGATGTTAGCAAAGAGCCGAATCTTAATGCAACTCAAAAAGATATGCTTAGTCACCTTGTGATTTTTAAATTTTAATTATATATGTTAAATTTAATTTAATTTTTATTCTTTTAAATTTTTATATAGTTCAATAAAATATCTAATATATGGACTTAATAGTTAGAATTCCAAATTGTGACTGTTAAAATTTGAATTTAATTAAATTCCATCTACTACATATTATATATTCTTGTACTTTATATTTCAAACTCCCTATTAAATTTTCTCATTTTGTCCCTGATTAGTTCAGTAATGCCATGCCTACTAAACAGTATGACAAATATTAGTAAAAAGTGTGTCATTCTGCAACACTTTGAGATTGTTAGGCAATTAATATGGGATTAAATTTTAAATAGGCCTAAGAAGGCAAAAAAAAAGTTCGATATAAGAGAAATGGTAAGAAGAATGTACAAATTGCTCTTCATTTTCAAACCAACAAACAAAATACCTCTCTTCATAAATTATTAACAAAATGTCCTTGTGGGCTCCACTTTCTCTTCTCTTTTCTCTCTCTCACTTCTTCTCATTTACTCTCCATTATTTTTTATTTAAAATGAAGGGTTATGCAACATACCAACAAATATAAACACATTTCCTTGTTGCATAATTTGTCGTATTTTATTTAATAAACCAATCTCTTTATGCAGTTTTTTTTATTTCAAATGGAGGATTATACAACAGATCATAAAATATAAAATACATCAAGATTGGTTTATTATTTAATGTTGGTCATTAAATTGCTTTCAATTTAAAAATTATAATAAAATTATTTATTATTATGTTATTAATATTTTCTACTAGATTCATGAAGTCTGTAGCGAATATTATTTTCTTAATATTTTGTACTTTATCTATAAAGTTTGTAGGATGTAGCAGATATTTATTAATTTTTTTTGTTGCTGATTAAATTGCATTGAGATTGTTTCATGATGTGTTAAATTGGTTTATTATTTTTGTAGCAAATATAATTTTTTTGTAGCAAATATAATTTTTTATAGCGGTATAGCGGGGAGATTAAAAAAAAATAGCAAATAGCGCAACTATAACGAAAACTATCATAAATAGCATTTTTTTATTTTAAAAATTATATTTTATATTTCTACTAATAGTAAACATGTCTCATCAAAAAATTTAAATTTGAACCAATACAAAGTTCAAATTGTCATTCAAAATATTTCTAATTCAAAACCTATCGATATATTTTATATTTAAAATATACCACTACCATATATTAATGCATGATACAAAATTTAATTGATATAGTGGTATAGCCCGCACATGTTCCATTGTATTAATATAGCTTGATAAAGTTAAAAAAAAAAAAAAAACCATCTAGACATTAAGGCTCATTAAAATTACAAAATCATTAACCCATATAGCATAGCGGATCGCTATTAGCGCTATAGCGGCTGTAGCTCGATTAACGCAGTTTTAATTACCCCGTAGCTTAGCTTTCTAGGTCCAAAACTGTTATAGCTAGCTATTTAGAACACTGATTAAAAGACATCTGATCTAAGCCTTAGATCAACCCACCCAATTCATGAAAAATGGTCATGAAAATCCATATCCAATAATTTGTATCCGTATATTGTAAAATTTTCAATATTTGTTGTGCGGATACGGATAATTATGTATCCATATTTTTTACCCATTTGTTATATAATTATATCTTTAGAGAGGAGTCTTTTTGTATCTTTTGATTAAAAATATAGTTATATTGGTGATTATTATTGGATATATTAAGAGCGTCCATATGTAAAGTATTCAGCCATGCTGCCCATGCTTAGTAATATTTAACACAAATCATAACCCTTTCAAATCATAGGTAGTTACTTGTTAAAACTCTTCCCCTTATATATATATGCATGTCAATCCAATACGTAACCTTTTTCTTTTTGGATCTTAAATATGTAATCTCTTTGATTAATGCTACATAACTAATCAAGTATGATGGCACCAACGAGGAAGTGCTAGCTAGAGTTTATATTGTTTATCTTAAAGTTACTTTTAGAATTCAATTTAGTATGACTAATCGGGGATATTCAGTTTGATGGTTAATATAGAAATGATATGTAGGAATACAGAATTCGTATTAAGAGCCCTTTATATATACGATATTTTCATAAATTGGGATTATGATAACAAATTGATGTTACCTTCTTCTTGAGACATCTAACAAATTAATGTTAAATTAAGAACCTAGTGGCAGTGGCTAGCTAGTTATTGTAATGTCGACATAACACCGGAATTTTTTTCATACAAACTCTATAAATAATTTGTTTTTTTAGTCAGTTTTTCTACAAACTCTAAACAGTGTAATCACTACATAATTGATTAATTGTCCTCGTTAAAAATGTAACGCGTAAGCGATTAATTCTTCGGCTGCTCAATTATTTTTAAATTATAGTTGAACATTTATTTGATATTGAGTATTAATTGTTTAGTTGATCATAACGAGCGCCGACAACTGGGTGTAATAACGGATTTCACAGCTCACAATAATTACCAATTATTATTTTTAATTAGTAAAAATTATCAAATCAATAGATTTAATTACTTTTATACTGCTCTGAATTAAAAAATAAATAAAAAGGATATCTTATAGTACGATCAATGTACCAAGATACTGATACTTTTATAAATCAACAAAAAAAAATGTAAATTTTGTGAATAATTTGAATATATATAAATTACATCATATAAAATACGATAAATTATTGAGAAGTTAAGGAACAATTTATAAGTATGAATATAAATCAAAGGATATCGGTACAAGTAGTACTAATAAAATTATTGAGAAGTTGAGGAACAATTTATAAGTATGATGATAGATAAATAAATAAATAAATGACAAATTACGTTCTTTTAAGTTTTAATGATATAAAAAAATGAAAACATGAATAATCAATTATCAATCAATACAAAATTTTCTTAAATGATATTTATAAAATAGAAAGAAATAATGACCAATTAGAAATATATTATAATTTGCACATGGAGAATGCATGTGGCGAGTACGTGTCTAAATAAATTTAGAATTTTACATGTAAAAAACATTAAAAAAGATGCATAAAATTAGATTTGATTGGAGGACTATATGCAATACAAAATTTTATTTTTTAATCAAAGTTATTGACAGATCATGATATCTATGTACTTAGTATAAGAATAAAGATTATGAAAGTGTTAGTGTTGGTGTCCTAGACCCAGATTATATCTATGATATGTTTAGTTTATTAGTGAATGATTTTATCATTTTGTACCTTGAGTATTCATATTAGTGGATCATTTGAGTTGATGACTTAAATTGTAGAACTTCACAATGAATAAATTTGTTTACTCTTAAATGTTCCTTATCTGGACAATCAGCAAAGGTACACTGGTTGACCATATAAGATAAGTGTGGTGATTAGATGATGGCCATGTTCTATAGGTTATACGATAAGGAGTTATCGATCTAATCACACATGTGCATACATGGAGATGTATGGCACTGGACAGACCCAAGAATGAAATATCATATGGATTGTGTTTTGTGTCATTGATATTTCATTGTGTCTTGAATTCTTTGGTTGAGATATTTATTTTTCTTACATAAGGGATGTGTATTGTTGGTACTGTCCAACGCTTTCTTTAACCGGGAGTTATAAAGGCAGTTACTGTAGTGCATATAACTTATGCGGAAGAACGATACGTATCAAGAAACCATTGTCCCTTATATGTTAATATAAGTGATGATATCTCTGGGCCCCTTGATAAAGTTTATATTATGTGCATGCAATATAATTATATGATAATCATATCATAATTAAACTTTAGGAAATCAAGAAAGAATAATTGGTAAGGATGACACATTCCTACCTTACGATTATTTGGATATCATGTGGCAAGGAATTGACACAACAATATTTTTTAATGTTACAAGGATCGTGATTTTGCATTGTGCTTTTTCATCCACGTCATTTGGGTAATCAATATACCATGGCTAGTTGTATCATTGATTTATGGAATTAAAATGTTTAATTCTATTGCCATAATGATGGGATTCCATAGGGTCACACCATATGAAAGATTAAAATAAAATATATTAATAAAGCATATGTGATATGTATATAATATGTGCTATGTTAATTATAAGAAGTTATAATTAATTTATACAAATTATATGTTATTAATATATGAACAATTTTATGACATGGAGATGTTATAAAATAATCCTAGTAATATTTAAAGTATATGTAACATATTTTAAATAGTTTTTGACACATGAGAGATGGATATAAATTAACATGAAATATTAATTTATATGTTGGCCTCTTTTAATGTATGGGATTGTGGGCTTAATTAAATATTAATATGATTAATATGTTTAAGCCCAAAGCCCAAATATATGCTGGGGAGAATTGATTAGTAATGGCATGATTTAAGGAATATTTAAATATGTCATTAAATCTAATCAATCTCATTAAAGAGCAAAGAAATTTCTGGACAGATTTTTTAGGTAACTTTGAACTGGAATTTGAAAGGGCAAATACTAATCATTCTGGACGCATGGCCTATGTAATCTGTAGCCCTTGGAGTCTAGAATCCAATGGTGAAGATTTCAAGTCGTTTGGAGTTACCTAGAAAAAGATATAAGAATTTTAGTACCGAAAGGTCAAAAATTCTGTGAAAGATATCTTGGCCGAAATTTGCTCTTTTCTCCTCTCTCTCAATTTTTCTCATGTGTTGAGATCTAGAAATCCTCTAATAAGTTTTCATAAATTAAGAAGAGGGTTAAACTAGGATTAAGGTTCTACTTGTTAATCTCTTACTAGCCTTAGAGATACAAGTATTTCTTTAATCTCTCGGTGGATACCTAAGGAGGCTCGTCATTTGAGGGGCTAAAGCACAACCACCATTGAAGGAGGAAGGGAATAAGAAGTTGCTAAGCAAGACAACTCTTCTTGATTTGATTTGGAGATCAAATCCAAGGTATTATGTTATTCCATTCTTAATTAGGCTAATTAAGATTATTTCTTACACTTACAATAACTAGATCGTTTGTTTAGAGTCGAATAAAATTTTTGTTTTATTCCTTGTTATCTAAGCATAAAAACTTTCAGAAAGAAATGTTTAGTTATATTTTGAAATAGATGTGATTCTAATTTGTAAAATATATTTATGAAAATTGCACTTTTTTAAAAAGATTTGTTATCAACACTATTTTATGATTAATAGTTATTAGTTGTTTTGTGATTTTTTATAATAATCTAAAAATTTAATAATATATACTAAAATGTAGGAAGTTAAAAAATAAAATTGTATACTTATATAATAAATTGTTTTTATGTTATCACGAGCTCACCATTGGGTCTGCAGTCGTGACAACAATGGCACCTTTGTTCCGTCAATCTACATCGTAACAAAAGAAATACAAAAATAAAACGGAGTGAGCTAAAATGCTCAGTAACTAATTATTTAACGACACACTTCTCTATAATTGACTTAATTAATCAACATTTCAAAAAGACTGGATTAATCCACACAAATTCATATCAAATTATGCCTACATATTTAACTGGTAATAGCACCTGAATCTAGATTATTTATAAAACAAGACACACAGTAATCACACTTGAAATATCATAGATAATTCTCTCATTCTTAGAACACACAATCTCATCACTTTACAAATCAAATTTCAATTTTAGTCTCACTATCTCGTTAAATATTCCTTATAATTCAATACCTAATTCAAAATCCAATTTAATCATATAAAACGAAAACAGAGATTATTAAAAAATATATATAGTAACTGATAGTAAAGAGAAAATAACAAATCAAACTGCAAGATTTTATGAATCACATAGTCAAAATGAAAATAGGATGTACAATCAAATAATAATAAATATTAAAAAAAATATTTCTCTTTTTTTCTTTCAGTTTTCGGTCAAAGGTTCTGAGTGGTATACAATGAAGCCGCGTGTCAATAGTTTGCCATCTCATTCTTTATTATTATTTTTCATTGTTTAATGTTCACGCTTTCTACAAACTAACGTTCAAATTTTAAATATTGTAAATATGTTCAAAATATATTTAAAAAAAAAAACAGTAATAAAATTACAGGATGTTACGTCTTTTTTCTATTTAATTTGTTGTGTAAATCACAAGCATAATAATTTATTCCGAAATCTTTGTGATGACTGATATATTGACCGGCAAATAGTATTCAGCCGTCCTTAGTAATATTTAAAACAAATCAAATCAAATCCTTTTTGAAATCATGGATAGTTCCTTCAATTTTACTCTTCCTTATTTTTATATATATCCCATTGCATTTTTCCATTGTATACTGATTAATTTTTCAAAGTGCATTCTGTGAGGCTCATTAATTTAAATTTGCATCCAATAAATAAATTCTTCAATTAGTCCTTTAATAATTAAGTATCACTGATTCACTGTCAACAGTGTAATTATGGTGGAAGTAGTGTTTTCTTTCACTATTGTTTTATTTCTCTGACTGAACAGAGATGATGTACTCTTCTATTTAATTTAACACGTACGGTAGCTACCAAGTTTAAAAAAAAAAAAAGGTATGGTGGCGGCGTGGCGCTAACGAGGAAGTATTATAATTTATTTCTCGAATGACTCGCTACTGCATACAGAATTGTCAACAGATTCAGGTCCATTAGAAATATATTAGAATTATTTTTAAATAGATCGGAATCGATCTGATCTGATCCTCACATGCCTTTCCTCGAATGGTCCGGAGCCTGTCCAAATACATTTAGACTGAACTCGTATAACAACAGACTAGATACTTTTTGCGAGAGAAAAAATGTATTTATAACAGTACTTTTTCGTAAAAAGTACTATTATGGAAAAAAAAACTCAACAATAACGATACTCCGTTACAAAAAATTACTTTTTTATTCTCGCGAAAAGTGTCTCATTCTTGTTGTCGTCGTCAGAAGCTTCTCCACACCGTATAACTAAAGTTCCATCAAACGTCTATTAATCTCTCTGTAAGTTTTAAAAAGAAATCCATTTAGATTAATTAATCAGCTGATTAGTTGTTACTGGTGACTAAACCGTCGTGGATAACATAAGTATTTCATAATTATATATATTTAACTATGTGATATATATTTGTATCCGTACAGATTTTTAAATATTAAATATCTGTATCTAATTTTCAAATAAAGATCTGGATATAAACAGATAACATATATCCGATCCACTGGCACCTCCTAACAGTTGTTAGTAATGCTTTCCTCATTTAGAATAAGAACATAAAACATCCGTGCGAGATTGATCTGAATCGAGATCAAAGCAAAGCGAACATTTCACTCGGTGACCTTAGTCATTCTACGGAAAAAAATTTATAAATCATAGTTAGAAAAAAGAAAAAATATGAAACCAACATAATTACTTTTTTTTTATATAAAAACTATAAGAACTGAACTGTCATTTAGGTCTTTTTTATTTTTGTCCGAAATGACCAGTCATTTTTACATATTTTGAGAAAAAAATACGTTGAAAAAAAATTATAAAAATATTTGGAACCGAATTGTCATTTTGGTCTGTAAAAAAAAATATCGAAACCGAAATGACATTCAGTTTTTATGTTTTTTTTTAAAAAAAAAATTATCATGTTAGTTTTGTTTTTTTTAATTATGATTTATAAAAAAATTCCTTTCCACGCCATTTTTTTCGTAAAAATATTGATTGTTCGGACTCATCGTGAAACGAGCCAGAAATGGATGAGGAAAAACAACAAATTCAACTAAATTCCAAAAATTCTCAAATTCAAGCGAAATAAAACAATTCAGACCTCGATAAAAACACCTTTAATATCACGAGTTTCGTTTTAATGCTAAAAAAAAAAAAATTGAATATCAATAATGTGACATTGTGACCGGATCAATATATCGAACCGTTCTAAGACAGCAGAGTAGATCTAATAGGTATCAGACCTACTTTAATTTTAATGGGCTTCATAACCGTCTGATTCATTTTAAAATTTATGTGCCACACTGTAATATTTGTATGCTCTTGTATTAATTTTGTACGCACGGATAAAACAATTCTAAAATTCATCAAACTCAAAACTAAACATGATATTGATGAGACCTACTCTGTTCTCCAGCCCCAGATCAAAGTTAAACGTCCTATGATCTGGACATCTGATTCGTATCGAACAGTGTACTATTCTCCGATCTATGCCTAGTGATTTGCTCACCGGTTACTCGTGATCCGTGACCCGTTCCGGGTTATCCGTTAGGGGTAACGGGTAGGACGGGTAAAGGGGTAGGCCGGGTAGACGGGTAATTTTTTCAAAACCTCTATCCGGTTTGTTTATTAGCCATACTCGTTGCGAGTTGACGGGTACGGATCCGGTCCGCCTGGTTTTTTTTTTTTTTATTTGACCCGGACCAGGACCCTCTTGAACCGGCGAAAAAATTCAGTTTTTTTTTAAATGAAACAGTTCGGGTTCGAGTACGGGTAACGGGTATAGATATGCGGATAGACGGGTATGAGTACAACGGGTTTTTTTTAAATTAGATTGTCCGGTCCGTTTATTACCCGTACCCGTCTATCCGTTTGTACCCGGACAACGGATACGGGTAGCTCAGATAATGAATACGAGCCGGGCAAAACGGGTTGAACCCGTTAAGGATTTAACAAACCACTATCTGTGCCACGCATCACCACGTGGACAGTGCACTTCTACAGTTAAATGTCCCATCATCAGCAGTATAGTACTTATTTTATCTCAATTAAGTCAACCTTGTAATTATTGAAATTGTGATCACGATTCTATTAAGGAATCAATAAATATTCGGACAGCTAATTGCAACGGAGAACAACTTTCCTTGCGTATTAAAATTTTGTAAGTAGATGTGATGGGATGGGGTAGACATATTAACACCACACACATTTATATTAACACAACATTTTTATAAAAAATTAATGTATGGACAATTTTAACCCTCATTAAATCTCTTCCTAACTACCATATTTTTTCATAATGTAATTAATATAGGGATCCTTAAATTATTTGGTTTCCATAATTGATAGATATTTTTTTTCCTTTTTTTCATATTTTTCATTCATATTTAATCAAAAGTTACATAATTTCGTTGATCTTTCCTTTATTCATGACAATATACCTGCATAATTTACACAAAAAAAAAAAATTGAATCCAATTAAGGTTTTAAATAGTCAAGTCAAAATATGTATTTAACTTTTTTTTAATAATAAGATACACTCGCTTTAATATGTGATATATTCCAACTCAAATATATTATAAATTTTTTTATTTTTTTATCTTAATTTTGATACTTATAATCAATTAGTCTATTTTAATTAAAATTGTTAGAAAATTTTTTATTGATATTTTGTAATTAATTTGTTTTTGTTAATTGAATAGATGGATCAATTCCCTAACCCGTTAGAAGAAAACCTTGAAAATCAAGTTTTGAATTATGCAAATGAAGGCAATCAACTTCTTAATTTGAAGTTTGAATATTATGATGATATGCTTCTTGTTGTTCGTGGTTTATATGGTGCTAAAGGCTATCTATGCGAACAACTCACGATTTGCGACCAAATAAATTTGTTATTTTCTAGTGTTTTGTTGTACTTTTGATTTATTATTTTAATCATAAGTTGAATACAAAATTATTCATGATAATTTGCATTCAATATGTTTTTTTATGTAAGTAATAATGTTGTTTTCTTAGTGTTATTGTGTAAAAAAAGAAGATAAATTTTAATAGACAAAATAATGTAGTGGATTGCTTAAAAAATTGTGAAGTTTTACAAAATAAATCGATATATACAACATTGATAGATTTTAATAATATTATAAAATTAATTCACTGTTATAATTCCCTTAAAAAAATCTTAAATATTTGATTAAAATAAATAATGAATACTTATTATATGATAACATAAAGTTTATAAACATATTTTATAGTAACTTTTAAGTAACAGATTTTAAAATAATATATGACAGAAAAATATATTTTACACAAAATAACATACTTTATAAAACATAACTTTTAAGAAAAAATATAAATGTGCTAATTTATGAGAGAGAATTAGTTTCCAAAGAAAATACTTGATGAAGGATAAAATTGTCTATGTAGTAAAATATTTTGATAATATTGTGTTAATATAAAAATTGAGTTGTTTCAATATCATCAGCCGATGGGATGTAATTTCTGTTTATGTCCAATCTTGAAAGTCAGTGTCAAGTTCTCAAAAAAGAATAATAATAATAATAATAATAACATCTTGCCTTTATGCGGCCATGTCCGATATATTTGTCCTCTTAACTTTGGACTTTTTGCCTGGTAGGTGCTACCAGCTTTTCTCAACAAAAAAAAAAACTTTGGACTTTTTGTTTTCAGCTTCTTCAATCCTTTTGATATTTTATTTTTGACATTCTTTTTCGATTTTGTAATTTATATAACTTTTTAATTCATTTTAAATTTCTCTGTCATCATCCATGTTTTACTTCTTTGGGTGAACTTTTTACATCTCTTGTAGTTATTAGATGAAGTTCTACGTAAAGATGGTTACAAATTAATATAATTAAACACCACAATAATTAAATTTACATCCCACAAATTTACTTAATTTATTTTCTATTCTATTAAAACCCATTTTAAATTTATAAAGAAAATAAACATTTCTCTTAAACATATTGCATTTTTTTTTTCAATAAAAGGTAAATAGATACTTTACAAATTTAGAATGAGTTTAAATTTGAGTAAATTTGTGATTTTTTTCAAATTTGTAGAGATGAATATGATATTATAAATTTTAGAAGAAAAAAATACATGATTTTGAAATTATTTAGGAGCATACATGAAATTTTTCCCAAACAAAATTATATGATATTAGATATAAATATCATGAGGCGAAGTATAAACATTTCACAATTCATGTTTAAACATCTAACAGGGGATTAAATATTTGGATACAATATAAATACATATACTATAAAAATAATTATAAAGGCAAGACCATATAAATTTATGTAACCGAATACCTGTTTGGGATATGAATAACTCGGGTCACGTGGGACATACAACCTACTAGCCAATTTGATCCGATCTGATCTGACATATATAGCCAATTAGAGCAAAAAGTATATATATGACTCGATCCAACTTGTATATCACCTAATTCGTGAATATATATATATATATATATATATATATATATAGGAGGGATCAAGTTACAACATTTTTTGAGTTACAACAAGTTACAATAAGCATTATTTACATTTTTAAAGTTCAAATCGTCGATCCAAACCGTTAGATGTGATCTCTACAATAAAATGTGCTTGGAGACCAAATTTTACATTTTTTTGAATTTTTTTACTATTTATTAAGGTGGGTACAAAAATTAGTCAAATTCATACTATTGAATTTTGTACTCATCTTAATAAATAGTAAAAAAATTCCAAAAAATATAAAATTTGGTCTTTAAGCACATTTTATTATAGAGATCACATCTAACGGTTTGGATCGACGATTTGGACTTTGAAAATGTAAATAAGACTTGTTGTAACTTGTTGTAACCCAAAAAATATTGTAACTTGGTCCCTCCTCATATATATATATATATAGTAAAGCTAATATACACTTAAGTGTACCAATGAACCCATGCACTTAACCCTAGGACCGTACGATTAGCTTTGAGATTCGTGTATCACGACTTTTAAAGAATCTACACAAATTTCAAAACTAATCGTACGGTTCTAGAGTTAAGTGTATGAATTCATTGGTACACTTAAGTGTATATTAGTTTTACTCATATATATATATATATATATCCATGATCCGACTTGGCTAAAGTAGTCTTTATTATATATATATTTTTTAAAAGGTTGATAGAAGCTACCTGCCTAAATAACAAGGGAAAGTAAATTACAAAAGCATCTCATTCACCATGCAATTCATGCACGTGAATAACACCCGACATCAATGCAGCCTATAAAGGTTCGAACACATGCATCACTCCTCTATTATACTTAATTTTCAGGCTTTCAGAAAGCAAAAAAAAAAAAGTAAAGCATAATCGATGCTACCACCTTGTTATTGACAGTGCAAGTAAGAAAATAATCGGAAATTAAAATAAAATAGTATAATATTCTAAAAAATATAAAATTGTGTATTCAAATATATTTTAATATAGAGATAATATTAGATGGTTCAGATTGATCATTTAAACTTTAAAAACGAAATAATAATGTGAGGCACGATTTAGGTATGAAAGACATGAGACTTTAGAGCATCTACATTCCTGGTATTATTAGAGTTTCTAATTTGATGTGACAGTTTCTAATTCAATTTCAGAGATGTGAGAAAGCTTCTTATTTAGAAATTATGATGTAAAGTTTCTTATTAAGAAATTATTTATAAACTCTATGCTGGTCAAATAATTGGCTCAAATTATTTCTCTTTTTGAATTTGTTATTGATGTGGCTTAATAAAAACTCTAAAATTAATTTCAGATATATGAGAGTTAGAAACTTCAAAAATCTAAATTTATATAAAGTAGTTAACAGTTATTTAGAAACTTATTTAAATTTTTGAAATGTAGATGCTCTTAAAACTCTACTATATATTCTACATTATATTCAAATTACAAATTTTATATCTCCGCGAATTATTTTTGAACGTCAAACTTATCACTCTATAAATAACTACTCAACATAACAACTTCAGTATATTATCTCAAATTAAGACAAAAAAAATTTAGAGATATATATAAAAAGTATGAACATATTATAATTAGTCTCATAATTATTTTGAGAACTTGTTAACATCATTAATCTACTATTAATAAATCTTAATCTTTACAAACAGATGAAAAATAATCTTGAATTTGCTAAGCGTCATGAAACACAAACTGTATTTCACTCAACTCGAAACATAACAAAAGATCTTGAGCGGTACGTACGTCCGATACTATATATATATGTAGGAGAGTCGTTGACACATTTTTATTCATTTATCCGATAAGGATATTATTTTATATTATAAAGTAGATATGATTATAGGTATTTTTTTATAAAAAAAATTAGGTATAAATACATATAGAGGTTGATTTGAGTGAGCTATGGAGTAAACGCGTTCGTACTTCACGTTATATTTTTATTTTGAAAATTCAAACAACCGATTTGAACCTTCTTACATGTTCTCCATATTTAAATGTGCTTGGAAACTAAATTTTACATTTTTTTGGAATTATTTTACTATTTATTAAGCAATTTTTAAAATTATTGTTTTGCTGTGAACAGTAAAAAACAATAAAAATTTCTGGACCATTGGATCAGCGACTTTCAAAATGGCTTAATAAATAGTAAAAAAATTCCAAAAAATGTAAAATTTGGTCTCCAAGAACATTTCAATATGGAGATCATGTTGAGCGGTTCGGATTGGTCGTTTGGATTTTCAAAATAAAAATATAGTGCCATGGAGCACAAACTCATTTTACTCCATGGCTCATTTTAGCCCAACTCATATATATGTATGTATATGTATATATGTATGTATATGTATATATATACTCGCTACACATATTGTGCATGTAATACTGTTAGAATTAAAATTAAAATAAACTTAGATTAGTAGTGCTATAATAGATCGAAAAACTATTAATTAATGTCTTATTTATTTTGTTATCCTTCAATTTTTCTTTCAATTTCCTAATTCTTTCTTCAATACATATACATTATATATAATATGACGAGTAAAGAATATAATAACGGGTAATTGACAACGCTGAAGGAAAGAGAATAAAAAAAAATATTACATTATTATCTCAGGATCCAGTTAAGAATTAAAAGAGAAATTAAGTTATGACACAATAGAAATCAAACGGTTTATATAATATAATTTTAACATGATATTAGATAGTACAAAGTAACGAGACATATTTTTTTATATGCTATGTATGGAAATAATATTAATAAGCCACGTACTTACCGGTAATGTCATGCCTACGGGCGTTGTTTCTTTATAAAAAAAAAATAATACTAGCTTTCTCAACTATATATAAAAATACTATGATATTGTATATATATGAGAAAGTAATTAACAATCTGTTATGATTAATCATTTACATATTCTAGCTTTCTCAACTATATATAAAAAATACTATGATATTGTATATGAAAAAGTAAATTACTTTCCTTGGAAGGTAGAGCGACATTGTTAAATTATGTCATTTCCGCTATTTTTTGTATTGACTATTTTTGTGTAATATGCCTACTACTATTAGATTGTGTATAGATAAATTAAGAAGGCGAATTTTATGGTATGACGAAAACACAGTAAGAAAAAAACATGCTTTTATTATTTGAAGTAAGGTATGTAAGAACAAAAAGTTAGGTGGTTTAAGTGTACTTGATCCACATATGATAAATAAAGTTTTATTAGCTAAATGGTTACAAGTACTTGGAAACCAATTATGATACAAAAGTATAGTGCTTTAGGTACTTATGGTCCCCTTTTTCCTTTTTGGAATGACATTATGAGAAATAAGGATATTGTTGAAGGGTGTATTTCAATGAGGCAAAGAATAGTGCTAACTCAGGTTAGCTACTATTTTGAACTACTATTTTATGTTTGGATGTATTTGGGTTAGCAAAAATGAACTATTCTTTGTTTGTTTTTTGTGGTTAGCTCACTATCTCAAATTTGAGTTAGCTTATTATTTTCACCAACCCAAGTCTTCATCCAAACACACCCGAAGTTAGTACGGATTGGTGAGTAATGAGAATTATATCATATTTTGGCTTGATAGATGGATTGGGAATTGTGCCTTACATAATGTTTATCTGAACTTATTTAACATAGCATATGATAAGGAGATTCTAGTTTCACATGTGTTTACTCCTAATGGTTTACAAATTTCTTTCTATAGACAGTTAGTGAGTATTTATCATACAGAGCAGTGTGTTTATTATCACAATTTCATAATTTTGAGCTGAGTTCTATTAATGATCAATTAGTTTGGAGATGGATTAGTTCGGGTAGATTTAGTGTCCATATTTTGTATGCTTGGTTGGCTTTTGGTGGAATCCCTAATTCTACATTTTCTAACATTTGGACTGCTAATATACCGTTAAAGATCAAAATTTTCCTTTGGTTGGCCAAACAAAACATAATTTTGATGAGGGATAATCTAGGTACGTAGAAGGGGTTGGCAGGGTGACCAACAGTGTGTATTTTGTGAATCATATGAAACAGTTCCTCATTTATTTCTAACTTGCCCTTTGGCTAGTCAGTTGTAGACTTGGATAGCTCAATTTAATAATTCACTTTTACATGTACAAGACTTGTTGATTTGTGGGATATAGGTACATGTATTCCAATGTAAGATAAGAATATTATTATGGTAATTATGGGTTTATTTTGTTGTAAAATAAGAATAGCTAGAGATCGATCATATGAAGGATGAAGAACCTTCAAGATGGAGGAACAAGAAAATTCACAACTTTCTTTTTTGTGTTTTTTTCTTAGTGAAGGGTATTTTGCTTATTGTTGGATTATGGTTTAGTGCAAGGTATTTTGTCATCATGTTTTAGTTTTTTGCTTGATGATATCCGCTTGATGCATGTTGCATGTTTGTATGTTTTTGTTTTATGTTGTTGTTGGTACCAGTTTTTAATACCGGATCCACAAACAATTAATGTAATCCGGTTTTCGTTTAGTAATGAAAATTGGCACATCTATACTCGCTTCTTTGAAAAAAAATATATTGTATATAATATAATGGACACATTTTATATTCAATTATTTTTTCGAGAAAGCTAGAATTATCACTGACATAATAGACACATTCTTTTTACATTTTATATATAATTAAATTAAGAATCACATTTTTTTACGTGAAAATAAATTTATATATCCTTTCAGTGATAATTAATTTGCACGAATATAATGACTATATGTTCACATTTTATAATTAATTATTTTTATGTAATCTACTCACTAGCTAAGTGCATATTCGGAATAATATTAACTGCTATGATAATATTGTATGGTTATTCTTAACATTTGTTATAGTTTTTTTTTTGTTCTCTTAACATATTATGTGTCGTGTGTTTATTTTTTATTATTATTTTTTATAATATGTCCCGTTACACATACAGGCATAATACTAGTATATGATTTAAGAATAAGGTTAAAATGTCTTCATTTACAAATGTGTTTGGAGACCGAAATTTATATATATTTTTATTATTATTTTTAGATGGATACAAAATAAATGTTTTTTATGGTTCATTTTTATTCATTTCTCTTTTTAAAATATTTTATTGGAAGTACAAATAAGGATGTCAATTTAAACATGATATTATTTTATTAATAAATCCGTATCATATTCAATCAAGCAAGTATATATAAAAAAATTTATGCTTATTTTTTTTTATTAAAAGATTTCGGTACATTTCAATATCTTTAAATATTATTTTAAATAATTGAATATGTACCTCTCTCTAGAGAGACGGAACTTTATGTCACCGTACGTACTAAGCTTGTGGTTCCTTTACGTTAATTTATTGAATATGAATATAAATAAAGATGTTTTTATTAACTTAAATGAATATGAATATGAGAATACACTCTTATGTAGATCTCTAACCTTATTCAATATATTTAATCATGGGCTATAGTCAAGTGAGATTCGATCGAGTCGGTTCCAGATGATTGAGGACTACTTTCCACCTAACAATTTTATTACAAATTGAGACCTTACTTTCATTGGAGTGTAACGCTGGAATACTCGCAAATTTCTCGGAGGGGCCACGAGTACAAAAAATAGCTAGCAAGTGCGTCGATATCAACGGAAACAGAAATTAAGTTTGAGAAGTAATTACAAAAAAAAGGAAACAGTGTATTAGTTGACTAGAGGTAATCGTTGTCCCGTTTGCTCCTAGCGTTTCCTATATATTGAATATCCTTTTATTCATCGACGGCTATATATTTTCTGATTCTCACCAAGTGTAAACCTCTACCGGTTCTATATACTAAACAGAGAAGGCGATAGGGACAAGGAAAGAGAAGAGAGAGAGGGGAAAAGATGGGGAAGAAATTGGAGAGATTGGTGTTTGCACTTAATGGAGAGAGATACGAGGTGTCTCCGGTGGATCCTTCACTTACACTGCTCGAGTTCATTCGAACAAAAACTAGTTATAAGGGCACCAAACTTGGCTGTGGTGAAGGTAATTGTAATTATGCTGGAGTCTTGGTTTTAAAATCTGGTTTCGCATTTAACTAAAAATGTGCATTGTAATTATATTATATGTTAGGTTAGATATAAATTACAACAAAACTTTTGAGTTGATTGGGCCATGCACATTGATTTTTAGTTCATATAAAATTCATTGTTCGGATATAATTAATATGAAAAGGTCGTCAAAATATTTTGTGAATAGTTCGTTTTGTAATAATAAAAGTAATATTAAATTAAATTAATATCAACTTAAAATTCAATGGATAGATAAATAATAAATTATTTACTAAAGTGAGAATAATCAGACTAAAATTTATTTTTCAGGGATTATACGGAGATATAAAACGTATATATATACATCTTCTTACTATGATGTGTTGTAGCGGTATTAAATCAGTACTAGGAATTCATAATAAGCTAATTCCAATAAAGTTTATAGTTAAATGTTTTCACAAATTTATATTAAATGAGTATGACTATGGTGCCGTTTGCAATTTTGCATAAAGTCTTTGATTTGTTTTTGGTGGAAAGTTAATTGAGCTCGGATCTCCAAAAGTAACTCCATTTTTTAGTTTAGATCCGGACCGTTATATTTGAATCGGATCATCAGATTAAAGGAGTTTTGTACGCTCCACCTCGGACCAGATTGACCCAGATGAATTCGAATCTAAATGGTAAGAATATAATTAAACTAAAAAATTGGATTACTTTAGAGGATCCGGATCCAAGTTAATTCCTACTTCCATAATATTTTCATCAATATTTAGTGTACATACATTTCTTCATCAATTCTACATCTTTTGGGGAATTATATAAAAAAGAAGAAGTTAATATTATGATATGAAAATACTAACAAAATTCAGAACTTAATTAGAAAGACATGATTTATAATATTTATCCTAATTAACCATTTTTTTCACACACGATAAATAATGTAATTGTTTTTCTTAAAGCCACTAGTTGAATGTCCCTCCTAAGAACTCCATTATAATTTCTAATTTATGAAGTGCTAGATTTGAGGGCCAGAATAATTTGTAATCGCTGTCCATAGAAGGATAGGCATCCTGATAGCGACATTTAAAAGGCAAAAGGCGGTTCTTGATTTTATTTTAATTTTTCAACCGAAATTGTCTATGAACCAGAATTTATAATTCAACCTATTAAAATTTCGTATTTAATTTAGGCCCCGTTTATTATTCGCACTTATTTCATAATTAGGTGAGAGAAGAGATATTACGGAGGATTTATTCTTCTATTATATTCCTTTTTTTTTTTCCTTTTTTTGTAAGGTTGTTTGGTACTCTTATTTTGGAACAGGAAAATAAATATTCTTAATAGAAATTAAAAAAAATCATTACATGCCCATAATAAGTTGTCTTGTGCTCATTATTTATATAAATAATAAACATAATAAACATAATAATAATAATAATAATAATAATAATAATAATAATAATAATAATAATAATAATAATAATAATAATAATAATAATAATAATATAAATTAGTAATAAATAAAAAAAGTGGTGTTAAAATGTTTTTGTGCCCCAATCATGCCCCGCATCCTATTTATGTTTACAAGGTCCAAATAGCCGATTTGAACTGTTCAACATGACATCCATATTAAAATGTACTTGGAGATCAAATTTTATATTTTTTTAGAATTTTTTAGATAGGTACAAAATCACTGTTTTTATATGGTTCAGAATCTTCTGATTTTGTACTGATCTAAAACAATAGTAAAAAAGTTCAAAAATATATATAAAATTTGGTCTCCATACACATTTACTATGAAGATAATGTTAAATGGTTCGTGTCAAATATTTGTACTTTGAAAAGTAAGATAAGAATGTGGGATATGAGGGAAGCACAAGAATAAATGAAAAATGATAGCAACATATTACTATATCATCGTCATCGTTAATAGACATATACTGAAAAATGATAGCAACATATTACTATATATCATCGTCATCATTAATAGACATGCTGTAATTTAAATTATTATAACTTACTGTTATTTATAAAATGAGGAGGGTTCAAATGCATCCAAATTTTTGTGCACCCAAATGCATTCTATCTTTCAAGTCGTTTTTCTCCGTTTTCAAAGTCCAAATAGTCAATCCGAACCGTTTAGATGCAATCTATATATTAAGATGTGCTTGGAGACAAAATTTTATATTTTTTGGAACTTTTTTACTATTTATTAAACCACTTTGAAAATCGCTGATCCAATGGTCCAGAAAATGTAAAATCAGCGATTTTTAAAGTGGCTTAATAAATAGTAAAAAAATTTTAAAAAATGTAAAATTTGGTCTCCAAGCACATCTTAATATATAGATCACATCTAACAGCTCGGATTGACTATTCGGACTTTCAAAATGGAGAAAAAAGATTTGAAAGATATAGTGCATTTAGGTGCACAAAAATTTGGGTGCATTTGAACCCTCCTCAAAAAATATATCCTAAAATTAAGTAACAGCATCAATATATCGATAATGAAGATGATAATTGTAATAAGCTTATTATGAAGATCTTTTCTTTCAGTTACGAGCTGGAAGAATATCTTCAATTTTTCTTGGCTTTCTTCCACTCTATGCCACTTGTGTTGGACAATTCTTCATGCAGATATTTTCTTCCACCTTATTCCATTATATTTTTGGGATATAAAACACTCCCTTGATATAATTTTAGAGGTTTAGATTGAAATTTTACATTTCAAAAGTAAAATTTTCGGAAGAACTTAATTGTTGGCTTCCTTTATTATATCCAGATAAGTTATATACTAAAATTTGGTACAATTTGAATGGTATTTAACTATTCAAATAAAACCATTTAAGATTTTATTTTAGTTTAGTGGTGAATTGATGGATGATCAACAAACTCAGAATTGGATAGTCGTTTATGATACTATTCTTGCATCTTTTGGTGTTGATTAAGGTTCTAAATAGCGTTTATCGCGTTATAGCGGGGAGCCTCCAAAAAAAGCTATAGCGAATAGCGTCGCTATAACGAAAGCTATGCCACATAGTGTTTTTTTTATTTTTATAAAAATTATATTATATATTTGTACTAAATATCAACATTATTTAGTCTCATAGAACAATAAATAATACTAAATTGATTAAAAAATTATAATATTCATATTAAACCAATACAAAGTAATACTAATATCCATAGTAATACTAATATCATAAACTATCGATCTTTTTTCTATTCAAAATATCTTCAACATCATAACATAATTTATCTTTTTTCTATTTAAATTTCAAAATAACATAGAAATTGAAAAGAAAAAAAAATTATACTTCTAGTAAAATAAACAGATGATCCTTGAAGAAATTCTTGTTAGTTCCTAAAATTTCCATAATTTAGCAATTGTTTATTTGATTTATCATCAGTTAAAAAAAACTAAGGGCAAAATGAAAAATTTATTATAGCGGACCTAAATTTGATATAATATAATATTTATCAAAATTAAACAATATGTCCACCATTTATTTATTTTAAAGCCCATATAAATTGAAAAAAAAAAAACAGCTCATGTTGCATAGCGTGAGCTATTTGTGCTACATGCGCTATAGGGGACCGCTATTACCGCTATAGCGTCCGTAGCTCAAATAGCGTGTGTTAATGCTATAGCTTAGTGTTTAGAGTCCAAAAACACTATAGCGCACTATTTAGAACACCGGTGCTGATTAACTGATCACACATCTTTACAATCCTTGCTTGTGTTGAAAGATCCTCGAATTCTATTTCAGGAAAAAAAAAAAATTTAAGATTAATTCTTGAACTGTAATACAGGATAAATTTAAATTATCTTGAAAGATCTTTGAACTGTAAAACATCGTTATGATTCTTCCTCTTAAGTAATTAATGAGCACCTTTTTAGTGTGGGTGTATTGCATGCCTACTATATATAATAAAAAAAAATTAAAATTAAAAAGTAATAAGCAATTTTATGACACATTTCTTGTGTAATTCCACCAACATGAGAGTTATGGGGTGTTAGGTAAATATCAAGTAAATAAATGGAGAAATAGAGGATTAAGCAAGATATCAAAACAGTAAGCAAGTGAGCATAAGAAATAAAAAAAGATACAAGATTTTACGTAAAAACTCTTTTTAAAAAAAAAAATTACAAAAACATACAACACAAATTCACTAAATCAAAGAAGTCTTACAAGTACAAAATTATCAAATATAATAGCATTCTATCTCACACACTTTCTCACAATTTCAAAAAGTTAAGAGTAAAATCCAAAAAGACTTGAAGCTACAGGCTCACAAAATAGCTCATCTCACATATTTACGACACAACCTATTTTAATTAAAACACACACAGTGGCGGTTCCGCCAAACCATATTCAAATAGTGGTTCTGATTTGAGTCCGCTGCTAACTAGAAAATAAATATGGGCCTTGGAAATACCAGAGATGGCTACCACGCTATTCATGAAAGGTTTGCGGGCTTTCATGCCTCACAGTGTGGGTTTTGCACTCCTGGCATGTGCATGTCTCTTTTTTCATCCCTTGTCAATGCAGATAAAGATAATTGTAGACCTAAACCGAGGGATGGGTTTTCAAAGATCACAGTTTCAGAAGCAGAGAAGGCTGTAACAAACAATTTATGCCGGTGCACTGGATACCGGCCCATCGTAGATGCTTCCAAGTGCTTTGCTACTGATGTGGACTTGGAAGATTTGGGATTGAATATATTTTGGAAGAAAGGGAGTGATGCAAGCAGTGAAAACTTGCCACGCTACTGCAGAGGCAGTGTGTGGACATTCCCAGATTTCCTTAAATCTGAGATTAAATCACTGTCAAATATTAGGAGCATTTCCCAAATAAATATTTCTGGGGAGGGATGGTACCGTCCCGAAAGCATTGAAGAACTATATGAATTACTTAATTCAGATGTATTTAATACGGGCAATGTTAAACTTGTTGTAGCGAACACAAGCAGTGGTGTCTACAAGGACCAAGACTTGTATGACAAATACATTGAGCTTCAAGGGATCCCTGAGCTTTCGGTAATTGAAAGAAGTAAAGAGGGCATTGTAGTTGGGTCAGCAGTGACAATTACTAGGGTCATTGAGCTATTAAAAGAAGAAAAAGATTCCAGTTTAGTTTTTAACAAACTTGCCGACCACATGAATAAAGTGGCTTCCCACTTTGTTAGGAACATAGCGAGTATAGGAGGAAACCTAATCTTAGCTCAGAGAAGGCAATTTGAATCAGACATTGCTACAATTCTTCTTGCTGCTGGCTCAATTGTTAATATCCAAGAACCATCGAAAAGATCCAGTCTAACCATGGAGGAATTCTTGGAGAGGCCTCCTTGCGACAACAAAACTATTCTTCTGAGTATATTCATCCCATCATGGGCCTCATCAAGTAATCTCTGTTTCGATACATACAGAGCAGCACCACGGCCTCTGGGAAATGCCATGTCTTATGTCAATGCAGGTTTCTTGGCTCTAACTTCCACCGATAATACATCAGAAAATACTGTTTTAGATCACATACAACTTGCTTTTGGGGCATACGGGACTGAACATGCAATAAGAGCACAAAAGGTGGAGAAATATTTAAAAGGAAAAATTGTATCTCCATCAGTTATTCTGGAAGCTATAAGGTTACTTAGAGAAACAATCATTCCTAAAGAAGGAACAACACATGCAGCCTATAGAGTTAGTTCTGCAGTTGGCTTTCTGTTCAGATTTCTATCTTCCATGGGAACAGAGCCAACTGACCTGTCTCTATCTTCAGGGCAGGATATCGTAGCCGACAATGAGTATAGTCCAGTTGGACTACTAATTAAAAAAGTTGGAGCAGAACTCCAAGCATCTGGTATTTTTCTCATCCAAAAAGTACTTACGTATATGGTTTGTCTTCATTTTAACTTATAACTCTCATCTGTGACATTACAAGCCCTTTTTCTTATTTAGAATAGTAATATTGATTGGACACCTAAACGAACCCATATATGTTCAGAGGATAATAAAATATCACATTTTTGTATATGGACCGATAGTCTGTCACTTGAAATACAAGTTAGAGCTAATAAAGAGTGAAGGTCAAAGCCTGGCATGACGGCTACCTTAAAATTCATTCTATATTTCAGCATAGGTAAATTCATAACCCCAATTTTGATATTAAACTGTGACCGCATCAGCTTATTAGTTGGTATGTGATCTCTGCATCCCAACATGTATCTTGGATGCTTAATTTGATCTCCAAAATAGGACTTATTTACTTTCAATATATGTTATTAATTTTGTCCACATGATTTATTACAAATTATCTGTAATCAATTTTATCTACATCAATAATTATAAATTATTTTTTTATTGTGCATGTCAGGTGAGGCGGTATATGTTGATGACATCCCTTCCCCGAAGGATTGTGTTCATTGTGCATTTATTTATAGCACAAAACCTCTTGCTCGAGTAAAAAAAATCGACTTCAAAACCTCCCTGGCATCAGAGAAAATATTAGCATTTATTTCTGCCAAAGACATTCCAAAAGATGGTGAAAATATAGGTTCTCAGTCCCAATTTGGTACTGAGGCTTTGTTTACTGATTCAATAGCTGAATGTGCCGGTCAAGCACTTGGCATTGTGGTACTTCTTTAAAAACTAGCTAAATATTTGTGATCATATTTAGGTCCTTCACATTTAATTGTTCAAGGTTTCCCAATAGATCCTCGTAGCTTTGGTTAGATTTAGAGGTCCGAGATTATTGGCTTGTCGAACTAATTTGAATCAAATATGTGTAAATCATATAGATAAAAGCTGTATTAATTTTGTAATATGTTCCAACATGGAAAATATAATAGCTTGTGATCTTTACTGTACTAATGGTCAAACCTCAAGAATCAGCATCTGTCTTCATGCATCAAATCTAATACGTTGGATTTTCTTTTGCAGGTTGCTGAGACACAGAGGTACGCAAACATGGCTGCTAAGCAAGTGATTGTTGAGTATAGCACCGAAGATCTGGAGAGTCCAATTCTGACTGTTGAGGATGCAGTTGAGAAGAGCAGTTATTTTGATGTGGCATCTGATTATGTGCCTAAGGAAGTCGGTAATTTCTCCAAAGGAATGGAAGAGGCAGACCTTAAAATTTTATCAGCTGAGGTACTTTTCTTTGTACTATTGAGTTATTTCTTTGATTTTCATTTCAGAGGCATTTATTAACTGATTGGACCTTGGTGAATCACTAAACCAGTAGGACTCGGAAGGTAAGAATAGTGCCAGTGTGGTCTGGAATATAAGAGCCAATTTGGTCAGTGGCTATTAGAATAGCTACGCTATTATGAAGAGATGCAGAATAATGGGTTGAACAAGGACGCCATATGAGTTAGTTGCTATTCTGATATGGGTGCAAACTTGCTAGCACCATCCAATCCATCATGTCTTCATACAGACCCTTAAAAGAATTATGTGCATTATTACCCTTTTTCTTGTAGGTAAAACTTGGCTCACAGTATTACTTCTACATGGAGACGCAAGTTGCTCTGGCCATTCCTGATGAAGATAACTGTATCACAGTTTACAGCTCGTCACAGTGCCCTGACTTTACACAAAGTGTTGTAGCAAAATGTCTCGGCATTCCTTTCCATAATGTCCGTATTATCACCCGAAGAGCAGGAGGCGGTTTTGGTGGGAAAGCTTATAGATCTATACCTGTGAGCATTAAAATCATCTTATAATAAATTAGTGGAGCTTGATATATATACCTCACTTGTATCACTGTCCAATTCAAGCACCAGCATGGGATGCTGTCACATAAAATTCCCAAATTAAAGTTTCTATTCCCTCGTGTAGGGAAAGGTATCAAATGCTACCAACAGTGTTACTCAGAATTAGGCACTCATCATTTCATTTAGAAGAATTTTATGACATGAAACATTTTAGCGACAGCGCTATTTATGCCTACAATAAAATATGGACTTGTAGCTCATAATTCTTAAACAAATGCCTAAGTGAAAATCCACTACCCTTTCTATCTATATTATAATCATGCCTTTTCTTTCCTGCACACTTAATTTTTAATTGATATTTTTAAAATTAAGACAGGCCATTTTCTTAACAAGTAGACCGTGATAGGTTACTGACACCTTTAATTTGAGAAGCTTTCTCCTAAATGACCTGATTCATCAGTATAAATGTCTCACAGTATGGATTTTTATTTCTAGGAGATGAATGGCTCACAGTTTTGGCCATAGGCAATGTACTTGAGAAGTATACCCGATTTATTCGATGTTTCTGACTTTCCGGTCTAAATTATTTCATCTCCAAACTTAATCTTATATTCAGAGATAAGAAAACCAAATTGATCTGACCTAAATTTATTATCCATTGTCAGATTGCAACTGCGTGTGCACTTGCCGCATATAAACTCCGTTGGCCAGTACGAATGTACATGGATCACAATACAGACATGATAATGGTAGGAGCCCGGCATCCATTGAAAGTACAGTATGATGTTGAATTCAAATCAGATGGTAGAATCACAGCATTGAACACGTATGTACTAATAAATGCCGGCATATCGAAAGATTACAGTCCATTTTTTCCCATTGCATTCATAGAAAACCTGAAGAAGTATAACTGGGGCAACCTCTCCTTCGACATAAGGATATGCAAGACCAACCTTACTTCCAAGTCTTCCATGCGAGCCCCAGGAGATCTTCAAGGATCTTTTGTGGCTGACACTATAATGGAACACGTGGCTTGAGTTCTCTCCCTGGAAACCGACACTATTCGGAGAAAAAACCTTCATTCATTTGAGAGCCTGATGCTTTTTTTTGAAGGCGTGAATGAAGAAGCTAATAACTACACTTTGCCTTCCATTTATGACAAGCTCACACTGGCACCAGATTATAAAAACCGCGCTGAAATGGTACACAGTTTTAACCGCGCCAATAAATGGAAGAAACGGGGCATTTCTTCTGTTCCAATTGTGTACACAGTCTATTGTTTTCCGATTTCTGGTAGAGTATCAATCCTTAATGATGTGTCAATTGTTGTTGAAGTGGGGGGAATTGAGCTTGGCCAAGGGCTATGGACAAAGGTGAAGCAGATGACAGCATTTTGTCTCGAGCAGTTGTGGGAGGATGGGAGTGAGAAGCTTCTTGAGAGAGTGCGTATAATTCAGGCAGATACTTTAAGTTTGATACAAGGAGGGCTTACTGCTGGGAGCACAACATCAGAACGTAGCTGTGCAGCAGTTCAACTGGCATGCAGTGTTCTTGTTGAGAGGTTGAAACCTCTCATGGATAGGCTGCGAGAGGAAAAGGGTGCTGTTTCATGGGACGTGTTGATTTCTCAGGTTTGCCACTCTCTGTACTATTATGTTTGTAATGTTTATTGGTAATAAATAAATAAACGTTTAGTTACAATATACCTATTGCACAAGTACTTAAATCTTTGATTGTATTTTTTTTTCTTCATGCTGATTATAATTTAAATATTAACAAATTCTGGTGTCTATCCTTTTTGTTCTATGCAGGCTGTT
Source organism: Carex pumila (assembly GCA_033356055.1). Taxonomy (NCBI): domain Eukaryota; kingdom Viridiplantae; phylum Streptophyta; class Magnoliopsida; order Poales; family Cyperaceae; genus Carex; species Carex pumila. The sequence goes on from JARJHM010000170.1 coordinate 132,848, forward strand.
GTTGAATATGTGAACTTATCAGCAAGTTCTTTGTACGTTCCCGGCGAGAATTCTACTAAATATTTAATTTATGGAGCCGGAACTAGTGAGGTTAAGCATGCACTTGTATTATTTGTTTATTTATGCAACTTTTTTTTAATTTCATCTCTAAATCTATTGGGAACATTTAATTTCAGGTTGAGGTTGATCTTCTTACTGGAGCAACTACTATTCTAAGGAGTGACCTTTCTTATGATTGTTGTCAGAGCCTGAATCCTGCTGTGGATCTGGGACAAGTTAGTACCATAATTATATAACTACAAAAATAAACAAAGTTTTGCATAATTTTTCAAAAGAATATATGAATCCCATGCTTTAGGAAGTGGATCATAACTTGTTGTTGTTGAATATATGAAGGCTGAAGGTTGCTTTATTCAAGGAATCGGTTTTTTCTTGTACGAAGAATATTTGACAAACTCTGATGGCTTGATGGTCACGAATAGCACTTGGAATTATAAGATACCAACTATTGACGTCATCCCGAAAGAATTCAATGTTGAGATTATCAACTCTGGACATCACAAATACCGGGTCCTTTCTTCCAAAGGTAAAACTCTTTGGTAGATAAAAAAATCATATGATATGTTAAGTGTACAGCTAACTGCACGTCTCTGCTTTCAAGCGAAAATATATCAAGTGGCTTTTCCTAACTAGAACTGAAGACCAGGAATTGTAACTGGCTATGTGTGGAAAATCTGCTATGTAGAATGCTGTTGTTCAACTTCTCCAACAGACATTGACATCGGTCTCAACTTGAATTTTACATAAAATTATTCTTAATTTTCATTTTAAGAATGCTCCTTGGAAAATTATTATAACAAGGTTTTCTTAAGTTAACTAAAATTTAAACTCGGATGCCCACAAACCAATTGTGTAGGTTACTTATAAATGATCAATTAAGTATCCAGTAAATAATTTTTTACTGTATAATAAACTAATGATTAATGTATAATGTATTGCAGCATCAGGTGAGCCACCATTGCTTCTTGCAGCTTCTGTTCATTGCGCAGTTCGAGAGGCCATTAGAGCTGCTCGGTTGGACTACTACTCCACTTTAGACGGATCAGAAGACTCTGCTCTGACATTCCAAATGGATACTCCGACCACAATGGAGAAGGTAAAAGAGCTTTGTGGGCTTGATATTGTAGAGAAGTACTTGGAAAACCTGATCAAGTGACGTGGCAAAAATGATTGGTGGTTTCTGTTATAGAAGAAAAATGCATAGTTTTATAGTTATCTTAAATTTGCCATATAAGATACGACCTTATTATTCGAGGTATAGCGTGAAAAGTATATTGCGGACTTGTTATTCCACAGAACATAATGTTATCATGCAATAAGGTTCTTCTTTATACCAAAGATTGTTTAATATCGGAGAAATCTCTGTTTTTCCTTTCTCTGTTTATGCATTTTGTTTCAAAGCATGTGAACGATTTTTTTTTTTTTTTGAAATTAAGTCTGTTGTAATAACCCGTGTCAAGAAGAAAGTTGTACCATTCTGCAGAAATAAAAAGACGTTAGACTAATTTACGATTCAATTTTTTCTCTGTTGGATCGGCGCATTAACTCTTATCAGGTTGAGTTCGTGCATTAAATTCTTATCATCGAGAGAGAATTTAGATACTTCCCAATTTTTCAAGCATAATCATATTTTCTTTAGCAATTAAAATCAATAATTTTTCACATGAATAGTTGTAATAAAGCATTATTTGTTGCAATTAGGAAGGATGAGTTCATGGCTAGTATAATTTATTAATTACTTTTTATATTAAATCTAACAAATTTTTAATCACAAAAAATCTTAGTATATCATGATGCTATTTTTTTGGATATATATATTCTCAGTTTCAAACTATTAGTAGTGAGAATTTTAACATAAAATCTTATGAAGCAGCATTAAAACTTTGGCAGCTTTAAAACTGCCAAAGTTTGTTTTGGTAAACTTCTCACCAATTTCAAGTGGGAACGACACGGGCCAACTGGGATCAAGAAGACATTTAATATAATTAACGAATCACATAAAATAATAATAATAAAGTCTTTAAAATTGAACAATAAAGCATTTAAATTTAAATTCATCAGTGATTCGATGAACTTCTGACAGACTCAAACGAAATTATTTAAAGTGAACAATGACATGCATAAATTGAACAGTAAGTAAAACATTTAAGTTGAATAAAACAAAGGGAGCATCTAGCTATCTCTCGGTAACAATCTCTCATTTCATCCTTCAGTCATTAACTACTTCAATAATTACTAACTACTTAGGGGAACCACTTACTATTTGGAGACCACATAATATTTGAAAGATTTTACAACTGGCGCGTGCAAGTATTCATCTGTAATGCATCAAGTATTCATGTATAACACATCAAGTATTTATACCTAACATATCAAGTATTTAAAAAAAAAAAATTGGACACGTTTTTAGAGGTGGAATTTTTTTTTCTTCGTTCAATCTAATTAATATGTCTGACGATCAGTGATGAATTTTGCAAATCTAAAACCATGAATGTTTTTACATAATTTTATCTTTAAAATGAGATCCGTGATGATATACTTTCGAGTTGTTCGTTGTACAAGTATTCATCATTATCAAGAAAGTATTCATCTTCGTCGTGCAAGTGCAAATATAAAAACTAGACATATCACTTATCCATCTTGTACACGTTTTTAGAGGAGTTTTTTTCTCCGTTGAATCTAACCAATATTTCTGATGATCTATGAGAAATTTTGCAAATCTAAAACCACGAACGTTTTCTACACAATTTTATATTTCAAATGAGATTCATGATGACATATTTTCGAGTTGTCCGTTGCACAAGTATTCATCTCTTATCGAGAAAGTATTAATCCTCATCGTGTAAGTGTAAATATAAAAACTGGACACATCACTCATCTATTGTTTACACGTTTTTAGAAGTAGGTTTTTTTTTCTCCATTCAATCTAACCAATATTTCTGACGATCTGTGAAGAATTTTGCAAATCTAAAATCACGAACGTTTTCTACACAATTTTATCTTTCAAATGAGATCCATGATGACATACTTTCGAGTTGTCTGTTGTACAAGTATTAATGTCTTATCACGCAAGTATTCACCCTAAGATATTAAGTATTCATTTATACACATTGAAGTATTCATATCTAAGACATCAAGTATTCATTCATATATCTCTATTTTTTTTCAAAATTTATTTTCATGTCATTTATTTAATAAGCAGTGGCCTAATTCACTATTAATAAAGCTTTGTTCTTTGCAAAACTCGCTACTTCATGAGGAAGGGGAATATAAACATGAAAATAATTAATTGTATATACATATACAAAATTATTTTGATACGATTGACAGTGACGGATCTGACCCGGTATAGACGTGCTCTAGTATTCATTCATACACGTTGAAGTATTCATTCCTGGCACGCATGCTTGATTGGGATGGAGTGACGGATGATCTCCGGTAGAACATTCGCTGGAGTGGGAGCAGCAGGCATAGAGGGAAAAAATCAAGGCGAAAGTGTAAGAGAGAGTGAGCTTATTGTATTTATCATTTCAAGATGGGAGAGGGTGGGAGGTGGGAGAGGGAGGGGAGCTTATCGATGGAAAAACGGAAGCGGGGGAGGAGATAGGATGTGGAGGTGGAGGTGGGAGAGGGAGGTAGAGGCGGAGGTGAGGTGAGGTGAGGTGTGGGAGGTGAAGGTGAGAGAAGGAGGTGGGGGGCGGAGGTGGGAGAGGGAGGCGGAGGTGGAGGTGGGAGAAGAAGATGGAGGTGAAAAAAGAAAATAGAGGTGAAAGAGAAAGGGAAAAAGAGGAAAGAAATAAAAATTGTTAGAAATAGTAGTATAGTTATAGTTAAAATAGAAAGTTAGTTGGGGGATGAATAGGTGGAAAAAATTATAATGAATAATTATAATATCCCCCGCTTAACTATCCCCCGTTTTATCCGGTCCAACAGCCTAATCCAGTCAAAACTGTCGAAGTTGCTAACGACTTACCCATCTTACCGTCTCTCTCTTTCCCGATCAAAAATAGAATTTTAGCGATCACGTTAAACACCTTTCAATCCAACTCTTGACTCCAAATTCCTAAAAGTTACGATAATGGTAGCAGCTCTCGCCTGAACCCTAGTCTCCACCACTATCATTACTTCCTCCCTCGCCTCTACTCTGCCACTTCCGACCGGCACCGGCACCCGCACCAGCCTCATCCAATCAGATTATGCGCCTGAAAGCCGCCATTCGCCGCGAGCTCAACCCAGGACCACATCGCCTCTCTCTTCCTATCTGCTGACTCTAACCTATCCTTCCACGGCGGCCGTCATATCTACTGGTTAACCTCCTTCCATTGTACCAACCTCTCCTCCTCTCCTCCTTCGGCTAATCACTGATCCCACTTGAGAAAGAGAAAGGAGTACGAGGATGTGATTAAAAGGATCAGGTGGAATATCTTGGTTTGGGGGAAGTACACGCAATAGGAGGAGAGCCTGAAGGATTTTGCCAAATCCAGATCGGTATGGGAAAGAGCATTAGAAGAGATCTGTGAAGCAAACTTGAATGAAAATATTGCTAAGATCAAACTCACACCAAGAAGATTTATTTCCTGTAATTGAGAAAAATTAACCTCACGTCTTGTATTATGTTAGAGGATCTAAGTGAATGTTGGAACTTTGATGATATGATATGGATTTGTGTTTTGAAATTGGATCAGAGGGTTTGCTGATTGGAGGCATGTAATTGATGTGCCTCTTGGCACTTGCTTTCAATTTCTGGTACATCTGCCTCGCAAGAATTGTGGAATCAGTGTCAAAAAAAATACTAGCAAATACATTTAGATTGAAGTTGCAATACCCTGTGAGAGCCTCTGGAATCACTTTGGTCTACTCGGCTTCTAGTGTTGCTCAGTTTTGTTTTGGTGTTGTGATGTTGTCTAATTGAAGGAATTGTCAATAAATTATGTTTTGGTTGGAAAAGAATATTCTGCTTTTGCACAAATATTTTTTACTATTTTTTTGCTAATATAAAATAGGTTGGATTGATTTTTTTTTGTAGTTGAATACTTCAATGTATATAAATGGATACTTGATATCTTAGATATACATATTTCAACGTATATGTATAAATACTTGATATTTTATGTATGAATACTTCAATGAATTATGTTTTGTTTCTTTTAAATATTTTTTCTTGTAACATTTCAATTACATGATCTGTAAAATTTAATAGATTATTTTTGTGTGGCAACTATTTTTTATTTTCAAAAAATAAAATTGAACTAGAAAGCAATAAAGCAATATTCAATACTATTTGGCTGCTCTTGTAAAATTAATTGAGATATACACATATGCTTGTAATATTTTGGATACATGAACTATTTATACTTGCAGGACGAGAATGAATATTTTCTCGATTATGTACGAATACTTGCATGATAAAATATGAATACTTGTGCAATGGACAACTCGAAAATATGTCATCATAGATCTCATTTGAAATATAAAATTGTGTAGAAGACATTTGTGGTTTTAGATTTGCAAAATTTCTCACAGATCATCATAAATATTGGTTAGATTTAACAAAAAAAAAAACCACCCCTAAAAACGTGTAAAAGATGAATGAGTGATGTGTCTAACTTTTTTTTTTACACTTGCTTGATGAGGATGAATACTTGTGTGACGAGAGATGAATACGTATGCAACGAACAACTCAAAAGTATGTCATCATGGATCTCATTTATCCATTGTTTTCTTTTATTATAAACACAAATATAGAAGAGGTGCTGATGCATTTAACTTGGAGCTTAATCAATTGGAGAATTGAATTAAGTCAGAGGTGCGATGCATTTAACTTGGTGAGTGGATCTCTCTCAATATCTGAAATTTTGCATGAGAATTTAAATTGTATTTCTGTTCTAGCTAGCTTTATTTTTCTATTAAAAAAATTAATATAATTTGTTAAATACAAACACTTGATGCATGAATTGTTTATATTTGTTTGACGATGTATGAATACTTGCAATACTTGAAATTAATACTATCAAACATCATCCAGTGCCATATGGAAAAAATAAATAATGTAATTTGTTAGATACAAACACTTGATGCATGGAGTATTCACCTTTCGTGTCTATATTCCTCTTGCTCATGCAGTAGCGAGTTATTTAAACAAAAATAAATATTCATTAATGGTGAATTAGATCAATGCGTACTAAGCACTAAGAAATGACAAAAAAAAAACAAATTTTGAAAAAATAGATGTGTATGAGTGAATACTTGATGTCTTAGGTATGAAAACTTAATATGTTAGGTTTGAATATTTCAACGTATATGGATAAATACTTGATATCTTATGTGTGAATACTTCAATGTATCTGCATGAATACTTCAATGAAGTATGTTTTGTTTCTTTTAAATATTGTTTTTGTTTGTAACATTTTAATTACATAATTTGTAAGATTTGATATATTATTTTTGTTTCGACAGTGAAACATATGACAACTATTTTTTATTTCCAAAAAATAAAATTGAACTAGAAAGCAATAAAGCAATGTTCAATACTATTTGGCTACTCTTGTAAAATTAATCAAGGTATTCACATATGCTTGTAATACTCGTAATACATGAACTATCTACACTTGCAAGACGGGAATGAATACTTTCTCGATGAGAAATGAATACTTGAGTGACGAGATATGAATACTTTTGCAACGGATAACTCGAAACTATGTCATCACGGATCTCATTCGAAAGATAAAATTGTATAGAAGATGTTCGTGATTTTAGATTTTCAAAATTCCTCACAAATCGTCAGAACAATTAGTTAGATTGAACGGAGAAAAAAAAAACTCACCTCTAAAAATGTGTAAAAGATGAATGAGTGATGTGTCCCGCTTTTATATTTACACTTGCACAATGAGGATGAATACTTTCTCGATGAGTGATGAATACTTGTGCCACGGACAACTCGAAAGTATGTCATCATAGATCTCATTTGAAAGATAAAATTGTGTAGAAAACGCTCCTGATTTTAGATTTGCAAAATTCCTCACAGATCATCAGAAATATTGGTTAGATTGAACGGACAAAAAAAATCCACCTCTAAAAACGTGTAAAATATGGATGAGTGATGTGTCCAGTTTTTAATTTGCACTTGCACGACGAGGATGAATATTTTCTCAATAAGGGATTAATACTTGTGCAACGGACAACTCCAAAGTATGTCATTATAGATCTCATTTGAAAGATAAGATTATGTAGAAAACATTCGTGGTTTTAGATTTGCAAATTTTCTCACCGATCGTCAGAAATATTAATTAGATTGAACAAAGAAAAAAATCCACCTCTAAAAATATGTAAAAGATGGATAAGTAATGTGTCTAGTTTTTATATTTGCATTTGCACGATGAGAATGAATACTTTCTCGATGAAGATGAATACTTGTGCAACGAACAACTCGAAAATATGTCATAATCGATCTCATTTGAAAGATAAAATTATGTAGAAAACATTCGTGGTTTTAGATTTACAAAATTTCTCACCAATCGTCATAAATATTGATTAGATTAAACAGGAAAAAAAACCACCTCTAAAAACGTGTCCAGTTTTTTTTAAAAGAATACTTGATATATTAGTTATGAATACTTGATGTGTTATAGATGAATATTTGATATATTATACATGAATACTTGCGCGCGTCAGTTTTAAAATCTTTCAAATATGAGATGGTCCCCAAATAGTAAGTGGTCCCCATAGGTAGTTAGTAGTTATCCAGGTAGTTAATGACTGCGGGATAAATGGGAGATTGTTACGGGGGGATAGCTAGGTTCTCCCTATTTCTTATTCCCACTGTCTTTTCATTTTTCAAATTCCCACACAATATTTCTTATTTTTAATATTTTTATTTTTTAAGTTTATTTTTATTTTTTTAAATAAATTTCCTTACATTTGTTTGAATTTTTTACTATTTATAAAGTATTTTACAATATCGTTGTTTTCATACTATTGAGTTTTTGTACTCATCTTAATAAATAGTAAAAAAAAATATAAAATTCGATCTGCAAGCACATTTTAATATATCAATCATGTTGAACGGTTTGGATTGACTGTTTGTGTTATATTCCAAAATTTTAAAACAAGATTTAATTGCTAAAATGATCTTTACACTAAATAAAATTTTCTAACTAAATTAAAGATCGATCAGATTGTCTAATTAAGTTTATTCAAATCTAAAATTTCGAAATATAAACGAACTATGAATTATGTACATTCAAATTATAGGAGTTAGAAGTAAAACAATTTAAAAATATATATATAAACACTAAAATTGTGGAGATAATCGATTATAGGATTAAAAACACTAACTCAAGATTTAGAAATAAAAATTCTAGAACTTATAAAAGAAATTCAAATTATCCGAGAAAGTTTAGGGATTAATAATTGGAGTATATACAAGTCGCGTTGAATTAATGGAAACAAAATTTATTTAAATTGATTTGTATTAGTAAATAAATAAATTGAGTTCAAAAATTGGAAACGTAAGTATACGAATTATTCGTATGAGATAAATTATGAAATTTACAAATTTCGTTCATTAAAAAATTATAAAGGTTTAATTAGATATATATATATACATATAGATGATATCGAATTATTCGGATCCTAAATTAAAATATAATTACTCGAATAATTCGTAACAAATTTTTCAATCAAATTCATTGAAATCCAATTAACTAATCGAGTTATAACAATTAAGAACATCCATTCATTTCTAGAATTCTTTCACCCATTGGATCCCATCCAGCACGAATCTTGAAGCAGCCCCATTTAATGAAATCCCTTCTCTCTCTCCTCTCCCTCTCTGTCCGTGGAGCCCCAACCCACGCTCCCCCTTTCTCTCTTTCGCCTCCTTCATCCCCTCCCGTTCCCTAGCCCTAGCTCCCTCTCTTCCTTCACTGACCCGCGACCCCACCCAGGAAATCCCCTCTCTCGTTCCTTCCAGGAGAAGGATCTTGGATTCGATTTTCCCCGCTCTCTCGTGCAGTCCCGTCGGTTGTCAGAAAACCCATCCCCCGTGCTTGACTTGTGCGCGGTTTCACCTGCCCAGTGCGACCTCCGTGCCTTGCGCGTGCCTACCCTCTGACAAGGGCTTGGCCGTACCCCTCTCCAACCCTGTTGCCGTGTGCCTCCCTTCCTGGTATAAGTATACCTCTCCCTCTCTCTCTCTTGAGCTGGTTTTTGCTTTCCTATTGCTCATGTGTTGAGATTTTTGCCAATCCCCCTCTAAATTCTGAAATTATGTTGATTGAGAGAGAGATCAAAGCCATAAGGCTTCCGATTGTGATCCCTGATCGAAACCTTTGCTGTTCTGGTGGTGCTTGCTTGGTGCTGTTCTGGTGCTGACTTTGTGCTGTTCTGGTGTTGATCTCTGACGGCCGTGTTGCTGTTCTCCTCGGTGCTAGCTCTAATCGGGTAATTCTTAGCACCTTACCTATTTTGCGGCTTGCTCGGGTTGTTGATTTCCCGGCAAGTCGATGCGTTGGCCGCGTTGCCATGCTATCTGACTTGTTGCCTTGGCTGTGTTTTCGTTGCTCTGTTGCCTTGACCTGTGCCTTGCGCAAATTGTGTGTGGCTGGGGGCTTTGCCTCTGGTTTTGTTGTGGCCTTGCCTGTTCTGTTGTGCTGGTTTGCTTGACCTGTTGGCTGTTTCTGGTTCGCTGGTTGCTGGTGTACCTGTTCTGATCTGACCTGGTGCTTGTTTCTGTTTTTCTGGTCTAGTTGGCTTGTTTTCCTGTGTGTGCTTGGTTGCCTTGCTAACCTGGTTGCCTTGTTCTGTCTTCCTGTTTTGCTGTTGCTTGTTGATGCCTCGTTGAGGCTGTTTGACCTGTGCTGTGGTGTTGTTATGCTGATTTGCGAAGTGCTGGTACCAGTGGTACCAGCCAAGTATACTACTGGTACTGTGCTGATTTTTGTTTGTGTACCAGCCCTCGAACTGACAGGGACCATTCTGTGAACTTTTGAAAGTTTAGGGTTGAATGTGTAAAATATAGACCCTTGTGATAATTAAAATTTAGTAGGGTCTGTTTTGAAAATATGCATGTATTTACACTTGGGCCCTTGTAAAAAAATAAAATAGAAGTTTCATAATAAGTTTTTAATTTAAAACATTTTCAAACTTGTACTAAACTCGTGGCTAATTAATAAAGGACGATTAATTAACAATGAAAAATATTTATTTGGCTTGGATTCGAAACGACAAATTATGCGTAGGATTAGACTAGCTATAAAATAACGAATTGCTTGACGTAGAATTAATTAGGAAACACGTAAATTAGATAACCATCTCCTTCTAAATTTTTATAAAACAAATTTTGTATCTAAATTATAAAATGACTAGAATATATTAGAATCAAATATTAGTTTAGTAATGATTATGCAAACTACATATTTTATTAAAATAATAGCATTAATTGAATTTAATACTAAATTTACTTTTGAAAAGAATCGCATTCGATCGGTTACGGAAATGAGAGTTAATTCAAAATAAATTAAACTAAATAAGTAGTTAGAACACGTTTAAAAATACCGTAACTCACAGATAATTATTTTGCGAATATTTCGACATTTGAGATTTTACAAGCAATATATCTTCAAATTAAATTATTAAAAACTATAAGTTAATGTAGATTAAAATTAGATTAATTTAAATCAAAGTGAATGATTAATATCTGATGAAATTATAAATTAAGATTAATGCTAAGCTCGATGGCATGAAAGTAATGTTTAATATCTGACAAATCGATTCAGTCAGACTGATTGAATTGGAGATTTTTATATAATTGAAATAAATCGAGAATTTAACTTACACAATAATTGGGGCGAGGGTTAGAGTATCTTAGAGTAGACTCTAATTATTGTAATTTCGTAATTTCATATCAGTCGACTCTATACGAGTCCGATCCGTGGACTGATTCGACTGACCCGTAGTTCGGAGCATACGCGAAGAACGCTGATTATTAGCAACAGAGACTCCAGCCCTACAGGTGTGGGATATATGAATTATTTTCTTTCGTGGGCGTACTCTTACCAGTCGATCCATCTGACCTGACATCCGCACTTTATTATAAGTAGTTGCATTAAAACTGTAGAGCATGTTTGTCCTTTTCTGCACTGTAGGTAGAATTGCATAAACCCTGAAAAATCTGAATTTATTGTATTTTAGGAGTATAATAGTTAAATAATATTATAAATATATTAGAATATTAGGTTATTAGTTGTCTCCCTCTCGTGGAAGACAATATATTATATTATTATATTATGTGCATATGCATGCATTAGTGAGAGCTGAGCAGAGCCGAGTGACTTCGTTCCGTCTTGGTGTCACTTGGCATGGGACGGCCCGACGGCCACTGAGCTGAGGATCACTTGATCCTTGGATGGCTTTAGGATTTATATTATATGTATAAACTTGATTATGTATTATTTTCGATTCATTTTACCATTGCGTGCGGGCCGGACTCGAGCCCTGAGGCACAAACGATTCGGGATTTATTCCTTCCCTACATTAGGAACTACTTTGCCTAGAACGGGATTCCAAGCCGGGTAGTGTTGGGTAGAATCTTGTACAGGGTTCCAGCACCGGTTTGGGTAGAATCCATGTGAGAACGGGATTCCAAGCCAGGTAGTGTTGGGTAGAATCTTGTGCGGGGTTCCAGCACCGGTTTAGGTAGAATCCATGTGTGGTGTCCTATTGGTCTGGCCGGACGGTAGAGTTCTCTTCTGCTCATGAGAAAAGAGATTAACTTTTTACGACTTGCATTGTATGATTTCTCCTATTGGATATGTTTGGGTGATGAATCGTTAGGCGAGATGACACACCGGATTTCGATATAACCATCGGCTAGTGTGTTGTTCTTGTGGAGCAATGCGCGATGTCACTAGGCAATGTGTATCATTGCACTCTGATCACAGTCCTTGGATTATATTATTCAGATTCTTTTGGTAAAGATATAACCATCGGCTAGTGTGCTGTTCTTGTGGAGCAATGCTTGATGTCACTAGGCATCGTGTATCATTGCACTCTGATCACAGTCCTTGGATTATATTATTTGATTCTTTTGATACTATTGGCACGGCACGGGGTGATTTACTTTATCCATATTATTATTATTATTGTATTTGAGCACACAGTGCAATGAGTACTAGATTCCGATTTGATTTATATTCGATATTACACCTTGATTTTATTTTGGGTTTATTCTGCATGTTGGCATAATAGAATAATCGCATCATGACATCATTCAAAAGTATTATAAGTTCTATTATATATTAATATAGGTTCACACATGTGCATATTTTCAATTGCATTCATTTTATAAATAAAAGTGCTTTGACCGTAAAGGATCCCTGAGGGGATAATTCTGGGTCACATACTGGGCGATTCGTCGCTCACCCACAAGTTGTTTCGTGGGTTTTAGGTACAGCATCTGGCGATCCGCAGCAGGAGTTGTCAGGAGTTGTCCCCGATGGCCACACCGCTTGATTAGCTAGAGTTAGACTTTTGATTAGGTTTACGAGTCCCGTATTCCTGTGTTATATATACGGGCTCGATAGATCATGTATCCCCTTCTATAGATGGTGTTATTTGGATCCGAGATGGATTAGATTATATGTTATGTATGTGTATGTTTATTTATCTGCTATGTGACTGATGCTTGATATTTATATTATTTTGCTTCCGCTGCTGTTTGATTTATCATTTATGATTAGCCTTGCGTGCTTAATGATTAATTAAGCATGAGGCGAGGATGATCACATCTTAATTTAGAATTCCTGGTTTGGGGTGTGATAATTTGGGCTTTAAAAATATATAATGTAATACAGTGTTATCAAAAAAGGTGTAAATTCATCTTCGAGTATTATGTTAATAGAGAAGGGATCGGATGACACCTTTTTTGGTGACATCGAATGACACCATATTTTGGTGACATTAGATGACACCGTGTATTTTCAAAGTCCAAACAGTCGATCCAAACCGTTCAAATTGATGGATATGTTAAAATGTGTTTGTAGATCAAATTTTATATTTTTCTAAATTTTTTTACTATTTATTAAGATGGGTACAAAAATTCAACAGTCTAAATATAGCGATTTTGTTAAATACTTAATAAATAGTAAAAAAATTCCAAAAATGTAAAATTTGATCTACAAGCACATTTTTAACATCTCCATCAAATTGAACAGTTTGGATCGACTGTTTGAACTTTGAAAACTTTGAAAATGCATGATGTTATCCGATGTCACCAAAAAACAGTGTCATCCAATCCCTCCTCATGTTAATATTATAGTTGGTTTACAATTGCGATACACGAAAGAAAGAAAGAAAGAAAGAAGGCAGATTTCGAAATAAAGAAAGAAAGAAAGAAGGCAAATTCCTAATTCTCAGTCTACATTAATGAAGTAACAATTTTAATACGAAGAGGAGAAAAAAAATTAATCTAATAACTAAAATAACATTTTAAAGTTGTATTTTCAAAATTCGAATGAAAGTTCATTTTTATTAAAGGTTAAAAGCTTATCTTTCATTTTTGTTGTGAAAATAGTCGAGTGATTATGTCCATATCTTTATTTTCAGGGAGAATTTCATGTACCTCTCAAAAAATTTGAAATTACGTAAGTTTTCCTCTAAAATTCATAATACTGTATCTACCCTTCTAAATTTAAAAAACTTACAAATTTATCTATTTTATTATCTTTTCTTATTAAAACTCATTTTAAAATTATAAAATACTCATTCTATTCTTATTAAAAATAAATAAAAATATCCTTTTAAAAAAAATATGTGGCCTACTTAAGAAAATTGACATTCTAATTGGTCGATTTTCAAGGGCAAATGATTAATTTGTCTACTTCTGATGTATGCATGGTGATATTTAGGTATGAGGAGGGATCAAGTTACAACATTTTTTGAGTTACAACAAGTTATAACAAGCATTATTTATATTTGCAAAGTCCAAATCATCGATCCAAACCGTTAGATGTGATATCTACAATAAAATGTGCTTAGAGACCAAATTTTACATTTTTTGGAATTTTTTTACTATTTATTAAGATGGGTACAAAATTCAATGGTACGAATTTGACTAGTTTTTGTACCCACCTTAATAAATAGTAAAAAATTCCAAAAAATGTAAAATTTGGTCTCCAAGCACATTTTATTGTAGAGATCATATCTAACGGTTTGGATCGACAATTTGGACTTTGAAAATGTAAATAATGCTTGTTGTAACTTGTTGTAACTCAAAAAATGTTGTAACTTGATCCCTCTTTAGGTATATAGCCGTGTGTACATCAAAAGTAGATAAATAACTTATTTGCTTTCTAAAACTGACCAATTAGAAGAATAATATTTTTCTTAAATATCCTACATACCTTTTTATTTTTTAATAAAATATAAAATAGTTACTTTATAAATTTAAAATGAGTTTTAATTAAAAAACAATAAAAATTGTGAGTTTTTTAAATTTAGAAAGATAAATATGATATTATGAACTTTAGAGGAGGCAATATGTAATTTTAAAGTTGTTGAGAGGTATAGTAAAATTTCCCCTTATTTCAAAACAGAAGATATGAATGTGCTATTTTTAAAAGAAAACGAAAAAAACAAATTTCAATACGAGAGAGCAATCGCAAGGAATGAAGGCGCAAAAAAACATAGAAAAAAAAATGGAGTGCTCGATTAATATTAATATTAGAGAAAGAAAAAGGAAAGTCTCATGTCATATCTATGTTGTACAGAACGCAAATGACGGAAAATTGAGGGTCCAATTTGAAGTTTGGGCAGACAAAATAAATTTTAGCGAGTCTCTGTTTCAGGCTTTCAGCAATCAGCATGTGAAGCGAATTCTTTACTCAATTATGGACCAATTAATTCTCCCTAGTCAACGTAGTCGGTACAAGTCAGTCGTGAGGAGTGGCATGTAGCATTCTGTGAGGCCACTCATCAAATCTGTTACGGGGTTTTCTAATAATGTTGGGAATGATATGCGTATTTAATGCAAATTATTTGTAAATTTTACGAATAATATTCTATTTATTTTCCAGAATATTTGCACATTTATATTTCATTTTTACTTGTTTAAAGTATCATTTTGATCCATCATTTGCATCATAAAAGAACAGATTATTTTTAAATTATATCTGAATCACAAACTTTATATTCACTGAATTGTTCATAAATTTTAAACTTAATATTATAATTCAAAACTTGCTTACATAACTACATAAAAGAAACATATATATAGTGCTGACAATCTGAATAAGCACATTGCAATTCTTGAATGAATGTGAATAAATTGAGTCAAGCCAAATAAAGATTGAATAAAGAATATTTTCATTATTATTGTCATATGAACTAAAAAAAAATAAGTTAGTTTAATTTTGCGAGAATTATCCTCCAAATAGTTATATTTTTGACCAGCTTCATATTGTTTTGTTTTCATCTCTTTTGACTAAACTTTGATTCATTATGGATTAGAAATTTTCTATTCAATTTTCTAAAATTAGTTTATATGAATCTGATAAATAAAAATTAATTTATTGGATCAAATAAAAAAAATTGACATCCTAAATTCTTCATTCCAGACTGTACAAAGAAGTATCTATCATTAGTTATTTACTTATTTTTTATAGATCTAATTCACAGGTAAAAGATAAGTATGTTTAATTTAGAAACGAAGGTATTTTTATTAAGATTTTAAATAGAAACTAATCAAAAATAACTTTAATCCGCTTAAAAAATCTGCTTTAAAAAATTAAAGGAATAAAAAAGTTAACATAATTTATGGTGTTGGTATTGCCGAGCAGCAATGTGATGTTGACATATTGTGATATAAGCGACAGTGAGGCCCGAAGTTTCGCGAAACACTCGCTACATATAATATACTACTAATAAGGAAGCACTGGATCTACATTGATTGCGGCTTTATCTTTTCGAAGTGCTTTCTTTATTCGTCTCTACTTACGAGTTACGATACACTTCTGTCTTCACTCTTTTGTCGCTTTGAATAAGATTATATAGAAATCTCTACCAGAAGCAAGATCCGATGAATCCGATCCCAAAGGGACCACAGGACACATCTGAAGAGTTCAGGTGTGGTTTTACACGGAAGAAGAGAGGACGGAAGAGAGGAAGTTAGTAAAGATGCATAGAGGCTTGGTTTTCGCCATTAATGGCGAGAGGTTTGAGGTGTCCGACTCGGACCCGTCGATGACTTTGCTTGAGTTTTTGAGAACTCAGACTCGGTTCAAGGGACCCAAGCTTGGATGCGGCGAAGGTTTGATATACTTTTGTTACTTAGTAAGGATTGAAGTTTATTAGAATTGGGCCAATGCAACTTTTAAACATTAGTTCATTCGAGCTCATTTTTCTTTATTTTTTTGTTTGCGTTTTGATTTCCATATCTTTGATATTCTTTATCTTTTTTTTTATTGGTTGGAAGGTTTTGCAATTTCGCAGGACTTAAAGAGTATACTCTATTATTCTCATCTTAAATTGTATAAGATTCAAGTCTTTTTTTCACTTTCCAATTTAGGGGGTTGCGGAGCTTGTGTTGTTCTCCTATCAAAATTTGATCCAGTAACCAATCAAGTGAGCGATTTCTCTGTGAGCTCGTGCCTGACACTGCTTGCCAGCATAAACCATTGTTCAGTTACAACTACTGAGGGGCTGGGCAATACCAAAGATGGCTACCATGCAATTCACCAGAGGTTTGCCGGGTTTCACGCTTCTCAGTGTGGGTTCTGTACTCCTGGCATGTGCATGTCTCTTTTCTCTTCCCTTGTCAATGCAGATAAAGACAATAGTAGGCTGAAACCGAGAGATGGATTCTCTAAGATCACGGTTTCTGAGGCAGAGAGGGCTATTTCAGGTAATTTGTGCCGATGTACTGGCTACCGGCCCATTGTCGATGCTTGCAAGAGCTTTGCTGCAGATGCTGATATAGAAGATTTAGGTTTCAATTCATTTCAGAAGAAAGGGGATAATGGTGATGTTTTTACCGAATTGCCCTTTTATTCTTCTGAGGGGCTTAGCAGTTTCCCTGAGTTTCTGAAAACTGAGATCAAATCCTCTGTGGTTTGTCAATCTCTTGCTGGGGGCAGGTGGCACTGCCCCAAAAGCATAGAAGAGCTGTGTAATCTGCTCAATTCTGAATCGTTAAGTACAAATCGTGTAAAACTAATTTCTGGTAACACCTCTTCTGGTGTTTACCGGGAACAAGATTGCCATGACCATTACATTGATTTAAGAGGGGTCACAGAGTTGAATATCATTAGAAGAGATACCAATGGCATTGAAATTGGAGCAGCAATTACAATTTCTGGGGTTATTGAATTACTAAGGGAAGAAAGCAAAAGCAGGGTATTTGCTAAGCTAGCAGATCACATGGAAACAGTGGCGTCAAAGTTTATCCAAAATATGGCGAGTATAGGTGGGAATTTAGTCATGGCACAAAGAGATCAGTTTGAGTCTGACATTGCCACAATACTTCTAGGTACTGCCTCAACTGTGAGTATTCTGTTGGGCTCAGAGAGGCTAAGTCTAACACTTGAGGAATTCTTACATATGCCTCCATGTACTAACAAAATTCTTCTCTTGAGCATTTACATCCCTTCTTGGGTTTCTTCTTGCAGTGTTTTGTTTCAAACATACAGAGCAGCATCAAGGCCTTTGGGTAATGCAGTGGCATCTGTCAATGCATCTTTCTTAGCACAGACTGTGATAAATGAGAAAACAGGAGATGTCATTTTGGATAATGTACTGTTAGCTTTTGGTGCATATGGAACAGAGCATGCAATCAGGGCTAGGAAGGTTGAGGATTTCCTGAAAGGTAAAACTGTCAATACATTAGCTCTCCTGGAGGCAGTTAGAATTCTTAGAGAAACTCTGGTAGTGAAAGAAGGCACTAGGCATGCTGCTTATAGGATAAGCCTAGCCGTTTCTTTTCTTTTTAAGTTTCTTTCTCCTGTTACTAAGGGGTTTATTGTGCCTGGAGAAAATGGTTGTGTGGGTGTTGAAAGAGGTACCAAATATTCATTTAGTGAAGGATCAATAAATGGGAATGTACATGAAGAATATCAGATGCTTCTATCTTCAAATCAAAAGGTCGAACTTGGCATTGAGCATCTTCCTGTTGGTGCAGCAACTAAGAAAATTGGAGCTGAAATGCAAGCTTCTGGTATGTATTCATGGAATTAAATTGTACAATTTTTTCTAGATTTGTTAATACAAGAACTCTTTGATAATTTTCCATATTTAAAAATTTAATCATTTTGTATTTCAGAAGGGAAGAACTTGACATTATTACTGTCACAAATATAAAACAGATCCCAATAACACAGCACTCCCCAAACCACCCTCCCTTATTTTATTTCTATTCAATGATAATTCTTACAAGAGATTAGACTCTCCTTTATATCCAACAGGATTGTCACGCAAGTTTCTCTATTTTAGTAATCTATGCATACATGGAGAGAATCTAATATTTAGGAATGTAAGTATACAGAATAAACTAAATAAACAGATTTGTTACAATCTTCTTTGTTTAGGCATGTAAATATCTTGACCAAATCTTCTAGTTGGCGCCTCTACAGCTCATCTTTTCACACTCCTCCTCAAGTTGGATGGTAGATGTCTACCATACCTAACTTGCCCAATGAGTTGTCAAAACTTCGAGTATCAACAGCTTTAGTAAGAACATCTGCTAACTGTTCCTCTGATCTGACATGAGGGAACCGAATGATCTTGTCTTCAAGATTGTGTTTTATGAAATGGCGATCCACCTCAACATGCTTGGTTCGATCGTGTTGCACCGGATTGTGGGATATGTCAATTGCTGCTTTGTTGTCGCAAAATAGATTCATCTCCTCCTGTGGCGCATACCCAAGTTCGGACATAAGTTTCCTTAGCCATAATAGCTCGCATAATCCCTTAGACATGTCGCGAAATTCAGCTTCTGCACTAGAAAGAGCTACCACATTCTGTTTCTTACTTCTCCATGTTACTAGGTTGCCTCCAACAAATGTGAAGTAGCCAGCCATAGATTTTCTGTCTGTCACATTTCCTGCCCAGTCAGCATCAGTATAGCCACTGATCTTTAGATGTCCATGTTTCCTGAATAGTATCCCTCTTTCTGGGGAACCCTTTAGATACCTGAGAATTCTAGTTACTGCTTCCATATGTACTTCACTTGGTGAATGCATGAACTGACTTACCATACTTACTGCGTAAGCAATGTCAGGTCTTGTGTGCGAGAGGTATATCAACTTTCTCACCAATTTCTGGTATCTTTCCTTGTTGGTTGGAGTCTGGTCCGAATAATTTCCAAGTTTCAGATTTTGAACTGCAGGTGTGTCAGTTGGTTTGCAATCTAGCATTCCAACTTCTGTGAGTAGGTCTAGCACGTACTTCCTTTGAGACAAGACAATATCCTGTTTGGATCGTGTCACCTCAATTCCTAAAAAATATTTTAATCCTCTGAGATTCTTCATTTCGAATTCTTTTGACAACCTTTCTTCCAGAGTTTGTATTTCCATTACATCGTCTCATGTTATCACCATATCATCGACATAAATAATGAGTACAGTGACTTTACCTTGATTATGCTTGAGGAACAGGGTGTGGTCGGAGTCACTTTGCTGGTATCCATAGTTCTTCATGGCATTGCTAAATCTCTCAAACCACGCACGTGGAGACTGTTTCAGGCCATACAGTGATCTCTTTAGTCGACATACCATCGGCTTATCATTTTTCACTTCATATCCTGAAGGGATATCCATATAAATCTCTTCTTCAAGATCGCCATGTAAGAACGCATTCTTCACATCAAACTGATGGAGTGGCCAATCCAAGTTTGCTGCAAGTGAAAGTAAAACTCGCACAGTATTGAGTTTAGCAACAGGAGAAAATGTTTCCTGGAAGTCAATACCATAGGTTTGGGTGTATCCTTTTGCAACTAGTCTGGCTTTATATCTTTCTATTACCCCATTTATATCATATTTTAATGAAAAAATCCACTTACAGCCGACAGTTTTCTTTCCTTTTGGAAGTTCTACTAATTCCCACGTGCCATTTTTCTCCAGAGCCTCCATTTCTTGTTTCATGGCGTTCATCCATTTCGGGTCTTTTATTGCTTCATCTACTCGTTCAGGAACTTGTATAGCTGACAAATTTGCAGCGAATCCTTTCACTTGTCTGGGAAGATGGTCCAAGCTCACATAGTTACTTATTGGGTATGAACCCCTCTTCCTGTCCCACTCGTCAGGTTTAAATCTATCCGGCATCTTTCCTCTGTTGGACCTGTGAGGTAGCTCATAACCGACATTAGTTGTATTTGAGTTTAGATTAGTTACCTCTTGGATATCCTCTGGAGCCGGGCTTTGTGGTTGAGAAGAGAGTTGTATCACATTTTCTTCATCTTCATCTGCGAGAACTTAAAACCTGTTTTCAGTGGTTATATTCGGCTGTTTTCTCCTTGTGTAAACCTTCTCTGGATTAAACCTGCGCTGACCAAAGTGGAACTCGGCTTGATCTACATTGGACTGAGAACACGGGCTTTGATGGAGAGAGCCCGAGTTGAGAAGGATAGGGCCCAAGTCTTGTCGTGTTTCAGGATTAATGGACTCATCTACTGGTCCATTAGTGGGCTGATTTTCAGAATTAACGGACTCATCTACTGGTCCATTAGTGGGCTGATTTTCAGAGTTAACGGACTCATCTACTGGTCCATTAGTGGGCTGATTTTCAGAGTTATCAGACTCATCTCCTGGGCCCGAGGTTATGCAGAACGGATTTATAAAAACAACATTTTCTTCACAATTCTCCTCCTGAAAATGGTGTTGGGGTTGTTGATAGAATGCTTCCTCTTCAAGGAATGTGACATCTATTGTCACATAAATCTTTCTTGATGTGGGATTGTAACATTTATAACCTTTTTTCTGTAATCCATACCCCAAAAAAACACATTTTTCCGCACACGGATCTAGTTTGGTTCGTTGTGTTTTTGAAATGTGAACATACGCAATGCACCCAAAAATTCTTGGAGGTAAGGTTAAGATTGAGGGAATTGAAAAGAAAGAAGAAAGTTTTTGTAACGGAGTTTGGAATTTTAATACCGTGGATGGCATTCTATTAATCAAATAGACTGCTGCCATAACTGCATCATCCCAGAATTGTTTGGGAACATTGTATTCGAGAAGTAGAGCTCTTGCAGTTTCTAGTACATGTCGGTTTTTTCGCTCAGCCACTCCATTTTGTTGTGGAGTCCCGACGCAAGATGTCTCATGAACAACCCCTTCATTGTTGAAAAACGCCTTCAGGGTCTTATTTACAAACTCTCCTCCATTATCACTTCTGACCATTTTTACTTTCTTGCCAAATTGTGTATATATCATTTTATAAAAACTTTGGAACACATCAATTACTTCATCTTTATGTTTGAGCAGATAAAGCCAAGTCATACGAGTGCAATCGTCAATAAATAACACAAACCACCGATGTTGGGTTTTTGAGGTAATTGGTGCCGGACCCAGACATCGGAGTGAACCAGGTCAAACGGACTACTACACTGATTTGGACTTCTTGGGTAAGATACCCGGTGGCTCTTTGCCTTGATACAGATTTCACATTCAAATTTATGATTACCACAATTCACAAATAACTCAGGAAACAAATTTTTCATATAACTAAATGATGGATGACCCAATCGTTTGTGCCAAATCAACACTTTATTCTTACAATTTGAAACCAAACTAGAAGTACTAAGCGCACTGCCCTCATTTATGTCTTCCAAGTGATACAACCCTCCCCTTTTAGAACCACGCCCAATAATCTCCTTCGTGAGGATATCCTGAAAAAGACAAAATTTTGGATACATTAGAACAGCGCAGTTACGTTCTTCACAGATTTGTCCAACAGATAACAGTTTTGTAGTTAATGAAGGAACTAGGAGGGTATTCGACAGGGTCATTGAGGGGGATATGTGCACGGTTCCAGCACCAGTTACTAGACTACTTTTACCATTTGCATTTACAATTTTCCGTTTTCTTGGTTCGATGTTATCGGTTAAATCATCCTTACAAAAAGTCATGTGATCTGAAGCGCCAGAATCAATTATCCATGCTGCTTTGGAAGATCTATTTGTAAAAAAAACAGAGCTGGGATTGACCAAGTTTTGATCTAGTCTAGTTTTTTCGGAAACAGGTCCTGTTTGTGTCAGGGCAGCGAAAACCAAAGGGAAACAGGCCCTGTCTATACATTCGGTCCAGTTCTGAGATTTAATTTCACCCTTTTGATCAAAATTATAT
Source organism: Carex pumila (assembly GCA_033356055.1). Lineage (NCBI taxonomy): Eukaryota > Viridiplantae > Streptophyta > Magnoliopsida > Poales > Cyperaceae > Carex > Carex pumila. The sequence continues at coordinate 155,239 of JARJHM010000170.1, forward strand.
AAAAAATTACCTTTCATTGATGAGACTTTCTCACCATTTACCCAGGGAACCAACGAAACATTGCTACCTGATGCGATGGTGGCTTTGCCTGTGTCATTGCCTTGCTGTTTCTTTTTCTTTGGGTCCTTCCACCAGTCGGGATACCCGTTTAATTTGAAACAGGTCTCTTTGGTGTGCTTAACCCCCCCGCAGTGTGTGCATCCACCAGGTGGAGGCCGGGGCTTCGGTTGCCCAGTTCTTGCGGGTACCAGGTTTGCCTCGTTCTCCTTAGCCACCATTGCCACGGTTGGATGGTTCTCCACCTTCCCGAGATGATAATTTTGCCGCACATCCTCTTGTCTTACCCTGGCAAAGGCCTCCTCAATGGACGGAAACAGTTCTATACGGAGCACTTCAGCCCGTATACTATCCAGACGATCATCAAGACCATCAAGAAAGTTATACACCCTTTCTTCCTGCACTAGAGAGTTATGTTTTTCTATATCTTTTGGACATTCCATAGGGTTGGGACGTCTAAAATCGATTTCTTGCCAAAAAAACTGTAGGTTACTGAAATATTCTTCAAGGGATCTACCCGACTGTTTGAGTCGAGTTACTTTTCTCCTAAGGTTATACACTTGGGTCTTATCTTTTCCATCAAAATACGCAACCGAAACTGCTTTCCAAACATCTCTAGCACAGGGAAAACGTATAAAATTACCTATTGAGGCAGAATCCATGGATCCAATGAGCCAGGCTTTGACAGTTGAATCTTCTGCAAACCATTTTGCATATCCTTCATCAGTGGTGGATGGAGGCAGTATAGTGCCGTTGATGTAGCCTAACTTCTCCTTGCCTGCAAGATGCATCTCGACCACCTGCGCCCATAAGCCGTAATTATGCCCGGTTAATTTCACCGAGATTGGTGGAGTTCGGTCATCAGCTGTCCCTGAGTGAGATGGTTGTTCTGTCTTGAGAGGCAGCGGTTGTGAGAGAAGCTGAGCAAGCCGTTCAAGCAAAGTAGTTGCTTCGGTTGAGTCATCAAAGTTCTTTGGAGAGGATTGAGGAGTAGCCATTGTGAGGCTCTAATACCATGTCACAAATATAAAACAGATCCCGATAACACAGCACTCCCCAAACCACCCTCCCTTATTTTATTTCTATTCAATGATAATTCTTACAAGATATTAGACTCTCATTTATATCCAACAGGATTGTCACGCAAGTTTCTCTATTTTAGTAATCTATGCATACATGGAGAGAATCTAATATTTAGGAATGTAAGTATACAGAATAAACTAAATAAACAGATTTGTTGCAATCTTCTTTGTTTAGGCATGTAAATATCTTGACCAAATCTTCTAGCTGGCGCCTCTACAGCTCATCTTTTCACAATTACATCAAAATAAATGCAAAACCACTCAACAAAGGTGAAACAGTCTGTGGTCTTTATAAAGTTTGTTACATCCATTATAATGGAAAATCGATTGATGTAGGAGAAGCAGTGTACGTTGATGACATCCCTTCACCGAGAGACTGTCTTTATGGTGCATTTATTTATAGCACAAAGCCTTTAGCCCACGTAAAAGACGTCAGGCTCTCTTCTTCGGCACATAAAGTTGTATCTGTTGTATCTGCAAGTGATATTCCAAAAGAGGGTAGTAATGTAGGAGCGAGCACTATTTTTGGTTCAGAACCACTCTTTGCTGATTCGGTTGCTGAGTATGCTGGCCAACCAATTTCTCTTGTGGTATCTACTCTTGTGAAGCTTTTTCATTTTTTTTAATATTATTAGAAATGGAATCATTACAATTTTAAAAGGATGTTTCTAAATTAAATGATATTTCAAGATTTTAAACACTTTTTATTGTTCCTGTTTTTCCTGTTTGAAATAAAAATGGCAATCGTCTTACTTTTGGATAGCATATCACTTTTTAATTTTACCTTTTTAAAAGTGAGATTCTGTTGCACATTTTTCAACAATTCAACCACTCAACAGGAATGTGCTACTTTGCACAAAAAGATCTTACATTCTCTATGTATCTGACCAAATTTGCCCTTAATTAGCTAAGTTTTCTTTCGAATAGGTCGCACAGACACAAACATTGGCAAACATGGCAGCAGGGCATGCAATTGTTAGTTACAGCACTGAGAACTTGGAAGCACCAATTTTAACATTGGAAGAGGCAGTAGAAAGATCCAGTTATTTTGAGGTCCCTCCATTCTTGTATCCTCAACAAACTGGTGATTTCTCTAAAGGAATGGAAGAAGCTGATCACAAAATCATATCATCTGAGGTATATACACTTGTTGCAATAGACGAGCACTGAGAAGAATTTAGTTACATTAATTGGCTTTTGTTTATTCTTTTTAGGTTTTTGTTGAGCGTGCTTCTTATTTAGATCAAGCTTCTAAATAGCTAGCTATAGCTGCCGTTATAGCGGTTTTGGATCCAGAAAGCTAAGCTACGGGTTAAAACTGCACTAATCAAACTACAACCGCTATAGCGGTCCGCTATATTACATGGGTTATGATTTTGCAATTTTTTTTTTCTGAAAACATGATTTTGCAATTTTAATGAGCCTTAATGTCTAGATTGTTTTTTTATTTTTTTTACTTTATTAAGCTATATCAATATTCAATACAATGAAACATGTGTGGGCTATACCGCTATATCAATTAAATTTTGTATCATGCATTAATATATGGTAGTGGTATATTTTGAATATAAAATATATCGATAGTTTTTGAATTAGGGATATTTTGAATGACAATTTGAACTTTGTATTGGTTTAATATGAATATTAGAACTTCTTAATTAATTTGATTTTTTTTTTCTTAATGAGACATTTTTACTATTAGTAGAAATATAAAATATAATTTTTGAAATAAAAAAACTCTATTTATAATAGCTTTCGCTATAGTTCCGCTATTTGCTAAAGCTTTTTTTTTTTGTCTCCCCGCTATACTGCTATAAATGCTATTTAGAAGCTTGATTTAGATATATCTTAGATGGAGAACTACTGTGATCTTTCTGTTTAAGACCATTATCACTCTAGATACATTTATTATTTAAAAACTTCAGCTTCATTGACAGCATTGTTCATTCTCTAACTGTGCAAATTTAAGCCGGCATGTAACTATCTTTTCCAGGTTACTCTGAGCTCACAGTACTGGTTTTACATGGAGATGCAGACTGCTCTGGCAGTACCTGATGAAGACAACTCCATGGTGGTATACACTTCAAGTCAAACCCCTGAGACTGCACAAAATGTGATAGCCAAATGCCTTGGCATCCCATGTAATAGCGTGCGTGTTATTACTAGAAGAGTTGGTGGAGGCTTTGGTGGAAAAGCTGTTAGAGCATTGCCTGTAAGTTTCACAAACTAATGCCAAGTGTTGTTGTAAATAACACTAAATATTTCATCTTTTACTTGCAAAAAGCATGAAACACTACTCAAGCACATTTAATACCTAGAATACTTTAGGCCCTGTTTGGTACTTCCATCTTCTTCCAGAATAAGGTGGAAGAAGAGAGCTTCCGGAATAATTCTTCATCTGCTCTTCCTAATTTCTTGTAACAGTGTTTCGGGTCCTAATTCTGGAAGAAACAAGTAATGATTCATAGAAAATAAAAAATAAAAAAATTCTTCATATTAAAATTTTGTATCAAGTTTCTGGGAAATATTTGGGTACAATTTAGATATTTATTGATTGGTAGATTTTCCATTCGTATTGTTTGAGCTGAAACTTTCAAATAAACCAAGTATTTTGTTGTTCTTTGCATACACTAGTTATTTCCCTATGAACTGTGAGGTTTGATTTGCAAAAAGCCTAATGTTATCGTCACCAAGTTTTGTGGACTTAGGTTGGTCTGTTGTTCCACTGGTGTCAGGCACAGTACAACCTGGCGTATACTTGCTTGTATCAGTAAGATATTTTGTTGGATCTATTTTATGCAGAATCGTATTGCATATATAAATTCTAAATTGTCATGATTCTCTAGTGAACTCTAATTTGAAATTTAAAGTTACCTTGATCCGTAGCCATGGTCTTTCAAAGATACACAATCACCGTTGATTACCGGAAGCTTTTAGATTTGCAAGTAATCCCTCTCAAATCCAATGGAGAGATCAAAAGAGGCGGCAGTGGCTACGTTCTCTTCCGCACAAGGAAAGATACCCGATACTCGATTCAAGTTCTGAACTTAAACTCCTCTTCTTAATCACTCTATATTAATCTCTTTTTCAGTTTTCTTTAGAGAGAGAGAGTAGAGAGAGAGAGAGAGAGAGATTCGTTACTTATTGATCTCCAAGTCTTCTGTTATAAGAAAAAATCTATTGATCCATAATAGTGCCTCTTTTAATTTGAATAGGCGCCACCTATTATTAATTAATTAATTAATTAATTAATTAATTAATATTGTTTCCTTATAGGATCTGTAACCTATTTTCTTATTGGATCATTCGCGGGTCTGAATTCAGAACTTACCTTATTGGGTATTTTCTTATTTACGGAACATTGTCATTTTTTATTGTGCTCCCCAGGGACCAATAGCATAATTGTATTATTACCAAACTTTATATAAAGTTATTAATAGATCATCACTAAATTATAAAATTATTAATACGGATTCTACAAATTAAAGGCCCCACTTCTCATGACACATATTGAACACGATAAATAATAGTTAATTTGATCACTTCATAACGGGTCTAATTTTGACAGTCTATTATTCAATATATATTTATATTACATATAACTCCACATATGTTGTAATTAATTGAAATTAATTCCAACATATTTTTCTTCATTCAGAGTTTCTAACCGGTATCTTTTCCTTCACGAAACTTGTATTTGACAGGCATTATTAGGCTCTTTTTTATTTATTAAGTAAAATTCATTTAGTATATTCAAATTTCAGTCTTTGTGGTGTTGCAGGTGGCAGCTGCTTGTGCACTTGCTGCCCATAAGTTGCGTCGACCTGTCAGGATGTACCTTGACCGAAAGACTGATATGATAATATCAGGAGGCAGGCATCCCATGAAAGTGACCTATTCTGTTGGTTTTAAATTTGATGGTAAAATCACAGCCTTGCATCTAGACATCCTAATTAATGCAGGTGCGACCCAAGATGTATCATTAATTATTCCCCATAACCTAGTTGGACCTCTAAAGAAGTATAATTGGGGTGCCTTATCTTTTGACATAAAAGTTTGCAAAACCAACTTGTCTACCAAGTCAGCCATGCGGGCCCCAGGAGAGGTACAAGGGTCTTACATTGCTGAAGCTGTTATAGAGAGTGTGGCTTCATTTCTCTCCCTTGATGTCAGTTTAATAAGAGAAAAGAACATCCATAGCTACGAAAGCCTCTCTTTGTTTTACAAAGGTATTGTAGAGGATCCATCCGAGTACACTCTCCCTTCACTTATTTCAAAATTGGTTTCCACTGCCCAATATGGAGATCGAGTAGAGGCGGTTCAATCCTTCAATAGAAGCAACATATGGAGGAAACGTGGTATTGCTTGTGTACCAATAGTGCATGGTGTGATGCTTAGACCCACCCCTGGTAAGGTGTCAGTGCTTAATGATGGATCAGTTGTGGTTGAAGTAGGAGGGATTGAGTTGGGGCAAGGACTATGGACCAAAGTGAAACAAATGACGGCATTTGGTCTAGGCCGACTTGGGTTTATTGGAGATGATCTTTTGGATAAGATAAGAGTTATTCAAGCTGACACACTGAGCATGATACAGGGTGGGTGGACTACTGGCAGTACCACATCAGAGTCTAGCTGTGAGGCTGTTAGGCTTTCTTGTGGCATTCTTGTCGAAAGGCTGAAGCCAATTAAAGAAAGTGTGGAGTCACAAAACAGCTCACTCACTTGGAATTCTTTAATTAAACAGGTTTGAACTAAATTTGTGGCCACTGGCTATCATATTTGCATTTTAGGGCTCGCTCGTACTGGGAGTACCATGCACACTGTCATTACATACTTTGGTAGCAACTAAGACTTAGCTGTAGGCACAACTGAGACTCGGCTGTCTAAACTTTTGTGTACATCAGCATGCAATAGGGCACTATACAATCCAAAAAAACAAAAACAGAAAGGAGAACATGCACCCGACAGTAGGTTTAAAGCATTGTGTCCAGTACATTCCAGTACTAGGCCTGACTAGTAGTTTTGGTATTAATAATGCAGTGTTTTGTTTTTTGCACTTACCACCTAAACTTCAACTTAGGCATCTATGGCAAATGTGAACTTATCGGCGAGTGCATATTGGGTCCCTTCCATGGCTTCCATGTCCTATCTTAACTATGGGGCTGCAGTAAGTGAGGTATTTTTCTCCATTCATACCCTTACAGTAAATTTGTATATCTCCAGCTTGACCTGTTTAGTAGAACTGCCTAGTACCATCACCTTTGGTTTGTTTAGTGATTATTTCTGGTGAAATTATCTTTAAAGCTTTGAGCTTCATGTAGCAATGGTAACAATCACAAGTCCCATATAGCATAGATGTTAAAACATAAAACAGTTATAACTAACCAAATATGTTCATCTTCCAACTAGTACCAAATTCAACATGAGAAGTATTATAATTGAACTGTTAGTTGCAATACAAATCGATTGAAATTATCAAAATTACTTGGATTTGTAGGTGGAGGTTGATATTCTCACAGGAGCCACCACTATATTGCGAAGTGACCTTATCTATGATTGCGGTCAGAGCTTAAATCCTGCTATAGATTTAGGACAGGTCTGCTGTACTTGACAAAGTTTCACTAAGAGAAAAGATCAATAAAAGCTGTTCTTCAGATTAAGGTTTTATGTTGCAGTTGCCATTCTAAACTTGTTTTGCTCTTTTTAGGTTGAAGGTGCCTTTGTCCAAGGGATTGGCTACTTTATGTTAGAAGAATACATGATCAACTCAGATGGGATGGTTACTTCAGATGGCACCTGGACATATAAGATTCCAACTGTTGACACAATACCTAAACAGTTCAATGTGGAGTTGGTTAACAGTGGACATCATAAAAACCGGGTGCTCTCTTCAAAAGGTAACTTATGTCTCTCTATGTCATTTAACTAAACCTTAAGTACTCTTTGTTGTAAATATTCAGTTATCTGATCTTTTGGTTTATAATTGGTACAGACCGAATCAATCTTAAGTCTGCACTGATTCGTTATTTAAATACTTTTTATATGTTTGAAAAAATTATTTAATCTTTTAGGAAATGGGAATTTTTTTATGGGATTTTATGGCTTGGATCTGTTTATGGCATGCCATGTTTTCTTCAACTTCATTGGGGATGTAAAAGAAGGCACATCTGTCTGTACCTGTACTGATACAAACTGGCCAGATTGCAGTTCTCAGTTATGTTTAACATGCTAATATCAGTATTTTCTTACAGCCTCTGGAGAACCACCTCTACTCCTTGCATCATCTGTGCATAGTGCAACAAGAGATGCAATAAAAGCTGCAAGAGTACAGTTGTTTTCTCTCACGGGTTCCAAAGATTCTCCTTTGGAATTCCAATTGCCAGTCCCTGCAACCATGTCTGTGGTCAAGGAGTTGTGTGGTTTGGACCATGTTGAGAAGTATTTGGAGGCTTCAGCAACTAGCTGAGAAATCAACAAATCATGTGAAAAGGCTGATAATGGCATTGCATTTACTATATCACTGTTGTAATTCAGACACGAGGGTTGAGGATACAAAAAATAAGAACATCAACATGGGCGCGCACAAGGTTTGAGTATAGGTTAACTGCAACAACTAAACTTCTATTTCTGTAGTTATTCTTTATTTTTTTTGGTTTGGCTGTCCTCAAGGGACTCCTGATACAAGAGCACCGGCAAAGTAAAAAATAAAAAAACGTAACACAAACAGTACAATAAGGATCAACATAACTACACAGAGCAGCCCTTTGTACCAAAGATCAATCAAGCAACGGCCTCTTCTTTGGGTATTTCTCTCTCTTTCTGTTGCAACTCTTCTTCTCTGGGGTTTCCTGCCTCTCCCTGTTTGAACTCTTCAATTTGTTTCAGTATCTCTTCCTTCTTCTCTTCTTTGGGTATTGCTCTCTCTTTCTGTTGCAATTCTTCTTCTGTAGGTTTACCTCCCTCTTTCTGTTGGAACTCTTCAATCTGTTTCAGTATATCTTCCTTCTTCGCCAGCAGCTCCTCGATCTTTCCATTGATCTTTCCTAACTTTTTCTTCAATGTGTCCACACCTTTAATTTTCTCACTCATTTCTTCGTTCTTATCTCTGCTCTTTTCCTTTTTCTTTTCTTTGCCCTTCTCATCCTTGTTATTTTCTTTATCTTTTTTCTTCTCTTTCTTTTTCTCATCCCCGCCCTTTTCTTTATCTTTCTTCTCATCCTCTGGTTTCACTTCCTTGTCCTTATTTTTCTTCTTTTCCTCCCCATCCTTCTCTTTATCTTTCTTCTTTTTTTTTCTTCTCATCCTCTAATTTCACTTCCTTTTCCTTGTTTTTCTTTTTCTCCTCTCCATCCTTCTCTTTATCTTTCTTCTTTTCTTTCTTCTCCTCCTCTGAATTCACTTTTTTTTCCTTATCTTTCTTCTCCTCCTTAGGTATTCCCTCTTTCTCACCTTCTTTCTTTCCAGCCTCCAGTACAGCATCTTTTTCTTTCGTCTTTTCCTGCTGCTTAGGCGATTTGTCTGTCTCTTTTTTCTTTTCCTCTTTATTTTTCTTCTCTTTTTCCAATGTTTTTGCATGTATTTCAATCTCTATCTCCTTTTTCTCATCCTCAGCATCTGAAACCTTTTCAGTGCTCTTGACTTTTAGATGAAGTACCACTTTGGTCTTTGTTTTGGTCTCCTCTTTGAGTTTGTTTTCTTCCTCCATTTATAACCTGGTATCTGTTCGAACAAAATAATCATCTTAGTTTACCGATATCTATGGATATGAAAAACAATATCCGGCATGGGGTGTACAGCAAAGAACTATTTTGCCACCAGTTAAATTATATTTTCTAAGGACCAAAATGACATGCCAGATCTATTTAAATATAATCATAGCGATCAATTCATTGACAGGCATGCACCCTTCCAGTGGTATGATCAGCATCATAGATCAATATTTTTTTTTCCCTTTTTTGTTTCTTATGTATTATAGTGCCGACTTGTTATGTCAATTTAAAAAAAAAAAAACAAAACAAAACAAAACAAAAGCTGGGAATTTTATGGGCCTAGAGATAATAAATACGTTAAAAATTCATGAGAGTAATGCATTAGTCCTTCAGCTTCAGCGAATTTGGTTCGCTCTCCAAAATTTTCATACAAATCGCACACTTATTTGTCATAGAGAACACAATTAATATACTCAATAAAGATACAATCCGGGCTTTTCTCAGCTCAGTCATCATAAGATACTTAGCAATCAAAATAATTTAAATGAGCTACTTCTTTCAAACTAGGAAGCAACTAGAATTGTTTTTAAGACAGAACAAGTTTGATTGAGTTCATGCAAATCTGTATAGAACATTGAAGAAAACAATCCAGATCATAATTTGCAGCTCAAGGAACGAGAGAATTAAAAACCTCCTAATTCAAAATTCCTTGCAAATCAGAAAAAAAAAAAATCTTTGTAATCTCGGACAGGAGGAGAGATAAATATCATACCTTCCAAATAAAGCAATATCTAATCCAGACAAGAAGTCCCCGGAGATATATGTCCTGTAATTTGAACTAGAACGATCGTCTTAAAATAGAGAAACACAGATCTCGCCTGAAGTACCGACAAAAGGTGGCAAGGCTCCTTCGAGATGAAGAAAGGAGAAATTATTGACTATCATGGGAACGCCACGTTAGGTTTCTCTCTTTTCACTCACTGACAACTGCTAAATTAGAAAAGGGACCAACCTTTCGGCGAGTCCGTATCCCCTCAGGTACCGGACTGAGTGCAATGCCCTTAGCCGACCAAAAATAATACAATGCCTATTTAGATATAGGATGTTCGTGATGAGATTCGTGCCAGATTAAAACTGACACTCAGATCTCATTCTACACGGTCAGCTATTACACTGGATCTGAATTCTCTGTCAGCAAGGTTTATCCTAATTGGGCCACTTAAAAAGAGGCAATTTATTCGGAACTGGAGATGTTCGTTGCACTTCAAAACTGTAGTGCCATATTATATATGTTAGGTAAATCCGTAAATAGCTTAGTTCACGATGCATACATAGTTGCGTGTTAAAGTTGATGCAAATAACAAAAACAACTTCGCGGCCTTCTTGTAAATTGTGTGCACCTTAATAGGGGAGTTGCAAGGCTCTACGTACTGCCCTTTTTCGTGAGTGTGTATCTATTTATCTTGGGATATATTAAAAATTAAACTATATTAACAATGTTAAAAAAAACTGTGAATAAGTGTAGTGTTATAAGTTTTCGTCTCTCTATAGAAAGATGTATTGTTTAATTCTCAAAAGTAATTTTTAAAAATTATTAGTGTATTGAAATCTATTTATAAACAAAAAATATATATATTGCCAATATTGTTTGATCTTCACTCTTCATAAAGACACGAGTCTTTACCGCAACACGAAATTAAATTATCTACGATGCCTATAAGTTTTTCAGAAAAGATTTTTGTCAGTTTTATCCATCATTTGTCCACAACTTTATCTACTTCCGTCTAACTGTTTTTTAACCGTTCACAGTCCCCACTCCGATATTGTCTTAGATATCTTCGCTCATTCCTTCCGTTTTTTGAATTTTATTTCATATCACTTCTCCCAATCAATTTTCAGATCTCTTTTAACGATCTCTCCATTAGAGATTCCTCCGATCTCTATATTTTTCATTCTTCGTCTCTACTCCACTAAATATTAATCGTTGTTTCGTCCCTTTCCCTTTCTCTCAAAGAGAAGAACACAAAAATGAATTCAGTCTGAACTTCTAATAAAAAAAAGGTTTCAATCGAAACTGCCAATTTTTTTTTTATCGATCTCCTGGAAAAACAAACTAAAAGCAACTCCAAGAGAGAGGGGCAACTGATAATGGAGACAATGTGCTCAGAAGAAATGATAAAGTACATATAGAGGTGTCATAACACTTTAGATTCAATTATACGAATCTGATATCACCTCAAACCCTTCTCCCCTTTGGATCGGATCAAATCGGAATAATAATCTAGATCGGCCGCGACAGCAACGAAATCGTAATTATTATTTTTTGTATTTACCTTCTCTGATTCATTTTTTCTTTGCAATATCGATTTTAATTGAGATTACTTACTCGATCTCGTTTTTTATACATGATCGCAATGGAACCTTCAATTGTGGAGCGCAATTGAATAAAAGTTGTTTTTGTTGAAGAGCATGGCAAAATTCAAATCTAGTCAGTTATTTCTGTTGAATTTGTTGTTTTCGTTGTGTGCAGTAACAAATCTACCATTTCAAATGAAATCTGGAGGAAAGAGATGATAGAGAGGCGATATGAAGTATTGATATATTAATTTTACAGTATTCATCTTGTCATTTTACAGTATTCATCTTATGAAAATCTGGAGGAAATAGATGATAGAAAGGCAATATGGAGTATTGATCTGTTAATTTTACAATATTGCTTTGTTAATTTTACAGTATTCATCTTGTGAAAATATGGAAGAAAGAGATGATTTGTTAATTTTACAGTATTTATCTTGTAATTTTACAATATTCATCTTGTAAGTTTACATTATTCATCTTGTGAAAATCTAGAGGAAAGAGATGATAGAGAGGCTTCTTACTCATCCGAACAATGAACACAAGAGGTTTTTAATGTAAAAGTTATTTGTCCATAATTTTTTTGTTGCTATTATGCTATTTTGAATGTTGTGGTGAATATTTTTATCTTGTGTTGAACAGATGTTGTTTGTGGTGAACATATTTTTTGTGTGATGATGGATGTATGTATAGATTTAGCAATTTTAGAGTATACATGGTATTATTTTATGTTTTATATTTTGCAATTTTACAGTATACATGATTCTTTGTAGGTTGTAATTTAAACTAAAATGTAGCATTTGTTACATTTTATCTTACAGTATAGATGGTATTATTTTATGGTTTAGTTTTAGAAATTTTACAATATATAAGATTCAATTGAAAATTTACAGTATTATGTGAAAATTTTACAGTATACAAGATTCAATTGAAAATTTACAGTATTATTTAAAAATTTTACAATATATATTTTGCAGTATACAAGATATAATTGAAAATTCTACTGTATACAATATTTAATTTTTACAGTATACAAGATTCAATTGAAAATTATACTATATACAAGATTCAATTGTAAATTTTATTGTATAGAAGATTCAATTTTACAGTATACAAGATATAATTGAAAATTCTACTGTATAAAATATTTAATTTTTATAGTATACAAGATTCAATTGTAAATTTTATTGTGTAGAAGATTCAATTTTACAGTATACAAGATTCAATTCTACAGTATACAAGGTTTAATTGAAAATTTTACTATATACAAGATTCAATTTTACAATATACAAGATTCAATTTTACAATATACAAGATTCAATTTTACAATATACAAGATTCAATTTTACAATATACAAGATTCAACCCAGTGCGGACACTTATTGACTCTAACTGCACCGCTAATAACTACTAATAACTAACTCTAACTGCCAATAATTTCTTATAATTGTAATTTTCGAAAGTACAGTTTAAAAGTACATTTATTTTGTCATGTTGTGCAAGTTGCAATTTTTTTCTAACTATCATGGGACCACTTCAAATAGTTGCTAGATGTTTTGTGATTAACTGATATATTTTATGTGATATATTGTATAATTATACAGCATGTAGAAGTAATTTTACAGTATTCGCGCAAGTCAAAGCTGTGGACAAATGGTAGACAAAAGACTATAAACAATTAGACGCTTCCATTTGTATTACATAGAGTCAAGTTGTTGATATAGCTAAACAAAATTCTAAGATAGTTTGTAATTCAATGTTGTAAATAATGGTATGCGTTCGTCAGATAGAAAGGATACAGTCAAGCGATTAATTAGAAATAATCGAGAATAATCAATCAATTAGTCGAAAAAATCTATAATGATTTAGTCACCGCCAACGACTAATCGACCAGCACTGGTTTGTATTCATCTTTCACAAGATCAATAGGTTGATAATGAATGAAGTAAAATATGCCGGAGTGCATCCAGGCCATTTTATCATTCATCTTTTACCTATTTATCTCGTGAAAAATGAATAAAATATTATATTAGAATTGTGTATTGTTTATAAATATGTGAAAAATGAATAAAAAATATTTTAGAAATATAAATCAAGGCCAAGGGTTCTGAATTATCGATCATGCCAACATTTTGGCTAATAGGACCAGAAGGGAAGTTTCAATTACTGGATTTACTTTCCCAATTTATGTACCCTTATAATGTAACAATGTAATCCATGACATCAGTTTGAACTTTGAATGAATTGGAGCCTAGCATGCAGTTAAGCAAAAAAAAATTGGATTTATGAAAAGTTCACAAATATGTATGAAATTGCTGAATTTAACAGTATTAAAACCCAAAACTTACCAAATCAAATTATTTTAACAAGAAATATATTATGTTCCCAAGTTAAAAAAAAAAAAAAATCAATTTCTTTAGCATCTATCTCTTATCAACTAAGGCGTCCATTCTCAAAATAATAATGATATTTCTAATTGGTTTTCATTTCTTATTCTTCTTCATCAAAAGGTCTGAAATATTTGCCATCGAGAAGGTAAGTTCCTATTGCTAGACGAACTGCCCATACATCCTTCGGCTTTCTTGCCACAACTCTGTAATTATAAGATACAAATTAGCTTAATTAACCTACAATAATTTAACTTTTACATCAGGAACTGCATGACAATGCGAACATTTGCAAAGAAAAAATCAAATGAAACTGACCTTCCTACATCACCGGCCTTGACTTGACCGGTGTTTGCCCGCAAAGATGGCATCGGTGTAGCGGTCTTCAGAGCCGGTGGGGCCTCGATAATAACAATTGGTGAACCGACATTCAGCCCGGCTTTGCCACTTTGTGATGTGCTGCCTGAATTTGATGCACAATTGGTCACAAAACCCGATCGCAGTGTCCTCCGAGCTAAGCATTGTTCAGAATTCAGAGGAAAGGGGAGTTTGGTGCTTGTAAGATTAGCACTGGGAAGCCATGGCGGTGGCATTTTCTCTTTATTTGTGGATTTTGAGAGTCGATTGTATCAAGGGGTCATAAATCATTCCCGCTTCATATACGAAGTTGATAAGATGAGCTTTGGCCTTTTCCTCAACGGTCAACATCCCCTCCATTTCTCCAGTTCAGTACATTTGTCCCTGCTGATTGGCAAGCCCACGCCGCACCACGTGTCCCCTTATAGAAGTTTTCTTTGATATCCCGTGGCGCTGAATACCGTATTGCTCGGTCATAGCATTTTTTACAGCAGGTCCAACCAAGCGCCAATCTCGAAAACCTTTGAACGGGCCAAATCTCACCACAGTGTTATGAAAACCCTGGATAAATCCAGTTTCGAGCCACTTGAAAATAATGCTGCGTAACATACTGATACTCTTCCTCAACAAGACTGATAACAGAATTATGTAACAATCATAGTTAGCTGTTGTAAACCTTAGTTAGAATAGTTAATTTCTTCTATAAATATCAGTCATTCATGAACAAACAGATGACTAAGAATGTATTTCTGAATCTTTCTACTTCTATACTGGTACACACTGTATGTTCTACAAAGCGATGGCTTCCCAGACCTGGATGTTCCCCGGGCATAAATGGGGATGAATGTTAATCTGTAAAATATCTTCTTTAATCAGCGCTTCATTTTTTTATTCATTTTACTTTATAATTTCAGTTATTTTATAGTAATATTTTGACTCTGATCCGGTCAAGTCAAACCTTTTCTTACCGGCTTAGTGCATGTACGCATCGCTCCAGCAAGATAAGGATCCAAATCTTTTTTTTTTATCAGAATCATTCAAAACTTATTACACGGCTTCAATTTTTTTTATCAATTTAATATATTAAAATTATTAAGATATAATTGAAGCCGTGTGATAGATTCTGGAGGATTCAGATTAAAAATATATATATATTAGTTTTCAGAATTTAGCAAGACAGAACTAGAAGACTACATAACGGTGTTTTTTGGGCCTTTCCACTAATTTCTTACATGACTCATTTTGGGTCCTGGGAAGAAATTTTCTTGACCCAGATAAATCTCCAATTCGACTCTTATTGAAATTCGAACTTCTAAAGAGATTTAGTACGTGGACAAAGAGTAGAGTGAACTTTGAATTTTTAGTCATTATTATCAAATTATTGTTGCTTGATTTGGTTTTTCAATGTTACATGTTTGCTATTTAGTGGGTGTTAGGCAAGAGAAATCAAGTCTTTTTAAGTCTCCTTAAGTTTTTTCAACTTTCTTAGTTATTTAATTCTTCTGAGCATTCTTTAACGAGAATTAACATCACCTCATTTAGTTTTTTATTATCCGAATATTAAGACATATTTACCACCAAATTAATTCTCTCCAGTTACTATATAAGAATTAACACAATCGAACATAAACTCCTTAGTACGGATTAAGATTTAATCCTACACGAGCTACTTATAGTGTTTAATTAAGTTATGTTAAAAATTCTATCTTAGCCAATTAAATAAAATAAGTTTTTATTTTTTACCCATATATTAAACCTCAGTTATCTTTATAATATTTTATTTATCATTTATCTCTTTTACAGTTTAACATGTTTATTTGTTATATACAAAATGAAAATAATAAAAAAAATTATCATGAAAGTTCAATTAAAATTACAAATGTAATTTTATACAATCTGCAAAATCCGCATATATACACAATGTAAGATGAATTGAATGAGTTTAATGACGATTTTAAAAAAAAAACGCTAGATATAGTCGGATGGTGTTTAATTTTTACAAAAATTTATTATTCTCATATTGTACTTGTACATCCCTAGGGACGAACACCGATTATTTTTATTTGTGACATTTTGAAAAAAAAAAAAAAAATTCATAGCACCTAGGAGTGTTAATGGTACTCTTTAATCTGTTTATTCGATCTGTATCGTATTCGATAAGATGGGTATAAGTAAGACTATTTTCTTCATAAACTTGTTGGGTACGGATACAATTAAAGGTTTTTTTTCGTTATCTAAATGGGTAAGGATACGGATAAAACCTATTTCATATCTGTTACTTGATCAGATAATTATAAAAAAATTGTATATGTTATATATATTAATTAGCAATGAATATTTATTTTTCAACTACTCTTGATAGTTGTATGAGTGGGGTTAAAATGCACCCTTCTTTTTGTGCTCCAAACGTGCACCCTCCTCTCGTTTCTTCATTTTTAAAATTCAAATAGTTGATTTGAATCTACCAACGTGTTCTACATATTAAAATGTGCTTGGAGACCAAATTTTACATTTTTTGGAAATTTTTTACTATTTTTTCAGAATTTTTGAAAATCATCACTGTGCTGAATTTTTTATTATTGTTAAGTTTAATAAAAAATTCTGAAAAAATAGTAAAAAATTTCCAAAAAATGTAAAATTTGGTCTCCAAGCACATTTTAATATGTAGAACACGTTGGTAGATTCAAATCAACTATTTAAACTTTAAAAATGAAGAAACGAGGAAATGGTGCACGTTTGGAGCACAAAAAGGAGGGTGCATTTTAACCCCACTCTAGTTTGTATTATACTTAATAATTTTGTAAATAAATTCTAACAAATTCTAATAAAATTTTAGATCTTTAAAATACACATATGTGTGAAATGAATGTGAAGTTTTAATGTCTTATTTAGTAAATAACAAAAATAATTATTATATTAGTATTACATGTTATTTATAACCAATAACCATACCAAATAAGGATAGAATATATATAAGAAAAATTATAAAGAATAAGAATAAAATACGAATAATGACAATTTGTAACGGATACAAATAAGAAAATACTTTCATCTGATCTTTATCGTACCCGTTGACACACCGAGTAGCACCGATTTTGAAACTTTTGAAATATAGCACCAACGCTGTGTTGTATTATGATATGCGTGCTATGGATTTTCTTTTTCCTTTTTTTTCAAAATACTGCAGATAAAAAAAATCAGCGGCGAACCTATACTTTGTTTTCATATAGTTGACCCGGTGAAGAACCCGCAACATGGTGTAGGATTTTGATGCTTGCCGCAGCTCCAGTTCCAACCTGCCCCCTCCCCGAATTTGGAGTGAGTATCCTCTGAGATATCTCAACTTTTGCGTGACTGACGTGTCTGATGCCTATTCGGGGGTGACGTGAGGGTCAGTATTTTTTCAGCTTTGAGATTCATGCATAACGTCATTTAACGATTAAAATTTTTCGAAAAGTCACGCAAAATATGAGATATCTCAGAGGATGCGAACTCCCGAATTTGCATATATCTCAAACTTCGAGTGTTTTTTTTGGAATATCTCAACCATTCAAAGAAGTTCTGCATGGATCTCAAACTAGAAATAATACTTAGGCACCGTACACATTGGTCGCGCAAAAGTTGAGATATCTGAGAGGAGACTTGAGAATAGGTCTGATGTCCTACTTTAGTTCGATAGATTCAATCACCATCCAATTCACTTTAAGATGTGTGTGCTCTGCTCTAAAATTTGTGCGTGTCTATTTTAATTTTTGTGCATATAGACCTGAAAGTGAATCAGACAGTGTTGAAGTTCATTGGACCCAAAAATAAGTTCGATGGACATCTGACCTGCTCTGTTCTCCTCAGAGGATACACGCTCCCTGATACCACCTTATTAGACCTATTATTTCCACTTGTTTCCATACAAAAATCTGTGTTTTGAAACAACAAATAGTGCCTTTTACATTGAATATCCATAGAATGTGGTACTGCTTTGTTTTGGTTCTCACTTGCAGGAATCAAGCGAAATCGGGCAAAATCAGGCAAATAGCAGACCTCAGGAAGATTTGATGCGAGTTGAGTCGCATCAAAGTCCAAAGCGACCTGCGATGCGACCCTCACTCCTGCCTTGAAGACCAGATGATGCGAGTCGCATTCCACTGATGCGAGTCGCATCACTTATTGCTGCCCAATTCAAATTAAACCTGACAAGCCCCAAGTCAGATCCGTTGCCTATAAAAGGAGGTCATTGGCCAGAATTTCGAGAGCTTTTTTCCCCATTTACATTCCAGATCACTTTGAGAGCAGAGATCAAGAGAAAAGAGAGAGATTAGAGATTTCTTGGAGAAGAAGAGGATCACTTGGAGAAGAAGAGAAGATTGCAAGATTATCTCCAATCCACCTTGGATCTTCAAGCTTCATCATGATCTACTTATTCTCTCCCTCTTTTATGCTTTCTGATACCTCGCATATTTAGCCTATATTTGACTTGATTTTGTACCAAATTCACGTTCTAAATTGTCAAAATCATGTGCATTTCATTGATATATCCTTAGAATTTGGTACTGTTGAGAGTTTGTTTGTTTTCTGCAGGATTGGAGCAAAATAAACGAAGAAACGACGTTTTTGGACTCTTTGGTACGGCCCTTACCAGGCTTGGTACGGGCCATACCATACTTAGCCAATCCAGCCTCTCTCCCATCTTGTACGGCCTGGTCGTACCACCTTGGTACGGGCCGTACATAGATGCCGCTTGACAGAATTCAAATCTTGGCAGAGGCTATTTAAAGCGAGGGATCTCTCCATTTTCGGGGATTCACATTTCATTCCAGATTGAGAGCTCAGAGAAAGAGAGAAAGAGAGCAAAGGAGCAAGGAGAGAAAAAGAAGGAAGAGGAAGAGGCGAAAATCGACGGATCAACCCCTTCTCCACTCCCGATCTTCGATCTAGTTCTATCATGCCTCTCTTTATCTCTTTACTTGTATTTCTCGACAGATCTATGACTTGCGAGTAGTAGATCATTATTTCTAGGGTTTGTAGATGGATTTTCTTGATTTGTGTTGCTTTTCTTGATTTGGATCTTGTATAAACTCTTTTGATTGTATTGATTGTGTATTTGCTTGTCTTGATTGCTTTGTCTTTCTGTGATTGCATGTGGTGTGCCTATAGTGGTAGATCAACCCTAACAAGGTCATGTGACCATTGCCTTCTCTCAACCAAACCAATCCCTTTAGGTAGACTTGTTCGAATTGAAGCCGAAATGTTGAATTCTCCCATAATTGACTGATTAGATGATACCTTAGATCTCCAATCAATCAACTAGAGGATCTGGACCAAAACACGAGAGTTGAGGTTTAGAAACCCTAGAAGGTGAAGAATTGACTCCAAAACCTAGATCTTGAACCAACAAACGAGAGTTGAGGTTTAGGAACCTTAGGTATGGTCAATTGAACCTTTCTCAAGAGTTTAATACAAGGTACCAGCAAGAAATGCATCAACTCGAACTTGTAAGCTCTGTTCTGGTAAATCAGTACGGGTCTTACAAGAGTGGTGCGGCCTACCCATACCAAGCCCACACGGCTTGGTGGAACAAGGTTGGTGCGGCCTAGCCGTACCAACTCTGTAAGACCCGTACCACTAGAGGCAAATCAGAGATGAAGTCTGAACCCTTGAAACATCTTTTATCCTAAATCAAAACACAGTTTATACCTTTCCTTGCACAGTTATTATTCTATTGTATTGTTTGATTGCTTGAGTTGATTCTTTAGGAAGATTAAGTACTAAAACTCCCTCTTTCTCACTTCTAGTCTTTAGTCAAGATAAGTAGATTCTAGATAAAGAAACCGTCCCTGTGGATCGACACCCGATTATACTCCTTGATAGGGTTGTGCATTTGCAACCCTAATCGGACAGTGTAACCGCGGTTTTAAAAGGTACGCTCCCAAGCGTACCGAAACTTGCGTTGCGCTTTCACGCGAACAAGTTTTTGGCACCGTTGCCGGGGACGGCTATCATTTTCTGGATTTTTGCTTATCTTAGCTAATCTAGATTTTAACTTGTATCTTTTCCTTTACGTTACTCTTTCTTATTACTAAAAACTGGCTCTTAAACAACCTCCTGCAGGAAAGTTCAGATTGAAATACCAACTGAGGAGCAAAGGGCCACTCTTTGACAAAACTCCTCCAGACGACACTGTCCCTGCTCAGACCTCTCTCGACACGACTCGAGTCACATCAGACGCGACCTGCATTGAAGAAAAGATGTCCGAACATCCGAGCAGAGAGGACAGGCGTGAGCGAGAGGGACAAAGACAGAGAAGCAGAGCTGACCGATCAGTATGACCATGAGATGGACGACTTCATGCCCCGAACCTTGCGAGAGTTCAATGTGCCGAGGGCTGAAGATGTGAGAGGTGCAATCCGACTGCCACGCATTCCAGGACAACAACCCAACTTCAATCCAGGGGTTGTCAACATGGTGCAGCAGAACACCTTCCATGGACTCGACCACGAGGACCCGCACTCCCATCTCCAAACTTTCCTCGAGTGCATCACGACCATCAAAACCAACTGTGAGAATTCTGATTACACCAAGCTTGCTCTATTTCCTTTCACTCTTAGGGGCAAAGCAAAGAAATGGTTAGGATCTTTATCTAGGGACTCGGTTTTGACTTGGAGGGAATTGTCCAAATTGTTTCTGACCAGATTTTTCCTTCATAAATGAACTGCCAAGGTAAGACATGACCTGACCAGCTTTAGTCAAATTTTTGATGAACCCCTGAATGAGGCATGGGAAAGGTTTAGAGAACTGCAGTACTCTTGTCCACACCACGGTATACCAGACTGGCTCTTGATCCAAACGTTTTATGACGGCTTGAACGAGAGCACTCGTGCTTACGTCGACGCTGTTGCGGGAGGCGCGCTGATGTCGAGGGAGCCTTTAGAGGCTATGAACTTGATAGACAGCATGGCGCAGAACCAGCAGTGGTCTGGCCGTGACAACTCACGACGAAGAGGAGGCCAAGGAGGTAGCCAAGACGGTGGCAAGTACGAGGTGGATCACATCACGGCTCTCACCGCCAAGATGGACGCCATGCAGAGAGCGATGGATAAGCTCAGCGTCAAAGCAGTCGAACAGCAACCTCAAGTCTGCGTCCTATGCGGAGACGAGAGGCACGCTTACGAGCAGTGCCTGCTGACGCAACAAGATGAGGAAAGCGAGCAGGTCAACTCTCTCAACAGCGAACCTTCCTTCTTCCCGAGACCTCCTTTCAGCCGGTCTTACTCCAAAGATCCGGTTGAGCAGCAGCATTGGAGGTCGAACCAGAACAACCCTGCACCGTTCAACAACTCTTCTTCCAGACCGCCCTTCAACAACAACAACTTTCAGAGGCCGCCATTCAACAACAACACATGGAACAATCGGGCGAACAACAATTGGAACAACCCCCCTCCCAACAACAATAACTGGGGCAACCCATCTTCGAGCAATGACAACAACAATGGCAACAGGAACTTCTACCAGAACGCTTCCTTTCCCAATCAAGGCAACCGAGCAGCTCCATCTGATCTCCCAAAGTCACATGCGCCTACCGGAGTGAATGATTTCACCCATGAGCAGGGCAAGATGAATCAAATGATGTGGGAGCAGATGCAAAGCATGACGACTCAGATGGCTGCCCAAAGCAAGTTGTTGGAGCAGCTGAGCCAGATGGTCACCTCAAGCCAACCTCAACCTGGGAAGCTTCTAGCTCAACCAGAACCCAACCCGAGAGGAGAGAGGCTAAGGCGATTAATCTGAGAAGTGGGACCCACTATGATGAACCACCAATGCCGAGTGACATCACAGCTGATCCGGCACCTGACGCGACCCTGACCCCTGTGCAGATTCCAGCAAGCGAGATAAATCCAAGACGTGCTGACCCCATTCCACCTTGAGCGAGTACAGATTGTACCAGCTCAGCAAGACCTGTACAACTTTCATCTGAAGCGTCAGGGAGTTAGAAGAAGAAAGGAAACGAGAAACCACCCCCATACCGGCCACCCGTTCCTTTCCCCCAGAGATTAGCCGAGACCAGATTGAACGAACAATTCGCCAACTTTGCAAATGTCATCAAGCAGTTGCACACCACCATTCCTTTCACCGACGCTCTGACTCAAATGCCCACCTACGCCAAGTTTTTGAAAGATATTTTATCCAACAAGCGAAGCTTAGAGGGGCACGAGACGGTCAAGCTGACGGAGCAGTGCAGCGCAATTCTGAAGAGCGAGCTACCCCCCAAACTGGACGACCCTGGAAAATTCTCCATTCCATGCACCATTAGGAAGGTCACAATCAAGAAAGCTTTGTGTGATCTTGGAGCGAGCGTGAGTCTCATGCCGCGCACCATCTATGATCGCATAGGAGTGGGGGAGCTCAAGCCCACAAGGATGACATTGCAATTGGCGGACTCTTCAGTGCGACTTCCACTTGGCATAGTAGAGGATCTACCAGTTCAAGTTGGGAAGTACTTCGTACCCGTCGATTTCGTAGTCATGGAGATGGAAGAAGACAAGGAAGTCCCCATCATTATGGGACGACCTTTTCTAAGAACAGTTGGCGCAATAATCGACGTGAGACAAGGAACCCTGACTCTGAATTTTGGAGGGGAGAAGGAGAAATTCCAAATCGAACGTGCCATGAAGTATCTGTCACAATCTGAGATATGTTTTCAAGTTGATGGGATAGAAGAGCTCTTGGCTGATCTGGCTGAGGACTACTTTCTTGACGAAGTCAACAACTCGCTGCGCCATCACTCTGAATTCTTATCCCAGTTGCCAAGTGAAGCGAGCGAGTCAATCTGTGCAGCAGATGTGATTCCTGAAGATCTGGTGAGAAATGAAAAGAACGAGCTGGTCCAGACTCGTGTGGTATCTGGGTACCGCATGTGTATCGACTACAGGAAGCTCAATGCTGCCACGCGCAAAGATCATTTCCCACTGCCATTTGTCGACCAACTTCTTGAGAGGCTGGCCAATCATTCTCATTTTTGCTATCTTGACGGGTACTCAGGATTTTTCTAGATCCCCATTCACCCGAATGACCAAGACAAGACCACTTTCACATGCCCCTACGGTACGTTCGCGTACCATAGGATGCCATTCGGTCAGTGCAATGCACCTGCCACCTTCCAGAGAGCCATGATGGCTATCTTCTCAGATTTCATGGAGAATGAGGTTGAGGTCTTCATGGACGATTTCTCTGTCTATGGAGCCAGCTTCGACTCATGTCTAACCAACCTCAGCAAAATCCTGGAGAAGTGTGAAGAGGTCAACCTGATCCTAAACTGGGAGAAATGTCACTTCATGGTCCAAGAAGGAGTTGTCCTTGGACATGTGGTGACATCCAAAGGAATTGAGGTTGATAAAGCCAAGGTGGAGGTGATCGAGAAGCTGGAGATCCCAACAAATGTCAAAGCAGTCCAAAGCTTTCTGGGACACGCTGGCTTCTACCGCCGATTCATCAAGGACTTCTCAAAGATCACAAAACCGTTGACCAATCTGCTCATCAAGGACTCTAATTTTGTCTTCTCAGAAGATTGTGTCAACTCATTTTGTCGATTGAAGGAAGCTCTTGTCTCAGCACCCATCTTGCAGCCACCAAACTGGTCATTGCAATTCGAGCTGATGTGCGACGCGAGCGACTATGCTGTGGGAGCAGTTCTCGGGCAGCGAAAGGAGAACAAGCCATGTGCTATCTACTATGCTAGCAAGGTGCTAGACCCTGCCTAGATGAACTACACGACAACCGAGAAGGAGCTTCTGGCTGTTGTGTTCGCTCTCGACAAGTTCATATCCTACTTGGTTGGTTCCAAGATAGTATACACTGACCACGCCGCACTCAGGTATCTGGTGAGCAAGCAAGATGCTAAACCCTGCCTGATCAGGTGGATCCTCCTCCTGCAGGAGTTTGATATTGAAATCAGGGACAAAAAGGGAGTTGACAACACTGTGGCTGACCATCTATCCCGGCTTCGCTGGAAAGATGAGGACTCTGCCAACCTGCCAATCAATGACTCATTCCCTGATGATCAATTCCATTCGATTTCTGCCATGGAGGAGATCAGCTCGGTCGATACATCGATGCACATGACCCATGCTGTGCAAGATCGGACATTCCATGTCGCGGACCGAGTAAACACCAAATCTGTGCCCTGGTATGCAGACATTGCGAACTTTCTCGCTTTAGGAGTACTCCCTCCTACCATGTCCTACCAGCAAAAGAAGAAGCTTCGATCGGACGCCAAGTTTTACTTCTGGGATGACCCCTTCCTATTCAAAACCGGCGTTGATGGCATCTACAGACGTTGTGTGCCATACGACGAGATGCTCTATTCTTGAGCACTGCCATTCCTCATCATACGGAGGACACACTTCATCCTCCAAGACTGCTTCAAAAGTCCTACAATCCGGCTTCTTCTGGCCTACCCTTTTCAAAGACGCTAGGTCCTTCGTTGCAGCTTGTGACAAATGTCAGCACACTGGGAACATCACCAAAAGGAATGAGATGCCTCTCCACTCTATTCTTGAGGTAGACATCTTTGATGTCTGGGGCATTGACTTCATGGGACTGTTTCCACCCTCTTGTGGGAATGAGTACATCCTGGTGGCAGTTGACTACGTCTCCAAGTGGGTGGAGGTAGTGGCGTGCAAGAATGCAGACTCCAATGCAGTGAAAAGGCTGTTCACTGACATCATCTTCCCTCGCTTTGGAGTTCCGAGAGTCGTCATCAGTGATGGTGGCAAGCACTTCATCAACTGCCAGTTCGACAATCTTCTCAGTTGTCACGAAGTAACTCACAAGGTGACCACTTCCTACCATCCTCAAGCCAACGGTCAAGCTGAGATTTCCAATAGGGAGATCAAGTCTATCTTGGAAAAGACAGTTGCTAAAACAAGGAAGGATTAGTCGCTTAAGCTGAGTGACACACTGTGGGCCTACCGTACAGCCTTTAAAACGCCAATTGGGATGAGTCCTTTCAAACTGGTGTACGGAAAGTCCTGCCACTTGCCCGTGGAAATTGAGCACAAGGCATACTGGGCCACGCGGGCCATCAACATGGACTTGCTTCCAGCTGGAGAGAAACACATCCTTGACTTGCACGAGTTAAAGGAGATGCGCCTGCATGCCTATGAAAACGCGAGAATTTACAAGGAACGGACCAAACAGATTCACGACAAGCGCATCATGCCTCGTGAGTTTAGTGAGGGAAACCTTGTTCTTCTGTTTAATTCTCGACTGAGGCTCTTTCCAGGAAAGCTGAAGTCCAGGTGGTCTGGTCCATTTCGAGTAAGAACAGTGTTCCCGTTTGGTGCAGTGGAACTTGAGAACAAGGAGGGACAAACTTTCAAATTCAATGGTCAGCGTCTCAAGCATTACATTGCTGATCATCCCCAAGAAATGCGCGTCAACTTGGATCTCTCTGATCCCGCCCCAATTGAAGCATAATAGAGAGATGGTCGAGCTCAAGACCTAAAACAAGTGCTCCTTGGGAGGCAGCCCAAGCCCATTTTTTTGCATCTTAGGAACGATTAGACATGCATTCATATTTTTTTTCTGCATCACGAGTGAGTTTGAGGAGTCTTCGAGGGCTAGAGAACAGCAACCTTCCCTGGTACGGCTAGGCCGCACCAACTTGGCACAGCTAAGCCGTATCTAGGGTTGGCACGGCTCAAGAAAGGCAGGTACGGCCAAGCCGTACCTAGGGCTGGGCGACGCAGAGGTGCATTAACTGCCGCACTTTCCTTCTTAAACCCCCCCGCATACTCTTTCTCTCCCTCTCTCCCCCAGCCGTGCCTCCTCTCTCCCTCAGTCATTTCTCTCCCTCTCTCCCTCAGTCGTACCTTCTCTCTCTCTCTGCCGCGCACTCTCTGCCTTCCTCTTTCTTCTGCTCTGTTTCCCTCGTACGGCCCCGCACCAAGTACAGCCCCGTACCAGCGTAGGCCGCACCTCTTCTCTCTTTGGGTAAGTGGTTTTCACTTCTCTCTTTTCCATTTTCTTCCTTTCCTTTTCATTTTTGTTTTCTTCTTCCTTTCAATTGTCGGTTATGCCATTTTCCTGCAAACCCTAACCCTGGTACGGCCTACCCGTACCAGGTTGTAAGGCCCGTACCAGCACCAGCACAGGCACCAGACCTTGTACCAGTGCATACCTGTTTCCGACCATTTTTTGTGTTATGTGCCTGATTTGAGGTTTTGACCATTGTATATACCAGTTTGGTGTTGGTTCCAGTTTGTACGGCCTTGTACCAGACTCAGTTCCTTACCAGTACAAGTCCCAAGTCCGGTACGGCCTGTACCAAGTCCTGTACGGCCTACCCGTACCACTTTGTGCGGCCTACCCGTACCAGACTTGTACACCACCGTACCAGTCCAGTCAGGCCCTCGTCTGCTTAGGTCTTGGGTGGGGCATGCATGTCTGACCCTTACACAGAACGCCAACGCAAGTACGCTCAACAGCAACGCCAAGAGCGTCTTCGCGAGATGCGTCGGCAACTCTCGCACACCCCCACGCCTTCTGGGTCTGAGTCTGAGTCCTCCGTCCCCTCCGCTTCTGGCCCTACGTCATCTCGTCGCTCCGGCCAGAGTAGCTCCAGTGGCGCATCTCAGTCTGGAGATGGAGGAGAGTCCTCGTCTGAGAGTGCCTCTCAGGCTGGTTCTGGAGAGGGGCACGAGAGCCCATCTTACCAGCCTTCTGGTACACCCTCCAGTGATCATGCTTCCGACTCCTACGGCACTGATGAGGGTGTCTCTGACTCCACCCAGCGCGCAGCGCAGTTCCACCAGACCCTCCGTCAGAGAAAGTTTACAAACACGCGGATTGTAGACTTCTCGGCTCTCCAGACTATGGGTCTTGATCAGGAGTTCATACGTCTCACCAGTCGGATTGGGATATCCCCTTCCTTCTGGAACATCGCCCAGAGAGGATACTCGGGTCTCACCCTTGAGTTCCTCTCCTCTCTGGAGCTCAGGTATAACAAGAAGAATACTCCTTACATCAAGTTCCGCCTTCGTCAGGTGGTTCACCGTGTCTGGCTCTCCCAGTTGCGCGAGTGGTTTGGTTTTGCACCAAACCCGACGACTGCCTCCATCTCATTCTCTGAGGATCTTGATCGCAACCACTTCTGGGAGCTAATCTCTGGCAAGAAAGCGGGCTCTGCATTTAACCCGGAATTCAAGCAGCTGAATGTCCCACATCCCGTCCTCCGCTGTATACTGCGGATCCTCGGTGGCACCTTCTTTGCACGTGGCGAGACGATGACCCGTGCCAATGTCGAGGATCTGCAGTTGCTGGATCATATGCTGCGCCCTGACGCCGCACTCGAGCGGCCCGATCTGATGCTCGCGATGATTCATCACTGGCTCGGTCTCCAGCGCGCCACCAAGGTTGGTGGCATTGTCTCTATCTCCGCCTACGTCACGCTGATCGCAGAGCGACTGGGTGTTCAGGTCATTGGAGATGAGGAGTGCAAGGGCCCCCGATATTTCACTCTGACTGCCTTGCACTCCTACAAGTTCATCCAGCCAGCTGCAGCACGTGATGGACGAGGTGTTTGGGCATGGCGCATCGGCGACCATGCCAGCTATGTCATGCCTTTCCCGGTCACTATCTCCTTTGACGACCGGAGCACCTGGCTGTTCACCCGTCCCCCTCGTATCCATCAGGACCTCGCCCCACCACCACCACCACCACCACCTACGGACGATGTGGAGATGCCTGACATACCCGTCCAGGATCAGGATGAGCATATGCTTCGTCACTCTCCACTCCAGATGCCTCTATCTCCTGGTCAGGTTCATCCCTTCTCCCCGCAGGGACCTTTCCCATCTCCTGCCGCAGGTACCTCCGCATTCGGTGCTGGGCCTTCCCCATTCCAGCCTGGACCATTCCCTTCCACCTTCCAGACTGGCCCATCCACTTCTACTTATCAGGTTGGACCATCCACTTCCACAGCTGGTCCCACTCATGAGCCCACCATGCGCGAGATGTACGCCCTCATCACCTCCATGCAGGCCACCCAGCTCTCTATTCAGGCCTCGCAGCTGGCCATCCAGCAGACTCAGACGAGCTTGCTAGAGTCTCAGCTTGCCATACAGGAGACACAGTCCGCTCAGGGGGACGCTATTTTTGACATTCAGGCTGATGTGGCTCAGCAGCGCCAGAGTATTCAGCGTATGGAGCGACAGATGACTGACTGGCGATTCTTCATGGACCACGGCCACTGGCCTGACCTCCCACCCCCCTAGACTTCTCAGGTTCGCTTTCTTTTACCCGAGCTTTTACATTTCCTTTATCTTTATATCTTGAAGCATTGAGGACAATGCTCCGGATAGGCTTGGGGGGGAGACATTTGCATGTATGACATGTTTACTATATCGTTATTTTACTTGCATTTTTTCGTATTTTCTTGCATTGTTAGGTGAAAATTTGCGTGAACTGTTAGAATTAAGAGTTACTTTGAAATATTTTTAGTTGTAATTTAGGATAGCGCTGAATGAATTGGAACTAACTCATGATTGGTTGTTGAACTGCTTAGGTTGAGATGTTTTTAATAATTGAAAAGATGAAAAATTTAGGATTGCATCGAACAAAATTATTTGAATAAACTGAACTGTGCCTTTAGGAATTGAGATTTTCGATTAAGAAAGTTTGGAATATCCATTGGTATGAATGAATACCAATGGATGTGTGTATTCATGGTATGAAAAAAAAAGAAAAAAAAAGAAAGATGATGAAAAGAGGAGCAATAAGCGAGTACTGGCAATAAGTCTGATTCAAAATGAATTAGGCGCCTTTGAGCTCGCCTCCCAACCTAGGAAATTAGAAAAATGAATAAAAATAATTTTGCTTGTACCAACACACGTCGTTCGCAACTTTCTTACACAAGTTTGTTTCAAGCTTGGGGGAAGTTAGAAATCACCACGAATAAAAGCATAGACTCGGTAAAAGAATAAAATTGTTTCTATCAAACCTAATTATATAGTCTTTACAATCATTAGAAGCATCTCAAAATATGAAGTCCAATTGACCAATTGGTGGAGTGAATTAAGATTTATAAAGAAATGTCTAAATCACAACTGAAATGATTCTAGAAATTCTTGACTATAGCAGATTCACGTAAGTTTTCACAATTAGATTTGTAATTGCATTTAGGTTTAGTTGTCTAGCCTCAAACCCAAGTTTGAATCTTTTTGCTTAAGGACAAGCAAAGGTTAAGCTTGGGGAAATTTGATACCTCGCATATTTAGCCTATATTTGACTTGATTTCGTACCAAATTCACGCTCTAAATTGTCAAAATCATGTGCATTTCATTGATATATCCTTAGAATTTGGTACTGGTGAGAGTTTGTTTGTTTTCTGCAGGATTGGAGCAAAATACACGAAGAAACGGCGTTTTTGGACTCTCTGGTACGGCCCTTACCAGGCTTGGTACGGCCCTTACCAGACTTGGTACGGCCCTTACCAGATTTGGTACGGCCCTTACCAGGCTTAGCCGATCCAGCCTCCCTTCCATCTTGTACGGCCTAGCCGTACCACTTTGGTACGGGCCGTACATAGATGCCGCCTGACAGAATTCAAATCTTGGCAGAGGCTATATATAGCGGGGGATCTCTCCATTTTCGAGGGAGTCCACTTCATTCCAGATTGAGAGCTCAGAGAAAGAGAGAAAGAGAGCAAAGGAGCAAGGAGAGAAGATCAAGGAAGAGGAAGAGGCGAGAATCGACGGATCAACACCTTCTCCACTTCCCGATCTTCGATCTAGTTCTTTCATGCCTTCTCTTATCTCTTTACTTGTATTTCTGGACAGATCCATGACTTGTGAGTAGTAGACTTTCGTTTCTAGGGTTTGTAGATGGATTTTCTTGATTTGTGTTGCTTTTCTTGATTTGGATCTTGTATGAACTCTTGTGATTGATTTGATTGTGTATTTGCTTGTCTTGATTGCTTTGTCTTTCTGTGATTGCATGTGGTGTGCCTATAGTGGTAGATCAACCCTAACAAGGTCATGTGACCATTGCCTTCTCTCAACCAAACCAATCCCTTTAGGTAGACTTGTTCGAATTGAAGCCGAAAGGTTGAATTCTCCTCTAATTGACAGATTAGAGGATACCTTAGATCTCCAATCAATCAACTAGAGGATCTGGACCAAAACACGAGAGTTGAGGTTTAGAAACCCTAGAAGGTGAAGAATTGACTCCAAAACCTAGATCTTGAACCAACAAACGAGAGTTGAGGTTTAGGAACCTTAGGTATGGTCAATTGAACCTTTCTCAAGAGTTTAATACAAGGTACCAGCAAGAAATGCATCAACTCGAACTTGTAAGCTCTGTTCTGGTAAATCAGTACGGGTCTTACAAGAGTGGTGCGGCCTACCCGTACCAAGCCCACACGGCTTGGTCGGACAAGGTTGGTGCGGCCTAGCCATACCAACTTGGTAAGACCCGTACCACTAGAGGCAAATCAGAGATGAAGTCTGAAACCCTTGAAACATCTTTTATCCTAAATCAAAACACAGTTTATACCTTTCCTTACACAGTTATTATTCTATTGCATTGTTTGATTGCTTGAGTTGATTCTTTAGGAAGATTAAGTACTAAAACTCCCTCTTTCTCACTTCTAGTCTTTAGTCAAGATAAGTAGATTCTAGATAAAGAAACTGTCCCTGTGGATCGACACCCGATTATACTCCTCGATAGGGTTGTGCACTTGCAACCCTAATCGGACAGTGTAACCGTGGTTTTAAAAGGTACGCTCCCAAGCGTACCGAAACTTGCATTGCGCTTTCACGCGAACACTTTCTTTTACCATGTTTGAGTAGACCATTAGTTCCTAGGGTTAGGATGTAGTCTCTAAACTTTGCCTTTGAATTGCATGTTGTTTTGATCTAAGTTTGAACTTGTGTGATTCTTTGTTTGAGTATTCATTGATTGCTTGATTTTGATTGCTTGATTGATTCTTGATTGTCTACTATTAGATGTCTATAGCATCTCTTCTAGTACTTTGACCTTGATGTATCTTGAAATTGTGATTTAGTATTTGATATTGATCTAAGATCATTAGTAGCCGAAAGGTGAACTTTCCATTATCGAAAGATTGTGGATACCTCTAGTAAACCAGACAATCAATTTAGGTTAGATACCAGTAGGTGAGAGCTACAGGTTGAAGCCTCGCACAAGAAATCAACTTAGATACGAACACATGTCAGCTCTGTTCGAGGGCAATGCGACCCTCATCAGAGATGATGCGAGTCGCATCATATGAGTCGCATCAGAGATAATGCGAGTCGTATGATAGGTCCAGAGAGGGCAAAGTTTGGGATGAAACTTGAAACCCTGGGAATGCTTTTTATCATTGTTCAAAACCAAAACCTTTAATCGCTTTCATTTACTGTTAATTGAATCGTCACTTGAAATTAGGAAATATAAACAAACCAAACCCAACTTTTTACACTTCTAGTACCTAACTCAGATTAGCAGGAATCTAGAGTCGAATTATACCGTCCTTGAGGATCGATACCTTATTATACTACACGGATAGGATTGTGCACTTGCAGTCTTAGACGAGAGTTGATTCAAGGTTTAAACTGGTATAGCTAGCTGTACCTGAAACTTTGTAGCATACTTTTGTGCGAACAAGTTTTTGGCGCCGTTGCCGGGGACGGCTATCATTTCTTTTCTAGATTTTCGCTAGTCTTAGTTAATCTAGATTTTAAATTGTATCTTTTCTTTTGCTTTACTTCCTTATTACTAAAAACTGGCTTTCAAACCCCCTCCTGTAGGTAAATACAAGCTGACTTACCAACTGAGGAGCAGAGGACCACTTTTTGACGAAACACCTCCAGACAACACAGTTCATGCTCAGTCATCTCTTGAAGTGACCAGCATCGAAGTTGACACAACCCGAGTCACATCTGACGCGACCCGCATCACTTCTGAAGTGACCCGCATCATAAAGACAATGTCAGAACATCCAAGCAGGGAAGACAGGGAGGCTGAGGCCAGAGAAAGGGACGAAAGAGAAAGGCAAGACTTGACTGACTAGTCTGACGACGACATGGGTGTCTTCTTGCCAAGGACATTATGAGAGTTTAATGTGCCGAGACCTGGAGATGTCCGAGGCGCGATCAGACTACCAAGAATTCCCGGAGAACAACCGAACTTCAACCCAGGAGTTGTCAACATGGTTCAGCAGAATGTGTTCAATGGCATGGATCACGAGGATCCACATGCTCATCTCCAAACCTTCCTCGAGTGCATCACAACTATCAAGACCAATGGGGCGACAGCTGATTACACCAAACTCGCTTTATTTCCTTTTACTCTTAGGGACAAGGCCAAGAAATGGTTAGGGTCATTACTAAGGGATTCCATTACCAATTGGAGGGAACTATCTAAGTTGTTTCTCACTAAGTTTTTCCCCCACAAAAGAACTGCCAAGGTAAGGAACCAACTGACCAGTTTTAGGCAAAGGTCCGATGAACCCCTTAATGAGGCATGGGAAAGGTTTAGGGAGTTACAGTACTCATGCCCCCACCATGGCATTCTTGATTGGTTGTTGATTCAGACCTTCTATGATGGTTTGACTGAAAGTACTCGTACCACTATTGATGCAGTTGCAGGTGGAGCGCTGATGTCGAGAGAACCTTTGGAGGCAATGAACTTGATTGACAACATGGCGCAGAACCAACAGTGGTCTGGCCGAGATAACACCCGACCTGGAGGTGGAGGCAAGTACGAAGTCGATCAAATCACTGCTCTGACCGCCAAGTTGGATGCTATGCAAAGGGCAATGGACAAGCTGAGTGTGAAGGCAGTCGAACAACAGCCCCAAACATGCGTCATGTGTGGTGATGAAAGGCACGTCTATGAGCAATGTCCATTGGTGCAAGATGAAGAGGAGGTCGAACAGGTAAACTCACTCAACAATGAACCTTCTTTCTTTCCGAGACCTTCTTTCAACTGATCTTACTCCAAGGATCCAATGGAACAACAAAATTGGAATAGGAATTAAAACAACCTTACCAACCACAACAACACCTTCAACAATCCTTCATCTAGCAACCAACTGGAACAATTCTTCTGGAGGAGGCAACAACAGGGGCTTCTACCAAAATGCTTCATTCCCCAATCAAAACAACCGAGCACCTCAAGCTGGCCCTTCCAAGCCATATGTGCCTCCCTATGTGACCAACTTCACACTCGAGCAATGGAAAATGAACCAAATGATGTGGGAGCAAATGCAATCGATGGCAACTCAAATGGCAGCCCAAAGCAAATTGTTGGAGCAATTGAGTCATATCGTCACTTCTAGCCAACCTCAACTTGAAAAGCTGCCCGCGCAGCCAGAACCAAACCCCAGAGGAGAAGCTAAGGCGATCACGCTGAGGAGTGGGACCCAGTACGATGAACCAACCTTTCCAACCAATCAGTCCCCAACTGATGCGACAAGCACCACCACCATGCGACCCGCATCAACCTCGGAGGAACCTGTGAATCCTAGTCGCATCGAGCCAATGCGACCAGCAACACCACCTGAAGAACTTGTTGATGCGACCCGCAATGGTACCATGTGACCCGCATCAAAAGAATCTGACAAGGGAAAAGGGAAGGGGGTTGAGAAACCTGCACTTTACAGATCACCTGTGCCCTTTCCCCACCGATTAGCTGAGAACAAGTTAAACGCACAATTCACGAAATTCACTAAGGTGATAAAAAGCCTACATATCACAATCCCGTTCACCGATGCCTTGACTCAAATGCCCTCCTATGTCAAGTTCCTGAATGATATCCTATCCAACAAGCGAAGCTTGGGGGGGAATGAAACGGTGAAGTTGACAGAACAGTGCAGTGCCATTCTGAAGAGCGACTTACCTCCCAAATTGGACGACCCAGGTAAGTTCTCTATTCCTTGCATCATAGGAAAGGCTACAATCAGAAAAGCTCTATGCGACTTGGGAGCAAGCATGAGTCTCATGCCACGCACGATCTACGATCGAATGGGGGTAGGAGAGCTTAGGCCTACGCGAATGTCTTTGCAGCTGGCGAACTCCTCGGTACGGTTACCACTTGGCATTGTGGAAGACGTACCAGTTCAAGTCGGTAAGTACTTTGTGCCTGTCGACTTTGTGGTCATGGAGATGGAAGAGGATAAGGAAGTCCCCATCATCTTGGGACGATCTTTCCTCAGAACAGCAGGCGCAATCATTGACGTATCTCAAGGAACGCTGACCATGAACTTCGGAGGAGAGAAAACGAGTTTTCAAATTGACCGCGCCATGAAGTATCCTTCAACCGAATCTTGTTTCCGAGTAGATGTGCTCGAAGAATGCCTAACAGATTTGGTAGAAGACTACCTTCTTGAGCGAACCAATGAAAGTATGAACGAACACTTTGAGTTTCTGTCTGAGATGCAGGTTGAGACGAGGAATTCAGAAGCATGTGGAGCAGATGTGAAGGCAGTTGACCTGGGAGAACTTGGATGCGACCCGCATCAACCTCATGCGAGTCGCATGCCATGGTCTGAAGGCCTTGAAGCTAGTGGATGAAGTCGAGTCCACCTGATGCGACCCGCTTAGAACATGATGCGACCCACATCAAGGACCAGACAGAGAAACCAACTCTTGAGCTCAAGCCTCTACCAGCCAATCTTAGGTACGAGTACCTTGGTCCAGATCAATCTCTCCCAGTTATTGTGAACGCAGAATTGGATCCCGAACAAACCGCCAAGCTTTTGGAGAAATTGAGGCTTCATCGAGGCGCAATTGGGTATTCAATCAACGATTTGAAAGGGATCGGCCTGTCCATCTGCTCACACTGAATCTTCCTGGAGGATGATCACAAGCCATCTGTTAAACACCAGCAACGGCTCAATCCAAACCTGAAGGAGGTAGTCAAGAAAGAAATTTTCAAGCTTCTGGACGTCGGTATCATATACCGTATCTCTGACAGTAGGTGGGTGAGTCTAGTCCACGTGGTGCCAAAGAAAGGAGGAGCAACGGTGGTAAGAAATGAGAAGAACGAGCTGGTCCAAACCTGTGTGGTGACAGGGCATCGCATGTGCATCAACTACAGGAAGTTGAATGCGGCCACACGCAAAGACCACTTCCCTCTGCCATTCGTTGACCAACTCCTCGAACGACTTGCAGATCACTCCTATTTTTGCTATCTGGATGGTTACTCTGGTTTCTTCTAGATACCGATTCACCCGCAAGACCAAGAAATTACTACTTTTACCTATCCTTACGGTACGTACGCGTACCGGAGGATGCCATTTGGTCTGTGCAATGCACCAACAACCTTTCAAAGAGCCATGATGGACATCTTTTCATATTTCATTGAGAAAGAGGTTGAAATTTTCATGGATGACTTCTCGGTGTATGGTGCATGTTTCGACTCTTGTCTGACTAACCTGTGCAAGATCTTGCAGAGATGTGAGGAAGTTCATTCTGAACTGGGAGAAATGCCACTTCATGGTCCAGTCAGGAGTCGTCCTGGGACATGTTGTGACCTCCAAGGGCATAGAAGTCGACAAGGCCAAGATTGAGGTGATCGAGAAACTAGAGATTCCGACGAGCGTGAAAGGAGTTCGAAGCTTTCTTGGACATGCTGGATTCTACCGCCGGTTCATCAAAGATTTCTCCAAGATTGCTAAACCATTGACCAATCTACTCATCAAGGAGTCTGACTCTGTCTTCACCGATGAATGCGTCAAATCTTTTGCAGCTTGAAGGAAGCTCTCATCTTAGCACCTATCCTGCAACCACCTGACTGGTCTCTTCCCTTTCAGATCATGTGCGATGCGAGCGACTACGCAGTAGGAGCAGTTCTTGGGCAGAGGAAGGGAACGATGCCGTGTGCCATCTACTACGCTAGCAAGGTTCTAGATCCTGCCCAGATGAACTACACGACCACCGAGAAGGAACTTCTTGCAGTTGTGTTTGCTTTTGACAAGTTCAGGTCATACCTAGTTGGCTCGAAGATCATCGTCTACACAGACCATGCCGCACTCAGGTACTTGTTGAAGAAGCAGGACGCGAAGCCTCGACTGATAAGATGGATTCTTCTCTTGCAAGAATTTGATCTTGAGATCAGGGACAAGAAGGGAGTCGAGAACACTGTAGCCGACCATCTATCCAGACTTCGCTTGGATGACGAGAGCTCTGCCGACCTGCCTATCGATGATTCCTTCCCTGACGAGCAGCTCTTCTCAGCTTCAGCTCTGGATCACCTTGATGAGACTCGCATGGAGTGTCTTGCGACCCGCATCCATCATGATGCGACCCGCTTCCATCATGATGCAACCCACTTCCATCATGATGCGATTCGCATGGGAACCATTGCGACCCGCATGGGCAGGTATTCAGACCCTTGGTATACAGACATCGCCAATTACCTTGCCTCTGGGATGCTCCCAAACACCATGACTTACCAGCAACGGAAGAAGCTAAAATCTGACGCAAGTTTCTTTTTCTGGGACGAACCCTTTCTTTTCAAGTTAGGGATCGATAGCATCTTCCGACGTTGTGTACCACATGATGAGACACGCTCCATTCTTGAGCACTGCCATTCGTCCGCCTATGGAGGCCATGCCTCATTCTCCAAGACAGCCGCCAAGGTTTTGCAATGTGGTTTCTTCTGGCCATCTCTCTTTAAAGATGCGAAAGCCTTGGTGATGTCGTGTGACAAATGTCAACGCATTGGGAACATCACTAATCGCAATGAGATGCCTCTCAACTCCATTCTCGAGGTCGAGGTCTTCGACGTGTGGGGCATAGATTTTATGGGACCATTTCCAGCTTCATGTAGGAATGAGTACATCCTAGTTGCAGTTGACTACGTTTCAAAATGGGTCGAGGCAATGGCTTGTCGACGAGCTGACTCGGACGCGGTAAAGCAATTATTCAATGATGTCATCTTTCCTCGCTTTGGAGTGCCAAGGGCTGTCATCAGTGATGGAGGGAAGCATTTCATAAACCGTCAATTCGAAAATCTCCTGCAGCGACATGGATTGACGCACAAAGTCTCCACCTCTTACCATCCTCAGTCAAACGGCCAAGCTGAAATCTCCAACAGGGAAATCAAGTCTATCATGGAGAAGACCATGGCAAGAACAAGGAAGGATTGGTCTCTAAAGTTGAGTGACACACTCTGGGCATACCGTACCGCATTCAAAACACCGATTGGGATGAGCCTTTTCAAGCTGGTGTATGGGAAGCCGTGTCATCTGCCAGTTGAAATCGAGCACAAGGCGTTCTGGGCCACTCGGGCTATCAACATGGACTTGTTGGTAGCTGGAGAGAAGCGTATCCTCGACTTGCATGAATTGGAGGAGATGCGTCAGCATTCATACGAGAACGCGAGGATCTACAAAGACAAGACCAAGCGAATTCATGACAAGCACATCATGTCTCGCGACTTCAAGGAAGGCGATCTAGTCCTTTTGTTCAATTCCAGATTGTGACTCTTTCCTGAGAAGTTGAAGTCCAGATTGTCAGGTCCATTTGTCGTACGAAAGATGCATCCTTTCGGTGCGATTGAAATTAGGAATGACGCATGTGGGAATTTCAAGGTGAACGGTCAGCGTCTCAAGCACTATGTGGCTGATCATGCCTATCAGGAGCGGATTGTTCAGGACCTCTCCGATCCCGTCTTACCAAAGGATTAGCACAAAGAAGGTCAAGCTTGAGACCTAAAACAAGCGCTTCTTGGGAGGCAACCCAAGCCTTTTCAGTTTACTTTTAGTTAGATTAGTTAGACATTCTTTTATGTTTATTTGTCATTTCAATTTGTTTTGTCTTTCCAAAAAGAATTGCCAGCTCCACACTTGATGCTACCCACATCGCTCGATGCGACTCGCATCCCCCTTGATGTGACCTGCATCCTCCTTAATGCGACTCGCATCACTGCTAACCATCGTAGCATTAAAGGGGTGCGTCGAAACGACACGAGTCTCACCTTGTATTCATCACCCGCACTTCCTGTTCCTCTCTTCTCCTCTCCTCAGCGAAAACCCTACATTTCCGTTGCGACTCGAATCATCTTCGTGCGAGCCTCAACCAAGCCCTCAACCAAAACCCTAAACCCTTCTTCTACCCCCACCCGTCGGCTTTCACCACCTCTCCACCCTCCTCTCCATCTCTCTCTATTGAAACCTCTCCTCCTCACCTCTCCACCTTCTTCTACATTCACCATCACCATTGTTCCGCTCCTTCCTTCTCCATCAGATCGCCTCTGCCATCAGAAACACCTCAGTGCGACTCGCATTACCAGACAGTGTGACTCACATCACCCACAAGGCGACTCGCATTATAGCCATGTCAGATGCACCAGATCAACCACCACCAAGGAACTACCTCCTGGAGCGCCGCACCAAGCAGAACTTCGAGCGCCGTCAGGCCGAGTTCCGCCGTCAGAGGGACTTCCGTATCCAACAAGGGATACCATACCCCACTCCCTCTTCTCCTGAGTCTTCTGAGCAGCACGACTGGTCTCAGTAAGGGTCGAGCTTGTCTGGTAACAGTGGTAACCCCTCTCACTCTTCTTCTTCTCATTCTTCCTATCATCCATCTTCTCCTTCTCATTCAATGGCAGGTTCTATGACCGTGGAGTACAATTCTGATGACTCTGACCCCGTTTCGGGTCAGTACACCTCTCGAGCGGCGGAGTACCCACCCCCTCACTTCACTCTCTCCAGCCATGGCATGCTAGAGCGCTTTCTCATCCTCTGGCAGCGCTCCTATGAGAACACGCGCCGGGTTGACTTCGACACCCTCGAGGCCTTTGGAGTTCGCGAGGACTTTCTCCATCTCACCGGGAGGATCGGGTTTACTCCCGCCTTCTGGGATATCAACCGTGCCTGCTACACGGAGATCACCCTTGAGTTCCTCTCCTCCCTCAAGCTCCGACAGGACGCCGCTACTACGTTAAGTTCCAGATGCTCAATGAGACGCGCTGGGTCACTCTGGTTCGACTTCGCGAGTGGTTTGGTTTTGAGCAGAACCCCGATACCGACTTCCTTGACCATCGCATGGGGTTCGACAAGGCTCATTTCTGGCGTCTGATCACTGGGATGATGAGTGCCACCAGCGCCCAGTACCGCAGCATTGTCATTTCTCACCCGGTACTGCGGTGCATCCAGCGTACCATCGGCTGTACCATCTTCGCATGGGGCGAGACTGCAGCCAGTGTCAACGAGGAGGATCTCTGTCTGATGGACCACATGCTCCATCCTGAGGCCGAGTTGGCGTGACCCGACTTGATGTTATTCATGATCCGTCACTGGCTGGATATCCAGCGCAACACAAAGGTCGGAGGGTCTGTTCGCATTGGCACTTACGTCACCCTGATCGCTGACCAGCTAGGCGTCTCGACCGCAGGCCTCACTCTCTCCACTGGCCATCTCACCCTGGATGCCAAGGCATACGAGCGGGCAACCTTCCTCAAGATCGAGCGCGGTCCTGCTAACCACCGTGCTCGCTATTTCTGGGCCTTGAAGGGTCATGGCTTGCACCTGATGCCCCTTCGTCTTGCGCCCCTGTCTTTTGATGATGAGAGCACCTGGTTCTTCATTGAGCCTCTGCCAGACGAGCCGGCACCACCTGCCTCTCCTGTGCAGCCCCACTCTCCCGCCCATGGTGATGTGCCCATGCCCAATGCTCATGTCTCTCCTGTGCACCCTCCTGCCTCTCCTGTGCACATCCATGACTCTGTTGGGGTTTTGACAGTTCAAACCCATTGATTAGCTTAATTGCGGAAAGTGTGTAAAACAAAATTTTACAGTTTAAGCTAAGAATTAAACGAGGTATGTCAGGAAACTTTCCAAGGCGGTCCACCTTCAGTATTCCTTCGGCATCAAAACCTCATTTAATTCATTTACATATCTACTCCATAATTGATTTCTAAAACATTAAATCTATCTACCAATTAAATAGATTAATATAACATGATTTATACCTCGTTTCCAAATCTCAGTTGGAATGTAGCTGAGCGAGAAGAGCTACACCAAGGAAGGAATCGACTCGCAGTATCACACGTGTGATACCTCTATCGGTTATCCACCAAGACTAACCGGAGAG
Organism: Carex pumila; assembly: GCA_033356055.1. Lineage (NCBI taxonomy): Eukaryota > Viridiplantae > Streptophyta > Magnoliopsida > Poales > Cyperaceae > Carex > Carex pumila. The sequence continues at coordinate 195,282 of JARJHM010000170.1, forward strand.
CGATTTATTTCTTCTGCCAGAAATACCGTAAACCGCAGAATTCTGCAAAAACAATATTCATTGAGAAAAGGACGAAATAAATATATTTGTGTCCCGAGGTCACTTGGTATCGCTTAAAAGCTAAACCGCAGGATTTCGCAAAATATATTATTTTCCTCGTCTCGTAATAACCGAAATCGAGGAAGAGAGAAAAAACCGATTAACGAAGTAATCAGATTAACACGTGAATTAGTAAGTTTTCTCTCTACACTCACCCCTCTATTTATAGTGTTTTGAGGAGGTTTGCAAAAGACCGAAATACCCCTCAAAACAAATCTATTTACCAAAATACATTGACACCTCATCCTTTAATATGTGAAAAGACCAAAATGCCCCTTCCACACTCTTCTACACCCTTCTACACCCTTCTACACCCTCAGGTGTCATGCAAGGTGTCATGCAAGGTGGCATAGGTGTGAAATGACCATTTTGCCCTTGGCCCATTAAGTCATGAATAGTAAAAGACTTTGATTTTGGGCTTTGACTTTGGGCTTTTAATTTTAATTAAGGCTTTGATTATTTTGGGCTTTTAAACCCATAATTCAAATCCATAATTAACAAATTAAAATCCAAATCAAATATATATAATTGTCATGTACAATTATATTTCTTTTTGGTTGTTGTTCGATAACTTTTATACAACGTAACGTGTACGTTTATAAATTAACCGTTGTTTCTGCTTGTCATTCTAAATGACATTTCTAATTTAATTATATCACGTATAATTAATTATAACCATCTTAATATTAATTATAATCAATTTATAATTAATCAGTAAGATTCTCCGAGTAGCTCCTATATGGTGTGACCCAATAGGATCTGTGTTATGTTGGTAAATAGAGTTAAAACTGTTTTAACTTCTATAATCATGGGTGGCGTCTGGCAACACATCATGACCATCCAATTACACAGATGATACTGTACTATACAATATCACGATCCAGTAAACAATTTACTTATGTCTGTTCTTCTGTCTCATAGCTATCAGATCAATTTCAAGGTAGATGTGTGTCATCCTTGCTAACTGTATCTTTTCTTGATCTTGAGTAGATTATCAAATATAATTACTCTTGTAATTATACCGCATGTAGATAATCTAACTCTACCAAGGAGCCCAGTGATGCTATAGCTCGTATAAAATACGAGGGACAAATAGTACTCTTGGTAGACTATCACTTCCTCAACTAAGCTATACATATGGAAATGCTACCGTTATGACTGTTTTTTACGCACAGCGGTGGATGACAATCACACATACATATCTCTCAGTGGGAACGATAAATACCTCATACTATAGAACGTGACACTAAATGAAAACATAAATGACACGAACACAATTCTATTTAATGTTTCATTCGGGGTCTGTCAAATACCATGTTCCTTAAACATGTATCTATGTGATTAAAATGACATCTTGTGTCAGATGGTTTGTAAAACTTAACCATTTTTTAATCCACATACTAACCTTATAGCGGTAATTAGTGTTCCTGCTAATTACCTCGATCAGTGACCTTTTAAGATTAAGAGTATATATCATCTATATTATGGAGTTTCATAATTTCAGTAATGAACTCGAAATGATCCATAAATGCAATAATACTCAAGGCAACAAAATGATATAAACATTCAATTCATGAACAAAGTTTTATGATAATTTATTATATTTTTGACTTCTAGATTATTACAAACTAACAGACTCCACCTTTGCGGCTAGCCATCCACCTTCTATGCTGGCCCTTCCACTTCTTATGCTAGCCCCTCCTATCCACATCCCATTCCATCACCCACTATCCAGGATGTCTACAGCCTCGTCTATGACATGAGGCGTGAGCAGGGTACCATTCTCTATGATCTACAGCGGAGGGTGGGTGACATTGAGGATGTTTTGCGCGATTGGAGGTTCGATCCCTCCGATGACTGAGCAGGTTTGTTTTTCTTTTCCCCTTCCTTTGCTTTATCTTAGAGTCTTGAAGCATTGGGGACAATGCTCAGACTAAGCTTGGGGGGTGATTTTAGGATTTTTAGGATTTATTTGTTTTTACTTAGGCCATGTTTACTTGTTTACTGCATTTGTAGGTAGGAATTTGTGTGATTGTTTAGATTGGATACTTTTTGAAAATTGTTGGTATTGATTAGGATGACCCTAGGAGATCAGAACTATCCCATAATTGACCGATGAACTGATGAGGACGAATGTTTTGACCATTTGTAACAATGAAAACTTGAAATGTATTGAGAAATCGTTTAGAAATTGACTTGTGCCTTTTTCAAATAGGGAAATGGGGATTATTGATAAAGAAAGATTTGGGATACCTATTGGTATGAAGGAATACAAATAAGTGTGTGTATTCATGATATGTGCAAATATATATAAAAAAAAAAGATATGACAATTAGAATTGAAAAGACGAAGAACATAAGAGTACTGGCAATAAGTCCTTTTAGGGCGCCTTTGAGCTCGTCTCCCACTTAGAAAAGAAAGAAAGAAATTTTTGCACATATCAACACGCGAAGTTCGCAACTTTCTAACCTAAGCTTGTTCCAAGCTTGGGGGGTAAAAAAGGAAAATCTCCACAAATGAGGGCAAAGGTTAAATGGATAAATGATAACTTGATCGATTCAAGCACTCAGTTTTACAAATATTCAAATATTTCAGAACTTAAAGTTTGGTTGGCCAATTCGTGTGGAGAATCAAGGTTAAATAGGGAAAGTCCAAATTATATCAACATGATTCTTGAGGTTCCAAATTTAAACAACTCATGTAAATTCTTACATTTAGGAAACTTGCATTTATAGTCCAAACCGGTACCAATGTTTAGATCTCTGCTTGAGGACAAGCAAAGGTTAAGCTTGGGGAAATTTGATACCACCTTATTAGACCTGTTATTTCTACTTGTTTCCATACAAAAATCTGTGTTTTGAACCAACAAATAGTGCCTTCTACATTGAATATCCATAGAATGTGGTATTGCTTTGTTTTGGTTCTCACTTTGCAGGAATCAGGCGAAATCGGGCAAAATCAGGCAAATAGCAGACTTCAGGAAGATTTGATGCGAGTCGCAGTACCCATGATGAGAGTCGCATCAAAGCCCAAAGCGACCTGCGATGCGACCCTCACTCCTGCCTTGAAGACCAGATGATGCGAGTCGCATCCCACTGATGCGAGTCGCATCACTTGTTGTCGCCCAATTCAAATTAAACCTGACAAGCCCCAAGTCACATCCATTGCCTATAAAAGGAGGTCCTTGGCCAGAATTTCGAGAGCTTTTTTCCCTATTTACATTCCAGATCACTTTGAGAGCAGAGATCAAGAGAAAAGAGAGAGATTAGAGATTTCTTGGAGAAGAAGAGGATTGCTTGGAGAAGAAGAGAAGATTGCAAGATTCTCTCCAATCCACCTTGGATCTTCAAGCTTCATGATGATCTACTTATTCTCTCCCTCTTTTATGCTTTCTTTTACCATGTTTGAGTAGACCATCAGTTCCTAGGGTTATGATGTAGTCTCTAAACTTTGCCTTTGAATTGCATGTTGTTTTGATCTAAGTTTGAACTTGTGTGATTCTTTGTTTGAGTATTCATTGATTGCTTTATTTCGATTGCTTGATTGATTCTTGATTGTCTACTATTAGATGTCTATAGCATCTCTTCTAGTACTTTGACCTTGATGTATCTTGAAATTATGATTGAGTATTTGAGGTAGATCTAAGATCATTAGTAGCCGAAAGGTGAACTTTCCATTATCGAAAGGTTGTGGATACCTCTAGTAAACCAGACAATCAATTTAGGTTAGATACCAGTAGGTGAGAGCTACAGGTTGAAGCCTCGCACAAGAAATCAACTTAGATACGAACACATGTCAGCTCTGCTCGAGGGCAATGCGACCCTCATCAGAGATGATGTGAGTCGCATCATACGGGTCGCATCAGAGATAATGTGAATCATATGATAGGTCCAGAGAGGGCAAAGTTTGGGATGAAACCTGAAACCCTGGGAACGTCTTTTATCATTGTTCAAAACCAAAACCTTTAATTGCTTTCATTTAATGTTAATTGAATCGTCACTTGAAATTAGGAAATATAAACAAACCAAACCCAACTTTTCACACTTCTAGTACCTAACTCGGATTAGTAGGAATATAGAGTTGAATTATACCGTCCCTGAGGATCGATACCTTATTATACTACACGGATAGGATTGTGCACTTGCAGTTTTAGACGAGAGTTGATTCAAGGTTTAAACTGGTACAGCTAGCTGTACCTGAAACTTTGTAGCATACTTTTGTGCGAACACTCCCCATCCTCTAGAGAACGAAGTAGGTCCGATAGACATAGAACTTACTTTTGGATCCAATGAGCTCCAACACCATACGATTCGTATTAAGATCTATGCGCATGAAAATTGAAACAGACATGCACATATTTTAAAGCATAATGCACATATCTTAATGCAGATCAAATGGTGATTAAGCTAGGGGTAGTGGTAAAACCATATACAGATCAAATATCATATATCATATATCCGTAAGTATATACATAAATATTTTCATAATATATATCTATTATTCAAATATAAATAATAAAAATTCAAAATCATATCTGTACCATTATCCGCACAAATATTCAAATATCAGATATCGGATAAAATACAAATCCAAATTCAGGGGTGCAAACGGATCGAATATTATATAGATACGAATACAGATACAGATATTTGTTTTTTTACAATAGTGAATGACATATTTTTTTCATAATATATATTAAACTATAAAATATATATATTATTCAAATACGGATAATTAAAATTTAAAACCATAAACATATATGTATCTAAACACATATTTAGATATCAGATATCCCTATCTAATTTTAAGATACAATTGGATAATATCTGACCGTTTTGACCCTTATCCAAATTCGATCAAATAATATCCAACCCGTTCTCATCTCTAGATTGAGCCCATCAACCCAAAAATAGAAATTCACATCTCTCCATTACTTGATAAGGGAATCTTTTACAATAAATAGATCTGGACCGTTCATTTTTACTTGGCACGAATCTCAAAGCCCAATAATACTGTCTCCTGCGTTAGTTCGAATTTCAAACTAGCTAAGATATAATCTCAAACCGTAAAATGAGGGTAATCCTCTACAATATCCGGGAGAATACGAATCCCCAAAATAGGACATCCAATCTACTCTGAATTTTGATTTTTTTTTTAAATAGAACCAACTTTAATTATTTTAATATAATAAGCACCATTAAATTGTTTGTATAGAAAATAGAAAAAACAATAAGTAGAAATGACCGATGCATATTTTTAGAATAAAATTTATATTCTCCCTCCACTGATCTCTAGAATCAGTAGAGCTACTTTTTATAAAAACCAAATATTTTATTAAAATAATTAAAATTAATTATATTTTAGAAAAAAATCCCTGAATTCCCCGTACGCCATAAGGCCGTAACCACGTTTATCAATTACGGCCGAATTCGCATCCTCTGAGATATCTCATATTTTGCGTGACTTTTTGGAAAATCTCAACCGTTACAATAAGTTATGCGTGAATCTCAAAGCTAAAATAATGCTGGCCCCCTACGTCACTCCGAATAGGCACCGGACACGTCGGTCACGTAAAATATGAGATTTCTCAGAGGATACGCACTCATTCCCGCCCGCACCTAACGTCTGTCTCTATAATAATTAAATGGCGATCCTCTGACATTGGGGTCTTTATACTAAATCTTAGTCAGGGCCGTCCATACTTTTTGCCTGATACGTTTGTTTTCCCTTGTCAGGAATGTACTACACGAGGTTGATAGTCAGTACAGTCGAAGAACCTTTTCCATTCCTTGCCACCAATTACTTCTACTTCCCCCGCTCTTGCTATTCCTTTCTGAATCCGTATCACCCCAGGTACCTGAGGTGCAAGTGGTGAATCTGGACCGTTTATTTCACTTGACACGAATCACTAAGGAGGCCCCCAACCTCAACAGGCACCGGATTGAGTTTGATATGGATGAAATTGATCTAAACCGTCCATTTTTTTCAATTGCACCTCCGGTACCTGGGGAAACACGGACTCCTTGCTTCTCCCCTCTCAAAAACTCCCTTGTTTCTCACCCGAAGAGGTAGACTGCTTCTCACCCGAAAAGGAGGCTGAGCAGTTCGATTCTTACTGGTGCTCGAGCGAGAGGTTAGAATTTCTCCCTATCGCTCCTCCTTTTCGCTTCTTACTGAGTTCGATTTTCTCTGGTCCGTACGGAACTTGAGACGCCACCATTCTCCTCTCTCGAGGTCAAAGGCGTTGCTCCCGCTCCCTTGACGCCGAGGAGGAGGGTCTGAAATGGAAAGGATTCTCTAGTTTCTGACGGAATGGAGATGATTCGTACTCGTCTCTGATTTCTCATCTTCCTTCTTTCTATGTGTGCTCGTCTTCTATTTGTAGTTATTGCACGTACCAATAGCGTAGAATAAGTGTCTAGCTGGCATCATGTGCTATGCATGTTAGTTGGTGAAGGATTATGGACTTTGATTGGTTCAATTTTAGTCAGGGCTAGTATTTTAACTGTATTTTTACTGTTTGACAGCCTCCTTTTCTGTTTAAATGAAGACCAATTTGGGTCAGTTTGATTGAGGTACAATTGAATGAGAGTGTCAAATTTATGCTAAGCTGAGTTTAATTGAGCCCTAATTCATACAATGCAGGGGCCAAATGATGAATGATTTCATAATTGACACCCTGAGCCCTAATTCATACAATCCAGTTGGGGTTTAGTTGTTCATTTCAGGGAAGTATTGTCTCACTATAACCATTCTGAGAACATTTTTGTTTGCTTTGCTATTTTTGCAAAATGGTTGTTGTGCCCCAAATTCCCTGGCGATTGCTAAAGAGAATTCTTTGGACTGACTTAGGGGCCCAGCTTTTATTGTGCATCTACTTGTTTAGGCACTTGGCTCTGAAGTGATATGCTTTTTTTAATTTTAATGAAAATATTAGTGTGATTCTGTAATATACCTTTTTTTTCTCTTTACTGTTCTTTAGTGTGTACTTTAGTGCCAACTTTATCAGTTCTTAATCACCTAGTGCAAAAATGTTTGTCAATACCAGGCAATCAATTATTGAGATTTAAATTGTGGTTTAACACAGGTTGGATAAAGCTGTTAGATCCAGCAATGGGAGGAGAAAACGGTACTCATAAAAACAAATCAGAAAAACGAGGGCGTTTAGCACCTAATGGGTCCAGTGATGCTTCAAATCCCCCTTTGGGAGCACTTGAACCAGAGGTTTTCAAGGAGGAAAATAATGGCTCAATGGAACCACACGAGAAGGATAATACACTCAAAGATTTCTATTTTGGAGATGACGATGACGATGAAGATGATGAGGATGATGAGTGGCAACCATCCAAAATTCTGTTCAATCATGAGAACTCATTTTGCATAAACTGCACTGTGCGAAACTATGATTGCACTGCCTCCTCTTGCGAAGTAAGTTTGTTTCACAAAATATACCAGGATTCAGATGAGAACAATAAAATCTCGTTGTCAGAAATCTAAAATCAAATTTTAGGGGATATTTATTACTTAGAATATTGTAAGCTAATTGTTGTTGCAGTTATCTGATAATTATTTTGTCATAAATTATGTCATGTATGTTGTGTTTGAAGCATTGTGGTGCGGTTAAGGCTTCTAAAGTGAATGGATATGATGCCTTTCAAACTAAAATTGGAGATGCAATCAGCCGATATAATGGTACTGGTCATTTATTTTTTCTCTATTCAGTTGGTGCGCACCCTTTTTCCTCCTTTCACTGTAACTTCAGATCTTCCTGTTGTTTATTTTAGTTAACATATTCGTCAAGCGTAATGAATCCCTTTACTTAATCTATTATTTTTCAAACGATAGTATGCTTAAATGCTTTAACTTACCAATTACTCCAAAAGCTTACGCGGACAGATATGCAGTCATCTTGTACTTGATTTTCTTTATATGTTTATAACGAAGTTTCTAATATAATCTCTATATTGGAATTGTAGCTTCATCATCTTCTTCCAATACTGCCTTTGGTTTTGATGAGAGGATGTTGCTACACAATGAGGTAATTCTAGATTATTTAGCTGCCTGAGCTTTCAAAATTTGGTCATTAACTTGGGACTCTTGACTCTTTTCTTGTGTAGATAATTTTTTTTGTTTTTGATTTTTAAAACTTTCATGCTTCAAATTTTAATTTTTTATACATCTTCTATTTCCTTGTTTTGAAAGCCTAAATAAAAATTATGCTGGTTAAACTCATTATGCAAGGGTTATCATGCATGTAGTAAATCCAATTCTCTATGCAAAAGATTGTTATCCTCTTTGGGCTTCCCAGATGTGATTATTTTTGATTTGTAACTCCTTCCTATTGCTTCCCTATGTTGCTTTTTATCGTATAAAATAAAAGACTGAAGAAACATTATGTGCTGGTATTTGTAATACAAAGATACTACCGGTAGAATGTAAACTTTATTGCATTTCTGAAACATACATTAGAATCCAAGACCTGTACTTAGGTTTTTCGAGTTCATCACATTTCGTGGAAATAACAAGTAAAATGGTAAACTGTAATTTTAGATACCCAACTACTGATACCCAGTTACTAAAGAAATTATGGATCCTACAGGTACTGTGCTTGCTTGGGTTGAACACAGATCTTGGTACAAACTATGCTAGCTTACTTGCTTACTGATTGTATCATTCTTTTGTTAGATTGAAACAAAAAGTTACCCACATCCAGAGAGACCTGATCGTCTTCGAGCTATTGCCACCAGCCTTACTGAATCTGGTAAATTCTACTTCGTATCTAACAAAATTTAGCTTAGTGTTCCATTTTGAAGTTTTACTTTTCTGTTTGGACTTCAAACTTAGAAATTTTAGTCTTTAACCTCATCTTTACCATATTTGGCATTCTGCTAGAAGTTAACTAATTATTGTTTATTTTAGGTATTTTCCCTGAAAAATGTACTTTGATTCAAGCTCGTGAAATAACACGAGAGGAGCTCCTAAATGTAAGAGATCACGTCCTCTTTAAGAGAAATCGCACACATAAATAGAACTGTTGTAAACTTGGATGTGTTTTTGGAGGTGCATGATTATGAAGTAAGTTGAAAAAGGTTATGGTTCTACAGTCCACAGAGCGGAGGGGTGGGTGGTGGTAATTCTTGCTGATGTCCTAGCGTTTGTGGTACTTTATAGTGTTCCTAAGAAACCTTAGTTTTTGGATATATGAGTATATACAAAATGGTACATCTGTTGCAATAAACATGCCATTGTTTAAATTCTCTCTTTGGTTGTATATGTCAATTTTGCCATAAAATGTATGAACGTTTTAAACTGCTGGCATAACATTGCCACTTTATTTACACAATTGGCATAACCTTGGCATGCTTTGATTGCTCCAAAAAGTTAAATGATGAAACATTGGCACGTTGGATTTAATGAGTAAATGAAATTTGATTTCCTTTTATTCATAAAAGAATTTTGCACTCTACTTAGTAATTCTAGCTTTTGTTTTTGTCTTTAATGCACCATCTGTCAAATTTCATACAGGTCCACTCCCTTGATAATGTTGAAGCCGTTGAGCAAACGAAGAACATGTTCTATAGGTGAGTTGGTGCTTTTTTGCATGAAGACATTAATTTAATTATTTCGCTGTGGTCCTGCCGTTGCATTTGTTTTATAAATAAGTACAGCTTAAATTATACCTTAGCCTTTGAGAAAACAACTAAATGATTTCTTTTTTTTCTTAAGATATATTTGATGACTGTTTAACCATATATGTGAGTTTTTCAACTTTACAGCTATTTCACACCTGACACATATGCAAATGCACATTCGGCATGTGCTGCCAAACTTGCTGCAGGCATTTGTTCTGATCTTGCGACCTCCATCATGTCAGGACGTTTCAAAAATGGCTTTGCTCTGGTAGAATTTTGTTTACACTAATCGGCTGATATTCATTTTTCTTCCTAAAATTGCTTAATGGTTAATTGTTTGTGATTCAGGTGAGGCCTCCAGGACATCATGCTACTATAAAGCAAGCAATGGGATTCTGTCTACATAACAATGCAGCTGTGGCCGCTATAGCTGCTCAGAAAGCCGGTGCACAAAAAGTTCTTATAGTTGACTGGGTAATGGTGTCTAATATATACTTACATTACTTTTAATGCTACTGTATTCACGAAGATGGTTGGCGTGGTATGTATGGAAAATCTTATGTTTGCTACAGGTCGGGTTTCATCACACTTAACTTTATGTGCAGGATGTCCATCATGGCAATGGCACGCAGGAAATATTTGATGGAGACAAATCAGTATGTTTGTTTTTACCTTTAGCATTAGCTCCTTTCTTTTAACAATTGTCTGTCAAAAGAAGAAACATAGCATATGCAACCTCTTTAATAGTTTTCTTAAATATCTTTAGGAGGGAGAAGCTGTGAACTAGAAGTTACTATGTCTTTCTAGGTATCACAAACTAACAGTTCGAGAAAACAAACAATTATTGTTATCTTTCATTGCTGCAAATCATTGTTGCGAAAAATTTGTTACAATGTTGTTACATTACAACGTTGCTATCCTATGTCGTAGATTAATATTGCGAGGAAAGAAGTTGTGCTTGAATTTATGTCTTGTTCTCAGTTCAAGAATTAAGTATCCTGATCCTAATAAGGTTTTTAGGCTTAAATTTATTATTAGGATTAGCTTCTATTGCTTTCCTTCATGGAGTTTGAAAATGGATTGGTGATAAGGATGGTTAAATTAGGCATTTCCCAGGAAAGGATGGAATTGCAATTTTAGGAAGAAATTGAGTTGAACTTGGTTGTACTCGAAAATTATTTTGTCGTCAATTTGGCCTTGTTCTGGATTTGTAGCATAAGTTGGTATAACAACTTTTCTTTCATTATTAAAATGAGTTCGTTTGCATTTTCAGGTATTATATATTTCTTTACATCGGCATGAAGGTGGGAATTTCTACCCTGGTACGGGGGCTTTTGTTGAGGTAATTTATTTCTCCAAGAGCTCTTCCGGATTTCATGTTTCAAACATGTTTCATCAAGATCAAAAGCTTGGGGTTTGGGTCGATGAGGTTAGATTTTGTCAGATTTAGTAGAAGCCTACTGGGGTTTGAGGAATAAACCTGTAGTGTAAACACCAAACAAGGTAAAATAATAATAAGGAAGATTATTTGGCTAAAGGCCAGTACCGCCAAAAAAAAAGGTAAAACTGAAATTCGGTGCTGTTGTTCTTTTCAGTACTAGCCTGGATATGAAATTTTAATTTGCAGGTTGGAACTAATGGCGCTGAAGGATACTCAGTGAATATTCCTTGGAGCTGTGGTGGGGTAGGCGATCGGGATTACATCTTTGCTTTTAAAAATGTTGTTCTGCCAATAGGTAATTTGTCCTTTCTTGTTCTCAACTTCTATGTATTTTTCTTTTTGGTTATTTACCATATAGATTTTTGTCTTTTATATTTTTGGTTATTACACCATAGTTTCCTTCATCTCCTTTTAATTGTTTTTACCAGTATGTGTCTGCCTCTATGACAAATTGACAACTTTTAAGACAAAATTGTGCTTGTTTTGAGATTCATAGGCCTTGCTTAATGTTCTCTAATTTTATTTGTAATTTAAGTTCAACAAATTATGCATTGTGGATTAAGGAATTTGTATGTATCATTGTTGTATTGAATACTGTAGTGAGTTGTAACTCTTTGACTTAAATGTGACATTTTCAACTTCAGCCAAGGAGTTTGCACCTGACATGACGATCATATCAGCTGGCTTTGATGCGGCAAGGGGTGATCCCCTAGGTGGATGTGATGTGTGTATTTTTAGATCCTTTTAATTACAACTTTTCATCAATAGAATTTTTCCATATGCTTATTTTAACAATTTGATTTCCAGTTTCTTGTTTTAATATCACACTAAATGAAGCAAGGCCGATTTATTAGAGAGATTTGTATGTTTTGACTCAGAATGCATATTGGTTCTAGTCACATTGATTGCTATATCAGGCTTGACAGGGTACATATGGAGTTAAATTAGAATAATATATAGTAAAATTGAGGGATTTGATAAACTTTGGCCTGTGGCTTCTACGAGTCATAATTTATTTGAATATACCTTCTCAAGTGCATCTGCTATCAGGTGACTCCTGCTGGGTATGCACAAATGGCACACATGTTGACTTCTCTTTCTGATGGAAAGTTGTTGGTTGTACTTGAGGGAGGGTATGTAGTTATTTTCTCTTTTTTTATAATTGTTTTAGTTTAAGCTTAAATTATTTCTGTAATGCAAGTAAATTAATATGTTGTGGCCTGTATGATTAAAAAGGTATAATCTTCACTCGATATCCTCTTCAGCTACAGAAGTGGTTAAGGTATATTATCATTTATTTTTTAAGTGAAAATTTTCATCAAGCTCCAAAATTTAATGTACTATATCAGCGCAAATAATCATGCACCCTCTGATCCCTTTTACCGCGTTACTGTTTCAGCCAGTTATCCAAAATTTTGATTGATACTTGTAATTACAAGCACTGACTGGTACAAAATTCCAAACTATGCTCAATTGTATCCCCAGTTAAATTCTCATTTGCGAATCTTTTAGTCATGCAGTACTGCAAGTAAGCTAGAACTAAAAGAACAGAGGAAATAGAAAGGTTGAAAGTTGGTCTAACTGCTATACCTGTATATCATATCTGCACATCAGTTCATAATGGTACCCAGTGTTGCTCATATGCATTGCCAATAATATTCAGAATAAAATTCTATATGGCAGGTTTTGTTGGGAGAGAAACCAGAGATTGAGCTAGAAGACCCGATGCCATCGAGGGAAGGCTTAGAAAGTGTTCTTCATGTCTTACAGATACAAGTTCACTATTGGCCAGTTTTGAGTCATCACTGTGCTGTTGTGAAGCCTTTTCTGGATTATTACTCTTTAAGCAGTGGTGAGTTATTTTGAACCTACAGGTTTGATACAATCTCATCTAATCATTATGGTTGCTTGATTGTTAATTTTTTAGGCATAAACATCATGTTTTTGTCAGCAAATAAGAAGTTATTAACAATTAAAAAGTTCAGGCTACTACCAAGTAAATACGACACCTTAAAGTCCAGTACAACTATAATATTAGACCTTCCACAGGAGGGTAAAATTTGCAATTTTGTTGGTAATTTCATTCTTCAAAATGTATACCGATTTCCGAAATACAATTGACCATTTTTCCTGATAAAGTTGATGATACTGATAACTTCTCAATTTATTTTTGCTAGGATTATTGGTTGTTAAAGGAAAGAAATTATAGTAAATATAATAATAGCTGTAATTAGGTAGGTAATACTGTAATAGTTGGTTTTTCTTTTTTAGATTTTCCTTTGGTCTATATATTTGTACAGTATTGTTAATTGAGATATATAGAAATTTCCACTTTCAGTGTTGTAATAATAATTCCTAATGTTTGACTCAAACATCTACAGTGATAAACATGGGAAACCAGACGAGGAAGAGGCCCCACTACACCGGGCCTTTCTGGTGGAAATGTGGAAGTAAAAGGATTTTCTTTGAACTCATTAGCAAGAGGCTTCAAAAGAAAAGGTTGATGAGGCATGATAAGGGAATCAGATAAAAAGTTTACTTCAGCATATAATTTTTTGCATAATTCTTGCATTAGGTGCTGCTAGATCTTAGTGCAGCTTTCTCCGACAAGAGGAAAGTTGGATGTGTAACTTGGTGAAGTTTTTGTTTTGTAACATGGTAAATCCAGTGGGAGGTTTGGGGCAAAACTCTAAACCTTAGTCTTATTGTTAAGCAATTGCTAACTTTTTAGAACTCAGAACGCGACTGATGACTTGTGAAATCTTTTTGGTGGTAGTTGTGAAACATGAATCAAACACCTTTTTCGTGCGTGCTCTTTGTTTTGTTTTATTACCTTTGCTTGTGTCCTGTGCCAACCTTGAAATTTGTTGGTTCTTGAAAATTTTGTTAATTATCCGATCAATCCAATTAAATCCATGCGAATCAACTTTAATTTACCCATAGTACGCTGATCACCCCGAACCGCTATCTCTAGGCGTCGTTGAGATGTAAATTATGCTAATTTGGGAGATAAGCGGTGGTTTAATTTTGGGGCAAGGAAAGGCCCGCGTTCTATCTCGAGTTTGCATTGCGGTCGACGTCTCTCGTTCTTCTTTCCCAAGTAATAGCTATAGGAGTCTCGGTTATGTACACTAAGACTTAGACGTGAGGTTTGAGAAAGGTATCAAGGTCTCAAAGGGTTCAGACTTCAGATAACTGCACGTCTGCACACTACTTCTGTCATCTCTTATTTATACTTCAGAATATACTCTTTAATACGGACATAAAGCGCACGGCCGTCTAGCGTGCCATCCCGATCTGCCCACAATTTCTATCTCGTGTTTACAGGCTTGCAGCAACTTTAAAAGGTGTTTTATACTTGATTGTAAAATTATTTCTAATTTTTGTCATCAAAAATAAAAATAAAAAACATAAATTATTATTTAACCTATTCTTTTTTATTTTCAAATTTCTATCTCGTGTTTTCGGCAACTTTAAAAGGTGTTTTATACTTGATTGTAAAATTATTTTTAATTTTTGTCATAAAAAATAAAAATAAAAAACAGAAATTGTTATTTAACCTTTTTTTTTTTTCAAATTTCTATCTCGTGTTTGCAGCAACTTTAAAAGGTGTTTTATACTTGATTGTAAAATTATTTATAATTTTTGTCATCAAAAATAAAAACAAAAAACAGAAATTATTATTTAACCTGTTCTTTTTTATTTTCAAATTTCTATCTCGTGTTTGCAGCAACTTTAAAAGGTGTTTTATACTTGATTGTAAAATTATTTCTAATTTTTGTCATCAAAAATAAAAAAACCCAAAAATATTATTTAACCTATTCATTTTTTTTTTAAATCTTCACAGAAGTTGTGAGGGGGAATCGAACTAATACATCATATTTCGTAAGAGGCTAGGCCATAGTTTGTAAGAGTGAAAGTTGGTAAGGTGTTCGAACTCTTCTCTATAGACACTGATACAGCCTATGTCTAGTCAAGACACGTGGACCGCAGGGGATATATATAAATGGATGTGTACGTGTAAAGGTCTCGTCCCACCTAAGTCAGGTGGTCCGAGAAGGGAACTCAAGATGTGTAACTCGAGGGTTGTTGTGAGACACTTTTACTCTATCCTATTTCGTGTCTTGTTTTAAAGTGCCAGCCCTTGTTCTATAGAGCTGTTTACCTTAAATAGCCCTCTCCAGTCCTGACATCCTGCGTTGTCAGAGCTGACAGAGGGGATCGCATCAAAGCAATTTGGCTTACGTGTAACGCGGCAACACCCGCATATTCGTAATGCGAGAGTCGCATAATGGGCGGTGTGATCCGCATAGGGGGCGGTGACTAAATCGCACCTGGCTTGTACGGAAGATCACTGGAGGTGATCTTAAGTATATTCCGGACCGGGCCGCATACCAACTTCTTTTCGCTCCCGGGTTAGGTCATGGGTCACTTATATTATTCCATATGGAGCCTTTTATTTATCATTGGGCTAATTTCATCCAAGTAGTTGTTAGCCCAAGTTGTTTTAAGGCCCTCTATTGTTTTATAAGGGTCTTGGGCACATGGCCCTATCATGAGCCCCCGAAGCCGGAAGGCATCTCGCGAGATGCGTTTCGGGTTGACCCACGTCTTGTTGGTTCGTATATCTGGCGACTTAATAATATTTTTTGAAATTACCCATCCGAAGCCGCGATCACAAATTATCCTAACACATCGCGTTATTACAAACAATCTCGGGGAATGCATAGTAGTGTTCGTTAATTGCAAATGAGTTTTTTGGTTACCTTTCGCATGCGCAAGGCATTTATCTTGTCGGTTTGCTTTATCGCGCATTCACTTAAGATATGCTATTGAATACTTTATAACTTTCGCAGTGAAAAAATGTTCCGGAGGAGACATATATGTTAACGAGTAAAAAAAAAATTAAGGGAGGACGTCACGAGCTAGTCGGGATTATATTTTGTAAGACGAGGAACATTAAAAAAGCTTAATGCACTCCAGAAATATCAATAGATACATACAAAATATATATTTTTAAATCATGAAGTAAACATCGAACCCTACTAATCACTTAGTACATTAATTCTGCCTGTCTTATAAAAAAAAAAACTAGCCCTATACTTTACGCCTACTACAATTCCCGAAATTGGCAAACAGAAGGGTGTGATGCCTCTTGTCCATAATCACCGGAGGGCAAGTATCATAGGTTTTAGTACAAGTAACTAACATATTGAGAGCTACATGTACTAGACCACATGAACGAGAGGTAGGTACTTAAGTGTGCGACCTAGCCCTCCCAATGGCTTCTCTGGGCGAGTTGCCTAGGTATCTCGTGATCAGGGCATTCCCAATAGGAGCGTCTCGATTGAGGGTCTTGTTGCACCTTCCATGCGAGACACGAAATGTGAGCCCTTTGTGGCAAATCTCGCAGGAGGTTAAACGAGTGCCGGCATCCGTCTTCCCGCAAATAAGACATGGTGTCAATGAGACCCCATATGGATCCCAACAATTCACATCCGAGATATCAGCCTCAGCTTCCTCGGAGCTACTGCGATTGAGTTCCTCCCAGTTAACTCCATCTTCATTGGCCTCCCACTCTTTAGCCCTCCGAAAAATACAAAGGGCTGTGTCTAACATGTCCCCGATTCAAATATTTTCGTTGGCCAGCATCCATTCCAAGGAACGGGGAAATATTTTTGCTAGTCCCTCTCTTTCCTCGGGGGTCAGGTGACGTCGCACCCTAGACGGATTAGGTGTTGGAGGGTTCGGTGAATTTGACAATGATGCTCCAGGATCTGTTCTGGATGGCTTATTTTTGTGGGCTATTCGCTTTATAGTCCTAAAAGTCATGACTAATCAATATGTCGGTTTGGGTTATGCGGTTCAAGGATTTTTGGCTGTGCCGTGATCGTGCGTTTTAGGAGGTATTTATAGGGAAGATATGTATGTATTTAACTCGGTAGGGTTATTGTTTGTTGAAGATAAATAAAATGAGGTACTACACAGGCCACAAACTAGCTACGTAAGTCTGTGTGGAATCAGGAAGAAGGCAATCAACACATACTAAAGTTTTCATTCATATAACAAGGGTGTTGGTTTATCGAGTTTTCCATCTCGAAGACAATAAGTATCGAGGTTACCTGCTAATTGTGCTTCATAAAAAGCTGGCAAAATTGTTAACATGACTCTAAGTTATAGAAAAAGAAATTTATTCAGCTCTCTATTGACCTTATTCGAACTTATTGAACGACAATTTTCTAGTTATTATAACAAAAAAGGGTAATTGTTGTTCTTTAAACTTAAGTCAGTTGGACTTGAAACGGGCTTCTCGAACAATAACATATCAGTTGCGTCTTGGCCGCATATTGCACTTTTCCTTCTTTCGAGCGAATCCTCAATCCCCTAATGTTTTTTGCTCCTTTACTTAGACATTGCTAGAGCCGGGGATGCCTCAGAGGATGGAACTCGTCGAACAAGTTCCACGATGACGGGCATCGGTCATGACACTAATGTCGATATGGGAACTCCGAGAGGAAAGCATTATGATCATATAAGGAAAGTATTACATGAAGGGCAAAGTAGTAAAGGGAATTTGGATGAGCTCCCTTCTCGCCAAAGGCAAAGGTCTGATGATTCGGGCAGTCCTTCTCGGGAAAGTTCTCATGTAGAAACTGACATTGATCTTGCTGTTTATCTGGGGGGTCAATTGATTCGGAGTGAATGTTCCACTGACTCACAAGGAACGGAGGAAACTGAGGAAACCGAGGAAGTCTCCAGCTTAGAAAGAATCCCTATTTCTATGAAGAAAGCGGTTGTGAGAAAAGGGGCTGTCACGAAAGTTCGACTTCCCTCTGGTAGCGAGCCCATAAAAGATGCCGAACTCGGTATTTGAGTTAAAGTTCACGCTCTACGTTATATTAAACCCGGACGTAATAAGACGAATTGGTTGTCTGAATTTGTTACTCAACTAGTGAGACCTGGTGATCGTTGCGAGGAACTACGTAGGAAACTAGTTTTGGTATTGCCTGGTCCTCAGGAACGAGCTCACGACCATAGAATGGGTATGAGCATCTATTGGAAAATGCCCTTTTGCGGCTTTAGATTTCCATTGACCCCGTTTCAACGCAGCATCTTGAAATTGTTGAAGACTCCACCCGCGCAGCTGACCAGTACAGCATGGTGCGTTATCTCTAGTTTTGAATGTTTCGTAAACGAATTTAACAAGGTCGTTAAAGGTCCGAGGGTATATCCTACCGCTGGGTTATTACTCCAATTTTACAAAGTACAAGTGTCCGATGACTATATCACTCTTAAAAAACGGACAGAACAAGGTGATAGTCGACGAAATGACTTATTCATTCAAGATTCTGCGATGTCTAAAATTGACAGTTGGAACTACGGATGGGCATACCTCAGCAATTATGCCGATCTTGAAAGGAATTTCGGAGATGGGTCCATTCCTTACAAGTGGCGTGAACTACGGAAGGATGAGTCAATCGTGCCAAAACCTAGTAACTTTATTACTAACGACTGACAAGGGGCGGATCGTATCCGCGAGTTTATTTTGAACAGTTAGTACTACTTGTGCTCCCTATGCTATTGTCAATGAACTTAAATATGTTATCTGTTTGAATCATTTATCAATGTTTGCAGGGGGACGACTCGCAAGACACTCTTTCAACAACCGAAACATTGAGCCCGTCCAATCGCTAATGACTGAGGCGAACACTCCAGAAGTTCCGGTTCAACAAAATGGGCCCAAAGAGACGGAGGAAGCCCCGAGAGAGAAAGCGATGACCGAAAAGACAGCTCTGAAAAGTAGGACAAAGGTGGGTGCCTCGACTGCCCGGGAGGAAAATAAAAGAAAAAGGAAGTTAGCTGCGGAGCCGTTGGAAGGGAGCAAAGGGGATGGGAAGAAGTCGCGTCCCGTGGCTGCCGAAGCTCCGAATAGCTTGTCGACGATAATGGAAGGGACCGCTTTACCAGATCCCCCGAAGGACACCCCGGAGTTACCCGATGCGATGGCCACACTTCCCGAGCTGCCACGGGAACCATCAGACAAGACGTTGGATAAATCTGATGGGGATACAACGAGTATCATCGTGAAGAAGCAAACCATTATGCCTTCTGAAGCTCTAAAATCTTCAGGTGCTTCTTCGAAACTTGTTGTGACCGTCCCAACGTCCACCGCTTCTCTAGAAGAGGGAAATCCCGAGAAAGGGTTTGTGTGGGCGCACCCCTTTCCCCCAAAATTTCCAAATAGTTGCGGTGTAAATCTCCCAGGATACTCCGAGATGAAAGGGGCCGCGGTCACCCTTTAATGACTAACGATTTTTGCCAGGAATTAAGTAAGGTTATTCCCATGGATTGCTTGCTCAAGGAACTTCAACTCGATCCTATCAAAACCATCGATGGTTTGTTCGGCCCTTTGACAGAAACAATGAAGGCTTTGACTTACTGGAGAGACACTGAAGCATCTCGTAAGGGTAAACAACCGCTTGTGGTTGCTGATGATTTTCGGTTGGCTATTCTCGAAAGGGAAAAAAGTGCGTGGAATGCCGAGTACATCCGAGAAAATCTGAAACATAAGGCCACAGAAGAGTCATCCCAAAGGTTGAGGGAAACCGTGGAAAGACTTGAAAAAGATTTGGACAAGTCGTTCGATTATGCCCGACTGCACCTAGAAGCATGCACAAAACATCGAACTAACCTAACCGCGGCCATAGAAGATGCAGAAAACAAGTCTATCGCCTTAATGCATGCCGAGGAGAGGGAAAAAGAATTAAAAATGATGATTACTTGCTTGCAATCTGAGAATGATCAACTGAAAAAGGAAATTCCCCTGGTGAGTGACAAAGCAGTTGGTGTTTTTCTTGATAGTGAGGCTTTTACGGATGCTGCGATGGTGTCGATGACACAAATGACACGAGCGACCATCTATGACCAACTCACCAAACTTAGCAAGGTGTATCCATTTCGCCCTAAGCAACTTGGTTTTAAGGATATTCCTGTCGAAGAAAGCGGTCCTCAGAAACTACCCGGTCATACCTGGGATCGTGCTAAAGATATTCTCCGAGATCCTCAGGGCGAAAAGGTCAGCACCCAGATTGATCTTGAAATAGGAAAAGTGGGGGAATTGTATTACAAATGGGACCCTGCCGATTGGCCTCTCGATTGCACGAAACCCCGCATGGTTCCCGAACCACGCGCCTATGATCAGGTACCAGATACCCCATATAGAGGAATGTTTTTTGAAGATGTATGATTTTGCACTCTATATCTTTACCTTAGGTAGACGTATTCGCGTACTTTTTATTTAATGTTTAATTTTTGGCAACAGGAATCTCCTCTTCACGCGGTGTTGGTCAACCCTGCAAACCTCGAGCAGCAAGCTAGCGATTTGCAGGAATCTCGCCAGGAAGAAGACCTTTAAAAGTTGTGTTGTTCGTTTAAAGAATTTAATTGCGATTGCATCGTTGAATGCCTAAGCTCCCGGGATGTGGGAGGAGAACAGTTCCCTTGAATATTATGACATTAATTTTGGTTCTCGGAGTGATTTGTTCGAGATCTGTTTCTCAACCACTCCTTTAACCTTCGCCATATGAGTCTATTTTTTTTCTTTTTTAGAATGTTTTGATATTGTAGCCCTGCGGGTATTGTATTTACGAGTGGTATCGATAATGCCACTATTATCTTTGCCCTTTAGCTTACGTTGTTTACATGTTTTCGAAATCGAATGATTTTCGTTGCCTTTTGGCTTTCCATGTCTAAATGAATTTCGTTGCCTTCCGGCTTTCGATGTCGATTGACTTTCATTGCCTTTCGGCTTTCAACGTCGATTGAGTTTCGTTGCCTTTCGGCTTTCGATGTGTAATGACTTTCGTTGCCTTTTGGCTATCGATGTCGATTAACTTTCATTGTCTTTCGGCTTTCGATGTCGATTGAGTTTCGCTGCCTTTCGGCTTTCGATGTCGATTGAGTTTCGTTGCCTTTCGGCTTTCGATGTCGATTAACTTTCGTTGCTTTTCGGATTTCGATGTCGATTGAGTTTCGTTGCCTTTTGGCTTTCGATGTGAAATGATTTTCAGTAGTTAGTCTAATATTTTTGATACGTTATGAAAATTCGAACAAAAAGAGATAGCAAGCATTTTACGGTTATCTCCCTTTTCTGCAAAAAATAGTGCTTATAGACACGCACTCTCTCAAAATTTTAACACAAAGGGCATATATAAAGTTTGTAAAAGTAAAGGAAGATACAAATGCGGCTCTTTATTTGAGCCTACGCCTTTAAACATAGAACTTACGGAGGTGTCCTATATTCCACGGTCGAGGAAGCACGCTCCCCGAGA
This sequence comes from Carex pumila, assembly GCA_033356055.1. Classification (NCBI taxonomy): domain Eukaryota; kingdom Viridiplantae; phylum Streptophyta; class Magnoliopsida; order Poales; family Cyperaceae; genus Carex; species Carex pumila. The sequence goes on from JARJHM010000170.1 coordinate 216,785, forward strand.
GATCTTCTAACTCATATGCTCCTTTACCGCGAAGACACCGCACCTTGTAGGGTCCATCCCAATTAGCCTCAAGCTTCCCCACGTGTTTACCCGTGGATTCCACTGTCTTTAAAACAAGATCTCCAGGTTGGAATTCTCGAGGTGAAACGTGTTTGTCAAAAGCACTTTTTATCCGCCTCTGGTATTCACCCATCCGAATGCGGGCCCTTTCCCGTATTTCATCAACCAGCTCCAACTCGAACGCACGCTCCTCGGGATTTTCTCCTTTTGAATAAGTTGATGTCCTTAATGAAGAAGCGATGAGTTCGACCGGAGTGATAGCCTGCATCCCATATACCAAAGAAAATGGAGTCTGCTATGTGGCCTCTCACGGGGTGGTGCTATAGGACCATAGGATTTCATCCAATTTGTCTGGCCAGTTTTTTCTATTCGCCACGACCTTCTTTTTTAGTCCTTCCAGTATAGTTCGATTGGTGACTTCTGCCAAACCATTACTAGTGGGGTGGCTTACAGAAGCAAAGTTACTTCGAATAACTCAGTTTCTCTAGGAATGCCATGGTTAAGTAGGCATTGAATTGTGTTCCATTGTCTAAGATTAGAGTGTGCGGAACTCCAAATCGGCACACTATATTCTTCCAGATAAACTTTTGGGCTGTGATAGCAGAAATGTCAACCAACGCCTCAGCTTCTGTCCATTTAGTAAAATACTCCACTGCCACGATCACCCACTTTTTCTAGCGAACTGCCGGGAGAAAAGGTCCCACAATGTCTAGCCCCCACATGTCGAAAGGCCAAGCTCCTGAAATGTTGATTTGCCTATAGGCTGGTATGTTACATAATTTACTATGGAATTGACATTTCTCACACTTCTTTACCATGTCCGCCGCATCCTGCTGTATCGTCGGCCAATAGAAACCTGCCCGTAAAATTCGCTTTGCTACGGTTTTTGCCCCCTGATGGCTCTCACAGAGCCCCTTGTGGACCTCAATTATCTACGTCCTGCCGATATCGACGGAAACACATCGTAACCAAGGCCTCATATCCCCTTTTGTAGAGCTGGCCATTAAATATCGAGTACAGGGGGGCTATTTTCTTCAAACGTCGGGCCTCCAATTTATCCGTGGGCAACGTCCCCATGGAAAGAAAATCCCACATAGGCCTAAACCAAACATCGCCATGTTCCTCCAAGGTTAGCACTTCCAGACTTTGTGGGGTAACACTAGCCTCAGTTACATCTAAAACTGTGACGGATTTCTCCTTATCTAAACAGCCGAAAGCTCCGAGCTTAGATAAAGCGTCCGCTTGGCAATTTTTGTTCCTCATTACATGCTCAATTTCGACCTTATCGAATGGCGATCGTAACTTGTCTATCTGCTCATGATACCTACGCAAAGTATCATCCAAAGTCCGACATTCCAAACTAATCTGCTTTACTGCAAGTTCTGAGTCACTGTAGAGGTGAACCTCACTAGCACCCACTTCTTTAGCGATTCAGAGCCCTGCTATGATGGCCTCATATTCCGCAATATTATTCGTAGCGAAAAATTGAAAATGAAGTGCATAGTTCAAGGTTTCTCCCTAAGGCCCAGTCATCGACACTCCCGCTCCGGCTCCCTGAGCAAATGATGCCCCGTCCACATATACAATCCATTTGTCTTCCATCACCATCTCTGTCCCCGAGTATTCCGCTATAAAATCAGCGAACATTTGTGACTTTAAAGCCGTTTGAGGATGAAAAGTTATGTCAAACTCGGTTAACTCAAGGGCCCAAGCTAACATGCGCCCCGAACTGTCAAAATTCATGAAGGCTTTCTTTAATGGCACCCCTGTATAGACTTTGATCGGGTGAGATTGGAAATAAGGTCGCGGCTTCCTAGCAGCGACTACTATGGCATATGCAGTTTTTTCCATTTGACAATAGCAAGTTTCCGCATCGCGCAAGACATGTGAGACGAAATACACTGGCTTTTGATCCTTCCCTTCTTCTCGAACTAACACCGCGCTTATCGCGTGACCTGTGGCTGCCAAATACAACACAAGTGTATCTCCATTCATCGGTCTACTAAAGCAAGGCAGATTTGCTAGATATTTTTTGATTCTGTTAAAAGCCTCCGAACATTCCTCAGTCCATTCAAACTTAGCCGCCTTTCGCATGGCTTTGAAAAATGGGAAACATACATCTCCTAATCGGGCTATGAACCGATTGAGGGCGGCCAACCGTCCCGTGAGCGATTGTAATTCTTTTACATTGGACGGAGGTTTCATGTCGAGGACCACCTGAGATTTAGAAGGATGGATCTCAATACCTCGCATCGACACCATAAAACCTAGGAACTTTCCTCCCGTTAACCTGAAAAAACTCTTTTTGGGGTTCAATTTCATACTGGCCTTATTGAGGGTGGCAAAAGTTTCTCTCAAATCGCTAACATGATCGAAATCCATCATGCTCTTGACGAGCATATCATCGATATAGCCCTCCATGTTTCGCCCCAGTTGTGTTGCAAATAATGTATTTATCATTCTTTGAAAAGAAGCGCCCACGTTCTTCAATCCAAAAGGCATCACCCTGTAACAATAAAGACCAAGGTTAGTTGTAAAAGTTGTTTTCTCCTCATCTTCCTCCTTCATCATAATATGGTTATATCCCGAGAAAGCATCCATGAAACTAAGGAAAGCATGCCCCGACGTGGAATCTACCAACTGGTCAATTTTCGAAAGAGAGAAAGGGTCCATCGGGCATGCTTTGTTTAGATCAGTAAAATCGATGCACATTCGCCAGTCTCCATTAGATTTCTTTACTAGTACGGGATTTGCCACCCATTCGGGACATTCTACTTCTCTGATAAAACCAGCTGCCAACAACTTTTCTACTTCCTTCTTTACAGCCATGCGTCTTTCAGGCCCCATGTTTCGCTTCTTTTGGACCACCGGCTTAACTCCTGGTTTAACATGCAACTTATGTTCAGCTATTGCCCTCGGGATACCAGGCATATCAGCTGTGCTCCATGCAAACACAGATAGATTGTGTTTCAAGAATGCTAACAACTCTTCTCTGGCCAGCCCCAACAGTTTCTTGCCTACATTTACCACTTTACCTTCCTCAATTTCTACCGGTTCTATCTCATCTGCTGGCTCGAGATGATCTTTTGATTTGTTTTCATCTGTAGGATCTCACACCATCTGGGTGCCGGGTGGTAAAAATTCTTACTTACAAGATTGCTCCCAGTCCTTTTTGCTCCCGCTTGCCTTTCGACTTGATGTATCGCCTCTTGATGCTCTTGGGCAGACATTTGATAGCATTCTCGGCCCACCTCTTGATGTCCCCATTCTTCACCCACACCATGCTATGTAGGAAACTTAACCTTCAAGTGAGAGGGGGACACTACTGCACCTATCTTGTTTAATGTTCCTCCCCCTAATATTGCGTTGTACGCCGAGGGTGCATTGACCACGAGAAAATCCACCATCACCTCTACACGTCTAGGGGACTTCCCGGACACTACTTTGAGCTTGATGACCCCCTTCGGCTGTAGTGAATTTCCAGTGAAACCTACCAGCGAGGTAGTTCTTTCCCGCAACTTTCGCAAGTCGTATCCCATCCTCTTATAAGTTGACAAGAACAAAATGTCCGCCAAACTACCTGTATCTACCAAGATCCTCTTCACTCGGTGGATATGTAGTTTTAAAGTCAATACTATTAGGTCCTCATGAGGTCATATTACATCACCAAAATCTTTCTCAGAAAAAGAAATGACCTCATCCGATCGGGGCCTCTTTCTGTCCACCCCTTCCTCAACGTTCAAGATTGTGGGATATTGCTTTGTCTTTCTATGGGTCTTTTCGGGCTCATTATCCCTGTGGCCTCCGCTTATAACATTGATAATAGGACTGTTCTGCCGTGTCAGTCTCTCAGCTTCATCTCGGCTAACTTCCTGAGTCTCATTTATGGGAGGTCTAGGTCCCGTGTAATCTTTTCGATAAGGTATTTTCTTTTTGTAATCTTTCCCTTGGCCATTGTACTTCCATTTATATTTCTTGTAGAAGTCAGGGTGGATAAATTTGGAAAGTTTACCTTCCCTCGCCAAACGTTCCAAAATATCCTTTAGCTAGAGGCATTCTGCCATCGAGTGCCCCTTGAAACCATGGAAATCGCATGCTTTGCTATTATCCTTGATTTCAAAAATCTCCCTTGGTAATGGTTTGGGCAGTTCGAACACTTCACTCGCCATGTGGTACATTTCATTGTTCTTCCTTTCAAACTCGGCATATTTGGTGTAATGTGGCCAATATCCCTCGTCTCTAAAATCTTGCTTACCACCTCCCGGTCCCCCTGATCTATTTTTTGGTTGTCCTTCTAGTCCCTTAAACTGGCCATTCATATCTTTTATCCCGGGATTTTGCCTCTTAGGGGAACGAGATCTTGGTCTCCTCACATCTCGAATTTCCGCATTGGCATCTTCTTCTGCTCATATATACCCATCTACGAAGTTCAGAAATTCTCCAAGATTTCTTATGTCCCGTACATACGCATCATGCCTCAAGGTGCCCACTCCCCCTTTTCGAAGTCCTTTCCTTAATGCCGTGACGGTGACTTCTTCATTTAGGTCCGAGACTTTCCGTGAAACTTCCATGAATCGATTGACGAACAAACGTGTCCTTTCATTAGTTCCCTGAGTCAAGTCGAACAGCATTTCGCAAGTGACCCGTGGTCGCTTAATGGTAATGTATCGTGCCAAAAAGGCCTTAGCTAAATCTTCAAACTTTTTAACAGATCCCTTGGGTAAACTGATATACCATTCTCATGCTTCTCAAACCAAGCAGAATGTGAATACTCGACACATCGTCGTATCAGTAGCACCCACCATCCTAAGTCTCTCGTAGAACCCAAACATGAAACTTCGCGGGTCCTGGTTATCTCTGCTGCCCCTAAAAATAGGTAAATTAGTGGGGCATTTAAAATATACTAAAGATTCAACATATATCTCGGCAGACAACGGTCCTTCCTCTAATCCCATTAGTCGGGCGCGTGCAGTGTCCTTGGCTAACTCATACTCATCTAGCTTTGCCTTCAATCGAGTTTGGATCATCTCCTCTACTTGAGCCATACTAAGCCCAACTCCAACATTTGCCTGTCTTTTAGAGCGCTTGGCTCCTCGGCTCCTAATTGATACTTTCTTCATCTTTTGGCGAGAGGGAGACTTCCTATTTTTACGCGGAATACTTTCTCTTTCAGTGCTACAAGATTGAGTGCTTTCTCGCGAAGATGTCCTTTTACATCTGCGGGATTGTTTTGATCCTTTCGACCGAGAGGGGGTCTTTACATCTCTTCCCGTCACAGTCTTATCGCTGGGGGAGAGTGAAATGGATCTTCCTTGACTTCCTCCTTCCCGTCAGTGTTCCCCCCGCATACTTCTAGTGCGGGTATTCTGTCGACCCCTCGAAAGCAACTGCCTCGGGGATTGTTCTTCTCGGCTTTCATCTGTTTCGGTTAGAGAAACCTCTGAAGTTTTAGAATTCTCCTTATTCGATCCTAGAGAGTCCAAACTGTCGTTCCCTTCTCCTTTCCGGGCCTCTCCAAATTCTGTATTTAGATTTCGGATAGGGACGTCCCTTCCCAATGGAGGTTGAGTCATGGTCGGCCGGGGAGTTCCTGGGATGTGGGTTCGAGGGTCTCCACCAGGCAGAAGGTATCCTACAAGTATGGTATACGTATATTGCGGACTAGAATAGGCATAAGGATACGTCCCCCAAGTGTATGGGTAAAAAGGTGGAGGATAAGGATACTGTGGAGTTGAGTAAGGTAACGTTCCCGTTGGGAGTGGTGGTAGTTCGGGGATCGTCCGTACCCTAGAAGATGCGAACTCAGGACGCATCCAGGGTGGGTTCATAGGTGGACGTTCATCCCGAGGAATGTCGGACGAAGGTGGAATGGGAGGTCGTCCTTGCGAGGTTGGATCGACTCCCCTCCCCGAGCAGGGGACACTAATAGTCGACCCAGCTGGCCGACTACCCGGAGGGTTGTGTGCCATCTGCACTTAAGAGTTTACTTAAGTTGGGCCCCATGGTGGATGATACGGCCTATGTCTAGTCAAGACACGTGGACCGCAGGGGATATATATAAATGGATGTGTACGTGTAAAGGTCTCGTCCTGCCTAAGTCAGGCGGTCCGAGAAGGGAACTCAAGATGTGTAACCCGAGGGTTGTTGTGAGACACTTTTACTCTATCCTATCTCGTGTCTTGTTTCAAAGTGTCAGCCCTTGTTCTATCCCGTGTTGTCAGAGCTGACAGAGGGGATCACATCAGAGCAATTTGGCTTACGTGTAACGCGGCAACACCCGCATATTTGTAATGCGGGAGTCGCATAATGGGCGGTGTGATCCACATAGGGGGCGGTGAATAAATCGCACCCGGCTTGTACGGAAGATCACTGGAGGTGATCTTAAGTATATTCCAGACCGGGCCGTATACCAACTTCTTTCCGCTTCTGGGTTAGGTCATGGGTCACTTATATTATTCCATATGGAGCCTTTTATTTATCCTTGGGCTAATTTCATCTAAGTAATTGTTAGCCCAAGTTATTTTAAGACCCCCTATTATTTTATAAGGGCCTTGGGCACATGGCCCTATCAGACACCTTGTGTGATTGAATTTGTTGACCCTTGACTTGATTGAGTTTGAGGCCTTTATAAAGATCTCCCGTAATTGTTGCATAGGAGCGGTCACACGGGATCGTGACTGCATAGTTTCATGGATCACCACATAGGGGCAGTGACCATCCCGAGCTCGCTTTAGGAGGCTTGCCGAGTAGGTATTTATTGGGTTGTTGTGAGGTATTTCGGGCCCAACTGTGTAATCGGGCTTAGGGGGCTCTCGACTGCAGGCTCGGTACTCAGCCCACGAGTAATTCATGGGGGCCTTCAATAAATGGTCATATCATTCACCCCTCAAGTCGGAATGTATCAATATGATGCTTTGGGTTTGTTACCTTGAGTGAGGTTCTTCTCCAAGTTGACCTAAATTGGTCATCCTCCGAGTTTGAGGTCAACCTAAACTAGTCAGCCCCCAAGTGAAGTTTGCTTATGCCATATCAATTGTGTTCAAAGTTTTTTAAGATATGCTCCCAATTACTTGGATATTGTATTTGTGGTTCTCGAGTAAGTAGCCACTACTGTTGACACACAAGATACTCTTGAAGTCAAGGTCAGTAGCATTGGATCATCATGTGTATGAGATTTTGAGAACATATGTATTTTTCGAAAAAAAAATATGCATTTTTTAGTAGGCGGGCTCTTCCACCTATGCGGGTCTCCCCCCTTTTTGTGTTTTCAAAAGATATGGTTTTTCTTCTCAAAATTGATGATTTCATAATTTTTCTTCTCGAAAAAATGGTTTCAGAGTTTTCCTTTTCAAAAATGGTCTTGCTCATTAGTCAAAATAATTTGTAAATTGAACGTTGGATATTCATGGTATTTTAAGGGTATAACGGAAATATTACTGCTGACGTCAGGATGTCAAATTAGTGTACAAGTGGGAATCTAAGAGTTGTGGCCATTCTATTGCTTGTATATTGTTGACACGTGGTGAAAGCTCGAAAGCCGTGTCTTCATTATGTGACCTCTGGCAGAGGGGTATATATACCCATCGCCTAGAAGAGAGAATTACGCTGATTTATAACCTCTCAGAGTCGCCTTATCGCTTTTCTGCTTTTTGCTCTCTTGTTGCTACTACTACCTCTTTTTTTTTCCTTTTTTTCTCAAGGTAAACAAACCTTTTATTGATGTTACATACTTGTATAAATTTAATGTTTTTCTTTTTCTTTTTCTCATCGATGTGTAGTCTAGTAGCAGTAACTATATAAACCTATTAGAATTGTGTAGGCTAGTACCGAGACTAGTTATTTCGAGTATCGAACGAAGTAGGTCTTCTCGTAAATAAGAATTGTTATGTCATATTAATTAGTAAGTGACTAGTTTGTTGTTTTATGAAACTATACATAGAAATGGTCGAACAATGAGGTGTTATCGATGGGAGTTCCATGTCGAGTGGTTCCTTTCTCACTACTTTCAAAACTTGGTCTCATTCCAACAAGTCATCAACCCCAAAGGATCTTGAGGTTTTTCAACCTCAGGAAGGAAAGATTATCCCCCCCCCCCTCGAGAGAGGGAAGTCTCTTTTTCGGCTTGAATAAGAACTATCAGGGTCTCGAAGCGGTGGCAATATATTTAGGGGACCTCTATTAGAGGGAGCGATGGTAACGGATAGTGATATGGAGGTTACAGAGTCAGATAGAACTGATGACTCTAAAACTTCGGATAGCTCAGATAAGAACGTGAGTAGGGAGGAAACCGAGCTACTTGTATCTTGAGAAGGGTTGGTCCCATCGACATCTACTGCTCATATCGAGGTTGCTCAACCCACATCGAAAGGTCGAAAAAAGCCAAATAGTGTGGCTCGGGAGGGTCATCCCGAGGATGTAAATTTTCTGACTGTGTCTGTAATCCCTCACAAGGGATAAGGGGGACAGGTAATGGGTGGAGACATTTTGGGAGGAGCTCGTCGCTGAGGGGTATAGGGATAATATGACCATAGAATTCTTGGCCCTCAATCACTCCTTCTGCTGACAACAAAGGACACGACCACGACAAGCAGTTGTGTGTCTATTGGAAGATGGTGAGATGCTGCTTCTAGCTCGCCTTGTCGTCTTTCGAGAGAAAGCTATTGAAGAAGTTGGATGTTGCTCCTGTATAAGTGACAAGTACTTCCTAGTGTATTGTCATCAGTTTTGAGGCGATCTTTCACGAGTTCAGCGATCAATTGGATGGTGTGAAACTGACAATTTCCATCTTCACACACTTCTTCACAATAGCTGTCATTAAGGACAATAACTTAGCGAGGAATAAGATATTAAAAAGTGATCAGATATTCGACATTGCGAGGAATTTCCGAATTAGCAGGATAGACACTTTAAATAATGGTTGGGTATACATCCTGCACCTTCAGCTTGTAGAATCCCTGTAGGATATTTGGAAGGAGTGGCGACTTCTGAAAGTTAGGGGTAAAATGCATAAGTCAATCCTACCGTGTGTGCTTAATTCCAAAGAGAAACAGGTGGTTCAAAAAATCGTGGACCTTGTTGGACGTTAATCTCTTTACTTCAAAAAAATTTATTCGTTTTCGAGTTTCCGCTTACTTATTTTTGTTTTATATCATGCAGGTTTGGACTTTATGAAGCTTGTCTTTGAAAACAACAACACTACTCCCGTCTCAGTAAATATGTTGTCGAAAAGGGCTCATCTTGCTCTGGTGAAGAAGGTTGCTCCCAAGCCTCCTTGAGGTTTGAAGAGAAAAGAAACTTCTACCTCTAAGCTTGTTGCTTCAGAGCTAGCTTCGACATACAAGAATAAGGCTAAGAAGCCAAAATAGAAGGCTACTCCCGCACCTATAAGACGAAAGGTGGCAGTTGTCGTCGCCACGCTGGCTTTGAAAGGGAAAGCTCCTGACAATCATTTAACGGTCAAAATTCTGACAAGGGAAAATAAGCCCGATTTAATTTGAAAGGAGGGTATTCCTTGTCAGTTCTCGGGTAACATGGCGGTCTATCTCCCGGGGTACTCAAAGATGCAAGACTCCACAAAGAGGCCAAAGGGTACCGGGAAATATGCCCAGGAAGTCTTCAGGGCTACTGAGCTCGCTTACATGCAAGAGTTAATGAAGGAAAATCAGGGTTCTAAATAGCTAGTTATAGCGGCGCTATAGCTTTTCCGGACCATAAACGCTAAGCTATGAGATAAAATTGCGCTAACTTAGCTATAACCGCTATAGCTATAATAGCTAACCGCTATTACCGCTATATGAAACCCGCTATGCTACATGATTTTTTTTTGCAATTTATATGGACTTCTGTACTTCTATTCTTATTTCTAATGCTACATGGTCTTCTACGATAAGTATACTAAACTAAACTATATGCTTCTATTTTTATTTGTGATTTATTCTATCATTCTATATCGAGAAATATTCAAATACTAATTCTTCATTTTGATTACTCTTTTTATAGTATTCATTTGTAAAATTATTATCGTTCGTTTCAATTGAAAGCTGATTTTGATTATTATTATAATTATAAAATGTTTAAATATGTATATTGACTTCATTTACCTTATAAAATTAATTGCTCTTTATTTATTATAATATGTAATACCATGAAGTATAAACTATTAAATAATGTTACTTTTTAGATTTTTTTCCTTCGTATTTGCGTAATTGAAAAAAAAGTATAGACTTAGATTAGTTGCCATTTAGTTGTTACATCAATTCTCTAATATTGATTATGTTGATAATTAGTAGAAATATAGAATATAATGTTTGAAAAGAAAAAATCGCTATGTGTGATAGCTTTCGCTATAGCTACGTTATTCGCAATAGCTTTTTTTTTTATCTCCCCGCTATGCTGCTATAATCGCTATTTAGAACCTTGAGGAAAATCTTAGGGGCGCCCTTTTGATGGCCATGTCGCACATCCACGAGCTCAGCTCCTTTGTGGGCCATTTAAAGGATGACCTAAATGCTCGGAAAGGGAAATTGCAAATTTCCGAAACAGACCCCGGATGGTGGCCAAGGTCTTCATAGAGAGGACTTATTAGAGAAATCACGCGATCGACATGACGCACGCTCTCGAGTTGGTAGAAAGGGAGTTAAGCCTTTGCAAGGATGAGCTCGAGAGTCTAAGTCCTCAAGGAGACCATCAAGCGCTTCTTGGAAAGCAAGGCCTTCAAATCAACAGAATGAAAGAGCCAAAGAAGAAAGGCGATTCAGAAGGCGACAATGAAGACAAAGTAAGGAGAAATCAAGATGGCGAACTGGAGAGATCAACCAGATCAACTGAGAAAGCAACTACAGGAAACTTTAATGGTGAAAACACAAATAACATACCAACCATTCTGAAGAGAATCCAAAAACCAAAGCAAAAAAGATAACCCAAATCCAGAAAAAGCAACATTCAATGCATCAGACCAACCAAAGAGGAAAGAGATTGAAACAATCAATTTGTCTCAACCAAGCAAAGGACAGCCAAACGTAAAGAAAACAACAGAGGAAAGACATGAAGTAAATGCGCAAGAAGGATTTTGACAGGAAGTAGTAAATAAAAGGAGGCAGAAATATCTCAGGGAAAGATAGAAAAATCTCGCAAGTACGAGAACAGCCTACAATTATCAAAAAAGGAGCTTTGGGAACAACCAAAATCCTCTGCAAAAAGAATTTGCAACAATACAAAATCAGGAGGCGTACATGAAGGCTTTCAAAGAAGGTAAATGCTTCAGATGTTTATCAAAAACTCATCAGAAATTCCACTGTAGAGAGCCAATCAGATGCTTCAAATGCAATAAATTGGGCCACATGGCTGGTAGGTGCAAGACAGTTAATGCCCAGAATAAAAATCCTATAAAGGTAAACAACACTCCCACAAGAAGATACAACCCAGAGAAATCCTTTGCAGACATTATAAAAAACAAAAACACCCCACAAAGACAGAAACCAAAGCAACTAGAAAAAAATCAAGCCCCACCACATATACCCCAACAACCAGCAAAAAATATGGAGCAATTCTGGGATGTCAGGCCTGAAGAAATGCAGGTGTTCTGCCCACCAAGGGAATACCTGCCTCCACCGTGCGAATTTCTAGAAAGTACAGGTATGATACTAATGCTGAGAGGACAAAGATCACCAAAGTTGCCAGGTCAAATAGCAAGATACTTTGCTAGAAGATTTGGATGGCACTAGAGAGATTATGAAGATTCACCAGCAGCAGAATCACTGTATATGGTAATCTGCCTGGGAGAAAATCTGAGGGATGAAATTGTAAGAACTAGCCCTCACACGATAGGGAGGGGGATTCAGATAGCAGTGTTACCATGGGCACCAGACTGGAACATGGCAATAGATCCCCCACCTTTTGAAGTATGGTTAAGAATTATTGGGTTGCCACCGCAAGCATGGAATGATAGGGAATTGAAAAAATTCACATCAAAAATTGGAAAAATTGTCTCTGTAATTCCTTATGGAAGACAGGCTGGACACTTCAACCATATCACTATGAGACTAACTTGTATGGACCCGGCAGAGATTCCAAAGTTTGCCGTGTATAAAGAAGGAGATCTCACAAAAAGGGTGAGACTCAGCCTATTAGCATGGAGGGAGAGGGAACTGGGACCTTTTCCTTTGCATCCTGACTTTTGGGGACCGGGCAGAGATGTTCAACATCCAAGAAACAACAGGCGTCAACCACAGCCGCAGGCACAACACTCACCACCGCAGGGATCAACTACAACCAGCGAAGGACGAAGTAACACTAGCAGCGATGGATCAAACAGTGTGCATGGTCCTAGGCAAAGGACACGAGTGGCAACACAGATGGTGTCAACAGCTAATCCTGTAATGGACAGTCTGAGGGGAACAATTTTTCAAATCTCCAAACAAGGTACAAAAGGTACAACGGTATTAAAATTTGTATTACAACCACAGGACATATCAGGCCTTTTCTATCTTTTCACAGTGGCCAGCCTTAAATGCAATGGGAGGGATGATATGACTAGTGGGGAAAGGGGTCAAGGAATGATCAACCTAGTACCACAAGTCAAAAAACCCACGACTGTCAAAATATCTGAGTTAGATAATCAGGGGAGTGAAGAGTTGTCGCAAGAAGATGCTGAATGGGCCGACCCAAGTCACCCACCGGGCTTTCCAGAGGCCTGCTATCTCAAAGGCCCAACAGAGTTGATAAGTGAAGAGGGAGGAATTTTTACAGTTAAGGGGACAGAAATAGCAAACAGCCATCCACCGGGCATTCCAAATGCTATTTATGGCGGGGAAAAAAGCCCACAAAAGAAACACTACCACCCAGATCCACCGAAGGTGAGGAAGAGTGAGAGATTGGCGAAAAAGAAAAAGGTTACTTTCGCTAAACCAAAAAGAAAGACCAAGACGGAGGACTTCCACATCAATTTTGACGAAAGAACAGACAAAATTCAGGCTCCGCTCGCAATTCAGATTGTAGAGAAATCAAGCACGACTCTCTCAGAGAAGCATAAGGAGGATCTTGCTAAGGCAACAGAGGAAGCGCAAGATGAGTTGTACAACGTCAACGTGATTTGGGAGGGGTTGTCGAAGGAGGGCCAAAATCTCTATGTCTGACAAGCGATATAACAGTCCCTGCAACAATAACAGGTGCGTAAGGGACCGCACAATGGTATTGAAACAGGCTGAGCAAAAGGTGGCGGGTTTTCAAACAGACAGTTTTTGGATTGAAGAAGGGCAGGCAAAAAAATTTGCCGATTTTTGGCTTCATACAAAGGAAGCATTCCTATTTACCAGTACTAATTTACAGTTTAGAGGTGTAGTGATATTTGCCAGACTTAGAAAGGCTAGTGGGGAAGGTAGAGGTAACACAGAGAAGGTGGCAACTTTTTGTGTTACAAATCTTAATAGTGGAGGTGGAAGTCAAAATTGTATCAGAAAGACATGTAATCGGTTTAATTTATATAAGATTTCTATGCATTATTACTATGTTGTGATCGTCACTGTTTTTATGTTTCTTGTTGTATATCTCTGTTCAAATGGATAACACAAACACTAAAACACTTAAATTCCTATCCTGAAATGTAAGAGGACTCAATCAAAAAGAAAAGAGAATGGAGATAAAACAGGAAATAATAAAACAGACACCACACTTAGTATGTTTGCAAGAAACCAAATGGGAGGAGGAGAATGAAAGGTGGATAAGGCAAACAATAGGAAATAGACTTGACAAGTATATCACAATCAGTGCAATAGACACAGCAGGAGGCCTTTTACTAGCATGGGATTCAAACTATTTCACAGAAATAGAACGCTTAACAAACCAGTACATGATATCAATAGACCTGATAGTGAACATGGATACTACAGTATTTAGATACACGGGGGTGTATGGTCCATCAAACCAAACAGACAAAACAGTTTTCTTTAACCATATCTCAAACCATAGACCACAGTTGCAATACCCATGGATGGTTGCAGGAGACTTTAATGTTACCCTCAACGCAGAAGATAGAACAAACCAATCTTACCCACAAATCCACATGAATAGATTCAGAACCCTAACACAAAGACTACATCTAGAGGACCTCAGACTACAAGGTAGAAAGTACACATGGTCTAGAGGTAGAGAGGACCCGACATATGCAATGTTAGATAGATTTCTGGTTTCAACAAACTGGGCTGATCTATTCCCCAACACAGTCCAAACAGCCATCACAAACCCGGCCTCAGACCATTGTCCCCTACTCTGCACATGCAAAACCAAATTCCCCACCACCAATGTCTTCAGACTGGAAAATGCTTGGTTACAAAACAACAAGTTTAAGGAATTGGTACAACAGACATGGACACGAAATGAAGTGACAGAGACACCGCAATAGTTCTACAGCAACCTAATCAATCTGAGAAAAAAAATCATCACATGGAAGAAAGAATACAAAAGGCTCAAAAAGTACCAAATGGATCTGTGTACAAGATGTCTTCAATGGCTCATAGCTCAAGCAGAATTCAGGCAACTTAACACGCCAGAAAACATATTGGTGGAAACACTACAAATCAGACATAAAGAACTGAACGGTCTGCAAGAACAAAGATGGCATCAAAGGGCAAAAGACAAGTGGATCAAATTGGGAGATAAGAATACCAAATACTTCCATCAGGTGGTGTTCGCGTGAAAGCGCAACGCAAGTTTCGGTACACTTGGGAGCGTACCTTTTAAAACCGCGGTTACACCTTCCGATTAGGGTTGCAAGTGCACAACCCTATCGAGGAGTATAATTGGATATCGATCCACAGGGACGGTTTCCTTGTCTAGAATCTACTTATCTTGACTAAAGACTAGAAGTGAGAAAGAGGGAGTTTTAGTACTTAATCTTCCTAAAGAATCAATTCAAGCAATCAAACAATGCAATAGAATAGTAACTGTGCAAGGAAAGGTATAAACTGTGTTTTGATTTAGGATAAAAGATGTTTCAAGGGTTTTTGACTTCATCTCTGATTTGCCTCTAGTGGTACGGGTCTTACCAAGTTGGTACGGCTAGGCCGCACCAACCTTGTTCCACCAAGCCGTATGGGCTTGGTATGGGTAGGCCGCACCACTCTTGTAAGACCCGTATTGATTTATCAGAACAGAGCTTACAAGTTCGAGTTGATGCATTTCTTGCTAGTACCTTGTATTAAACTCTTGAGAAAGGTTCAATTGACCATACCTAAGGTTCCTAAACCTCAACTCTCGTTTGTTGGTTCAAGATCTAGGTTTTGGAGTCAATTCTTCACCTTCTAGGGTTTCTAAACCTCAACTCTCGTGTTTTGGTCCAGATCCTCTAGTTGATTGATTGGAGATCTAAGGTATCCTCTAATCTGTCAATTAGGGGAGAATTCAACCTTTCGGCTTCAATTCGAACAAGTCTGCCTAAAGGGATTGGTTTGGTTGAGAGAAGGCAATGGTCACATGACCTTGTTAGGGTTGATCTACCACTATAGGCACACCACATGCAATCATAGAAAGACAAAGCAATCAAGACAAGCAAATACACAATCAATACAATCAAAAGAGTTCATACAAGATCCAAATCAAGAAAAGCAACACAAATCAAGAAAATCCATCTACAAACCCTAGAAACAATGATCTACTACTCACAAGTCATAGATCTGTCCAGAAATACAAGTAAAGAGATAAAGAGAGGCATGATAGAACTAGATCGAAGATCGGAAGTGGAGAAGGGGTTGATCCGTCGATTTTCGCCTCTACCTCTTCCTTCTTCTTCTCTCCTTGCTCCTTTGCTCTCTTTCTCTCTTTCTCTGAGCTCTCAATCTGGAATGAAAATGTGTCTCTCAAAAATGGAGAGATCCCTCGCTTTAAATAGCCTCTGCCAAGATTTGAATTCTGTCATGTGGTATCTATGTACGGCCCGTACCAAGGTGGTATGGCCATGCCGTACAAGATGGGAGAGGCTGGATCGACTAAGTCTGGTATGGACCGTACCAAGCCTGGTAAGGGCCGTACCAGAGAGTCCAAAAACGTTGTTTCTTCATTTATTTTGCTCCAGTCCTACAGAAAACAAACAAAATCTCAGCAGTACCAAATTCTAAGGATATATCAATGAAATGCACATGATTTTGACAATTTAGAATGTGAATTTGGTACGAAATCAAGTCAAATATAGGCTAAATATGCGAGGTATCAGGTGGCAACACAGAGAAGGAGAAATAATTGGATTGATGAAATTAAGGATCAAGAAATACAGGTTCTAGAGCACAAACAAAAAGCAAGGGTCTTCCACAAACATTTTGTTAAACTCATAGGCACCACACAGAACCCGACACTACTTTTTGACTATGAAGGGTTATTCCAATCACACCACCAGCAATTGCAACAAATACAGGGACCCATCACACACCAAGAAGTCAAGACGGTAATAACACAGGCACCAAACAACAAAACCCCAGGCCTTGATGGATTCACGGCTGAATTTTTCAAAACCTTCTCAGAACTCATAACACCGGACCTAGTCAGACTCTTCAACAATATTCTCCTCTCAACACAGAACAACAACACACCAATGAGAGAATCATACATAGTACTGATACCAAAAAAGAAAGGGGCAACCACCACGGATGACTATAGACCCATCAGCCTTCTCAACCAAACACAAAAATTCTTCACAAAAATTCTAGCAAATAGATTACAACCTCTCATCTCACAGCTAGTGTCCACAAATCAAACAGGATTCATAAAAGATAAGCACATAAATGAGGGGTTTTTGTATGCACGGGAGCTGGTGCATATGGCTACTAGACAGAAGAGAAAGGTGGCAATGTTCAAAGTAGATTTGTACAAAGCCTTTAACACACTCTCATGGGAATTTTTATATAATGTTCTTGTTGCAAAAGGATTTACAAGACGGTGGATTTCATGGATAAAGAATGCAGTGTTGTGGGGTACCTCGAGAGTAATAGTCAACACAGTGGCAGGAAAAAGAATACTTTTAAAAAGAGGATTGAGACAGGGAGATCCTTTGTCTCCCTACCTTTTTATTTTGGCAATGGACTCCCTTTCACTCTGGACAGAAAAACTCACCACTTTGAATTTCCTACAATCACCATTCCCAGGATGTAAATCATGTCTTCTCTTTGCTGATGATACATTATTCATTCTCAAGCCTCAAAATCAGCAAAAACAGTTCCTAAAGGTCATCCTTACCATTTTTGGAGAATTGTCAGGGCTAAGGGCGAACATGGCAAAATCAGAATTTCTAACAACATCTCAGAATATGGAGGCAACACAACAATTGGCAAATATATTGGAATGCAAAGCAAGCACTTTCCCAATCATATACCTGGGAATGCCCCTCTCTGACAAAAAATTGCAAAAAAGTCACTATTTGCCACTCATCCGAAAAATTGAAAACAAACTCTCGGCATGGAAGGCAACTGTCCATTGGAGGCAGAATAACACTTGTAAATGCGGTGCTCTCGGCAATGCCAATTTATATGATGCAAACCTTCATGCTACCAAAATGGGTGATCACCAAAATAGATAAAATAAGAAGAAAATTTTTGTGGAGTGGACACAAAAGTAGAGATCAAGGGCAGAGATACATGAGTTTAGCCGCATGGGAAGTGGTAACAACGACTAAACAGCAGGGGGGACTAGGGATCAAGAACATCCACATCATGAATATGGCTCTGATGGCAAAAATAATGTTCAAATGGATGACCGCACGTAAACTGGCATGGATGGAAATTGTACCAGCAAACAATAACACTAGACCTTGGGAACAACAAGGATCAACAAATTTTTGGAAAAGCATTAGAATTATTTACCCTTTTATGATAACCTCATGCAACTTCAAGATACATCAGGGGGCAAAGGTTCTATTCTGGATTGACCAGTGGTTAAATGGGCCCATCAGAGAGAGATATCAGGAATTGTATGAACAGGCCACCAATACTCACATGACAGTACAGCAAGCACTCACAGATACTAGCTGGTTGCAACACATTACACAGCCACTGACACAAATGGCACAGGAGCAGCAGACCAAACTGTATCAAGAGATTATACATAGGGAAAATGACCTGGTGCAGCACGATACATTACTGTGGAAATGGCACAAGGATGGACTGTTCATAGTAAAAACTTTCTACAATGGAATGATGCAGGGACCATATGTAAAGCAAAGGATCAGCACAATTTGGAAATATGGAGCACCAACAAGGGTAACCATATTCATATGGTTAATGATGAAAAATAAAATTCTCACAATTGATAATCTGCAAAGGAGAGGATGGAATATGGCTAATAGGTGTAGTCTGTGCAAAAGTCAACAAGAAACAGTTGCACACCTCTTCTCAGGATGTGTGTATACCAAAGCGGTGCTGCAAAACATAAGAATAAACTATGGATCAATACCAAACAACTCAGATTTTGCACAAGGAAACTTTCAAAATGTTATTCTAAATGGAGCACAGAAGAATATGGCAAGATTGCAGATCACCACGGCATTTGTCATATGGAGAGAAAGGTGCAATAGGATATTTAGTGGAAAACAAAAAGAACCTCAGTACCTAGCAAGTGAAATAATCGGAGAAGTGTCAGCTTGGTTTGGATCCGACGGTTGAAAGGCAACAGCTCACCAAGAAATAGTAATCTCAGTTATAGGGGCTCATTCATTATTTTCAATCATTTATTTTTTGTTTCTGTAATCTAATCATACTTACTTTCTTTTATGGTTTTTTTTGTTATTTTTAGCTTTGTTTTATTGTTCCTTTCAAAAATGTAAAACTGACACAACTTGTGTCATGATTAATGAAAATTGGAAGCTAGACTTCCATTTTTTCTTGTCAAAAAAAAAAAAAGGCCTTCAAATCAATTGCTTTGATCACATGCCTCGATCTGATGAAATTCATTGTGTATATGGAGCTAAAATTATTTATTTTATTTTTTTAACTCTTGACAAGGACTATCAAGTTTGAAGCTAAAATTGTTGGGAGAGAGATATCATTTTGCTCATGAGCAGCTGGGTTTCTCGGAAATCCCTATTGAGCAGGTCACGTGAAGAATCTCTTTGATTATAAGTGGGACGAGGAGCGAGATCTCCTATTTACCCCAAAGGGGGAGTCAGTTTGCATGAGGCTTAATTAAACTCGAGAACAACACTCCTTCCGGGGGTGTACATTATTGGGACAAGGAGTGCTAGTCTTGAGACATCTATTTTGCCGATTCTCTTGTTAATGGTACCTCTCCGCCAAAAATGAAAGTAGCATGTTGTAACTTTTATGGATAATTATCGAGAATCATGTTCTCGCCCCCCTTGTTGAACCGTTTAATTATTTAATGAAATTCTCTTTTTATGATATCTTGTTATATGTGCTTAGAGTTTTATTTTGTTTATCTCATGTCTTTGTTACACGCCTTCTGTCCTCAATAATCTTCATCTTAACGTTTTTTTTCGAGAACGCATGCATATAGATCAAGATCACTTGTTATATGAATTGAATATTTGACAGTTCTATATTCACGCATGGTTTTTAATATAATAATGAAGTAAAATAAAAACATAATGTGGAAATTTGTTTATATTTTCTTAGGAAGTATTTATACTTGATAAAAAAAATGTTGCTTGTATATTTTTTAGAAAATAAAGTTGAGATCAGTATTTTATAGTTGCTCGACAAAGTGTTCATACCTACTAATCAAAGTTGGGTAAAATTTCAACAAAATATACAAATAGCTGGAATTTGTTCACGGTTAAATATTACTTGCAATCATGAGTCATGACATAAAATTCAGCATGCATGCTATTACTTACTGTGATCAGAATGTCATGGAATCGATAGAAAAATTAGTCAGGAGACTCAGGACTCAGAATAGTACATACAAAAGAGTACAATGGAAAAGGCTGCACACTAAATAAAGCACAAGCAGAGATGCCTCCCAATTTCCCAGGAAGACAAAAATCCAGTCCCGTCACAAAAATCGAGGAAACAACGGGAGTGATTCAAAAAGAAAAAAAGAAAAAAAAAACAGGAAACATGAAAAACCATGGCACGAATTAACCGTCCAGAAAAGAATGGAGCTGGTGGATTCAAGGAAATGCAGCAACGCAGAAGAGGAAATAACAGAGGTGATCGAAAAACTGGGCCAGCCTTGCGTGTTCAAAACACAGCTCACATCAACCGTCTAGTGGTCTTGATCTTGGAGATCGAATGGGTTGGGATGGAGGCAGCCAGGCAGGGAGATTGTTCGTTGGATGAACTGTGGATCCACAGTTGTAATAGATTTAAAAAAAAATACTATTTTTTTTTCTTTTTCAAAGAAAAAACGGAGTTGAAGTTCATCTGTGCATTATCATATTTATCGGAACAAGGAGATGGGCAAGCATCTTATTATTGGATGAAACAAAGAATAGCTAAAAAATAGAGTCAATTCAAAATTGAGAATAGTAACTAACGTAATTTTTTGTTGAATTAGTAAAATAATGAGTTAATTCAAAAAAAAAATTATACTCTTGATTCAAATGAGAATTAGTTCAAAAAATAATATTATTTTTCGGTTAATTCTATTCTTACTCCACAAAATGCTCTATTCTTGATTTACTTTTTTTCTTAAAATTACACTTGTATGCTAACGGGTTCTTATTATCTACATTCATGGGAAAAAAAAAATGCTTCAATTCGGACTATTTGATTTTAAAATGAGCAGACTGGATTAGATCTAAATTTAAATTGATGAAGCCTTTTCTACATGTATATAAATTTAGTCTATTTGTTTCAATCGTAGCTCCGGTTTGAAATAGTATCTAAAGATAGGTGATACCAATCCGTAGAGTGGCGTAGACTACTAGACTGACTAGACTTTGATCAACAAATTTTGCATTATTTGAAGGAACCTGGGTGCACAACACTATGACGATTGATGCCCGGTCAATATTAATCTCTCTGATTAAATTCCAATACAATCAAATGATTCCATTTACATTAGCATCTAAAGATCATGAAATTACTGAATAGTTTTGATCTCCTCGATGAAATATTTATCCGAATTAACTAGTAGTCATCTTAATTTCACAAATAAACTATGTATAAATATAAATATTATGTATGAATGAGAAGGATTCCAATATCTCATTATACTTTATATTTTATATTTTTGTTTTCAAAATTCAAACTGTTAATCTGAGCTGCTCAACATAATATTTGTACTAAAATATGCATGGAGGTAAAATTTTATATTTTTTTTGGAAAATTTTTACTATTTTTTAAAATAAGTACAAAATCATTATTTTTTGGTTGTCCAAAAAACAATGATTTTCTACCCATCTTAAAAAATAGTAAACAAATTTAAAAAATTATAAAATTTCATCCCTAACCATATATTGGTATGGATATCATATTGAACGGTTCAGATTGACAATTTAGACTTTGAAAACGAAGATATAAAATATGAGGCATACAAAGCATAAGGCATCGGAACCCTCCTCTATATGAATTTAGGGGGTGAAAACAGAGCGGATAATGGTAAAAATCATATCCACATTCTTTTAATTTTCCGGATATGGATACATATCAGATATTGAATGGATACATATATGATTATGGATCAGATCAAATATTTATTACAAAAAATACTGAAGTTTGTAATATCTATCTAATTATAACGATGATAACATAATTTGTTTATAATATATATTAGACTATATGGTATATATCTACTATTAGGATATGGATAATTGAAACGTAAAATCATATATGTGTTCATATTCACATGAAAATTTGATATCGGATATCCACATCTAATTTTCAAATACGAATTAGATATTATCCACACCTGAAGCCACCGTTGGATCAACGATTTTCAAAGTGGCTTAATAAATAATAAATAAATTTAGAAAAATATAAAATTTAATCTCCAAGTACATTTTAATATAGATATCACATCTAACGGGTTAGATCGACTTTTTGAACTTTAAAAATTAAAAAACGACTTAGTTGCATGTGTAGTACCGTCAGTTTCTTCATTAATAGATTCATATAATCATATGTCATGATTTTGCAAATGTGACCTCAATCATTGTGCTATTAATTTTTTTTTTAATTGCCAAGGACCTTATAAATTTTAAATTTCAGAGAGTGCTATATTCTATAGTTAAAAGGTAGCATACTTGAGAAAAAAAATATGATAATGTATTAATGTTAGCAATTTAAGTTTTTAACGGTCTAAATCATTCTTTTCAATATTCTAATGATTGATCCAAACCACATGATAAATAGCAGAAGAAAATACTGATATCTACATATCAAATAGTGTCATCTTTTAGATAGAGAGAGATGAGCTACGGTGAGCCATGGAGTAAAATGAGTTGGTGCTCCATGACATTATATTTTTATTTTGAAAATTCAAACGACCGATCTGAACCGCTCAACATGATCTCCGTATTGAAATGTGTTTGGAGGCCAAATTTTACATTTTTTTGGAAATTGTTTACTATTTATTAAGCAATTTTGAAAATCGCTGATCCGATGGTCCAGAAAATTTTACTGTTCACAGCAGTTTTCAAAATTACTTAATAAATAGTAAAAAAAGTTTCAGAAATGTAAAATTTGATCTCCAAGCACATTTCAATATGGAGATCACATTTAATGGTTCGGATCAGTCGTTTGGACTTTCAAAATGAAAATATGGTGTGGAGTACAAACGCGTTTTATTTCATGGCTCACCATAGCTGATCTCTCTCTCTCTCTATATATATATATTTAATATTAAATCAAGCAATCAAATGCGAGAATTTTTAAGTTAATTTTGATGCATTTGTTTTTTAATATTTTTATATGTTCGACTTAATACTAAAGTAACTCGAAAAAATAAATTATTTGTATGTAAATGCATCACTAATAAAATAAATCGGTTGAACGATATTAGTCGTTTAAAGTCTATCCAATATTTTTTGGAGTTAGTGTTATATTATATTTTTTAACAGTAACACCCATATAATATGCCTCACTCTATAAAAATTTAAAAATTAAGAAGAAAAGAAAGTATGCACGGCACGATTTAATCATTTTAGTGGGCACGTGTGCAGTTATCTCTGGAATATCAATCTGCTGTTTTTCTATAAGAAAAGCAGCTTGCTGCTTTTTCGAATATAACCGTTCAAAATTTTACATTCACATATCTCTATAAAGAAACTCTTTTATGCACAAATCTCAATAAATTTGAACAGTTAAATTCGAAAAAACAGCCTGCTGCTTTTCTTATAGAAAAGCAGCAGATTTGATTCCTTATCCCTGAGATAAAATTGCTCTTTCGAGGCAGATGTTGATTCTTCTTCCGAAACATCTCAACGGCTGAAATTCGAATTCTAGAAGTATTGTTGGTGACTTGGCACTCTCGTGCTCGGCACGTGACTGCTGTGATCCCAAACCACACGTTAACACCTGATCTCCTTATTCGGACAGCGGGACAATTGCCCTTTATTATGCAGATCATCCTGGTTCGGAAATTGAAAATACACCAAAGACACTACGAGCGGGATCTAACTATGGTGCATCATGAACCGGGTGCAGGACAGGAGACTCTAGTCTAGAATGTTCACGACTTGTTGACTTTTGGTAGGTGGCGCAGCATCCAGTAGTAAACCTCGGACCAGAGGATACTTATTAGGAAATATGCCTATGTCACTTTTTGATTACCCGTCGGATTCGTCTAAAACGGATCTTGGTCGTCCGTCATCTCTGGGGACCGATCTTTGCTGGAAACATTAATTAATCACTGGTCAATCTCATAAAAATAAAATTGGACAATGATCATCGGTCAACTACGGGTGCGTCGGTGAGAGGTGAATTTAAGAAATATAATACAGCAAGCAAAAACATAAATAATATAATAAAATAAAAACAGCGAAAATTTCTCTCTTTCCAATTAGTACATCCGAAATTGGAGTGCCTTGCCGCCATAGGTTCTCGCCATTTTTTTTGTACAGTTGGAGACTTGCTGCAGGACAGTCTACTCTGCAAGTAAGGAATCTGAATATGAACGGAATAATGAATATGAATATCTTCATTTTAATCTTTACTGAATCGAAGATTATCTGAAAACATTTCATCAAAATATATAATTCATTGCTATGAATAATTAATATTAAAATGTCAATTAATTATAATTTGTTAATGATGATATCAATTAATTATATTTTGTGATTGTTGTCAACGGCATTCCTTTATGTTTATTTTTTAAAAGTTAGCGACTTTAAACATCTACTAACAATTTTATCAATAAAAAAATATTTACAACCATTATTTCTAGATCTACTCATTTATTCACTTCAACTCCTATAAATCTCCATATTCTTCAATTTTTACTTATCTACACTTTTATTCTCACTATTCTTATTATTCTCCTAATCATCTATTCTCGTATTCCTCATTTCTTCCGCGACTAGATTCTCTCGTCCAACAACCACCGCGCTCTGACGACTAGAACTGCTCTCTGATTGAGATGAAAGTAGAGATTTTGCGCTCACGTCAGCTCTGCTCCCTCGGCCTCCTCTCTGCTCAAAGAGACAGAGATGAGAGAAGGGAAGTATTGCTATGTCGATAAGGGATTGATATCGAGGAGTGGAGGGGGGCGCTCTAGGGTTTCAATATCACCTTTCGAATCGCCTATTTTTTTTCTTGATAATTTGCTGACGCATACAGTTATTAAGCGTATGAACAATTTCTAGCTCGAATAAAGCTGCATTTTCTTAAACATGTCAAATTATTAAGTCATATAACTAGGACACAGTGTTAACTCACTACTAATATGCTTCCGAGTAATTTCTCCTAAATAAAACAACAAATGGATCAATGTTGAGTTTTTGAAATTCATAAATCATTGTGGGTATTTTATTTCTTGTTATGAATTGGGGAGTGCTACAATGAGAACAACATTTAAAATTTTGAGAGCTGAGAGAAATATTTCTATTTAAATATTAATATTGTCCTTTTGCGCTCTCTCTCTTATCTTTACAATTAATATGTCGTAATTAATACATAAGTCTACAAAGAAAAAAAAAAAACCAAGCAAAGTTACTCCAACATTAAAAGACAATATTAATTGTTTGAAATGTTGTTTGTTTGGAATTGTTTATTTCTTTTTTCAGTTTATATTGCAAGTTGCAGGTAGAAGTTAGATAGTACTACTACGTGAGCTGCAGTGAAAAGCTATCTACGATGGTTTGTATTTTGTATTTTAATTTTCGTTATTTAATATATTTTTTGTAGTTGCTGCCAATTTTCAAAAGAGAGAGAGAGAGATTGTTACAAAAAATAAAAATTTTATTTTACTGTTAGAGTAACTTTTCTTAGTAGACTTATGTATCAATTATGACATATTAATTGTAAGAGAAAATGTTCTTGTCCACAGACATTTGTTCACGGTCTGTTCATAACCTTATCCACTTTCATTTAATTATTTTTAATTGACTCTGTCCTCATGTTCCAACAAAAATTCAAAACCTTTCCAGATTCGCGTATTTAAATCTTCCTTCACGATTATCTATCTCATTTTCAAAAACTTTCGATCATATTATTTTCCTTCCCGATCAGATCAGATCATCTCAACCGAGCACGACACTGCCGATCGAACTTGACATCACCAATCGGACCCGACACCACTAATCAGAGTTCTCTCTGCTTGTCTCACTAACCCCTTTATCTCTCTACAGATAACACCGATCTCTTTCAAACAAGGACCCAACGGTGCCAAATGTAAGGTTTACTCCAACATACTGTACACAAGGCATTCTTCCATGATGAACTCTCTCATCAAGATATGGATAATCAAAGGAGAAATCGTAAAGGTTGCTTTAACGGTGCTAATCAGACCATCGCCACACCAGGTAACTCCAAATGCTTTGTACGATTTCTTATTTGATTCGTAAATCTTAGGATGCCTCGTGCGAACAAATAATTGGCGGGCATATCCTATTTTGATTTGTAGGGATGCCTTTTGCGAATAAATAATTAAAGATAACTTCGAATGCTTTGTAAGATATCCTATTTAATTCATAAATCTTATGGATGTCTTTTGTGCACGAATGAATTTTGTTTTTATCATACTCGTGATAAATATTTTTTAGATATGTTTAAGTAATTAATACCCATTAGGTGTTGTTCGTGTTTTTATTATTTGTGCTTTGAAAATTTGTATTACGTTTTTGATAAGATTTGTTATTTAAGTTACAGCACTAAACGACAAATTTTACAGGATTGGTACAAGTCAAATGACACTTTTTCTTATGTTTGAAAACTGTAATTAGTTTTTATTAGATTTTTTTACATAAGTTACAGCTTTGGATTATGAATTTTACATAATTGACGCAAGTCAGTTTTACATGATGCATGTTGTTATTTTTTAAATATTATGTATATCATTTTCTATTATAGATGGGTTTGGTTTACGGTATAGGTGACACATTTTACAGTATATATGTGATGTTTTCATATCCACTTTATATTATTTGTTATGAGATGTATATGTTACATTTTATATTAAGTAATTTACAGTATATGAGATATACTAATACAGTGTTATGAAGACATTTTGATGTACATCATTATATTTTTTTTTGTGTCTAACATTCTATATTATTGATTTTTACAGTTTTGCTCCAATGGATTTCGATTTGAATGAAGATTTGGCATGTGATAATTCTACCGTGAATGATGTTGCAGAAATTATGGTTTGTGTTGACTATTATGGGAAGTGATAATTAGGTTTCCTATTTTGTGGTGAATATTATGGTTTATGTTGAACAGATATTGTGTATGTTAAATATTATGGTTTTGTTGAACAGATGATGGATGTATCTATAGATTTAGAAATTTTACAGTATACATGAAATTGATTTATAGTTTAGATTTATAAATTTTACAATATTGATTCTTTGTAGGTTTTATGTTTTGTTTTTGTAGTTTAAGCTGAAATTTTATATTTTTTACATTTTATTTTATCATTTTCATATGCTTATTTTACATTATTAAAATTTTATAGTTTTTATGTTTTGTTTTCACAGTTTAAATTCACAATTTTACAATATTAAAAAATTATATTTTTTTAAATTGTATTTAATATTTCATTTGCTAATTTTACATTGTTGTAAATTTATAGTTTTTACTTTTTATTTTACAGTATTGAAAATTGATTATTTTTTAATTTTATTTAATCTGCTAATTTTACAATTTTGTAATTTTATAGTTTTTATATTTTGATTTCACAGTTTAACTTGATATTTTTAGTTTTTTACAGTATTGAAAATTAATATTTTTTTAACATTTTATTTTATCATTTTCATCTGTGAATTTTGCATGTCTGTAATTCTATAGTTTGTACATTTTATTTTTATAGTTAAAGTGGTCAATTTTACAGTATTCATTATTTTGATGATTTTTTTGTGTGTTTATTAAATTGAGAAAAAAAATAAAAATTAAATTGAAAAAATTAATTTTGCCTTTTTATCATGTTTTTTTGACAAAATAATTGCTAATAACATTCATTAACTGCCAATAACTTTCTATAACTGCAATTTTTGAAAGTACAAATTTTTTGTCCTGTAATGAAAGTTGAAATTTGTTTTAAGTTTTAACTATCATGGGACCACTTCAAATAGTTGTTGGATGTATTTATGATTAACTGATATATTTTATGTGATATATTATATAATTATACAGTATATAGAAGTAGTTTGTAATATTCGCATAAGTCAAAGCTGTGGGCAAATGGTGAATAAAAATCTGTGAACAATTTGACGCTTCCTTTCAAATGTTGCTCTCATTATAGCACTCCCCTTTTGAATTTATACCAATTTGTTCAAGTGATCCGCAGAATCGAGCACTGCTTTAATTTTGAAATCACCTTTCTATATCTTTACTTGACGCTCTTAAGTCTTAATTCTCACCATTGTTAAAAATGTTAAGAGTCCGTTAAATATAATAATTTGCTGGCAGATATTTCCTTTCTACTCGATGCTATATCAAAATCGGATTCAAATCACACTAAAGATTCCAAAATTTGATCTTAGAAAAGATATTACCTGATTCTTACCCCCCTTTTTATCCGAATTTATTTTCTTACAATCTTCTAAAAAGAAAAAAAATCAATCTAAAAAACTCTTTTTCGGAAATATTTCAGAATTACCGGTTGCATAACTCATAGGCCGTTTGCATAGATATTTGGTATATACAGATATTGATTTCACTAGATTTTATGTCACTTGCTTGCGCATATAATAACTACAGACCTGATAATTTCTGAATTTTTGCAAAAAAGTTTTTCTATTTTTGGAAGATGGTCAGAAAAAAAAAATCCCGTCATTTTATAATTTGATAAATTAAAATTCAACAAAACGGACAATTTTAAAAATTAGAATGCTGAGAGAAGATATTTGGTATATATGCGGACAATTCTAATAATTAGAATTTTATTTCCTTACCATCTTTTAATAAAAAGCCATTTTCTTTTTAAATAACATCAGAATTGCCAATCGGCAGATATTATATGCGCAACTCGTTAAAAATTAGAATGTTAAGCATGGATGCCGACCACTTTCTGATTCGCACTCAACGCCTGCAAACATATTCTACACAGTACAGCATACTTATTCTACCCTTTATCCCCGAACAAATATGATGTTTCACATCCATTGTCTGCAAGTTTTCTAATTTTGAAATTTGCATGTTCCAATCTCTCTCTTTCTCCCTGTTTTATTTTTTTTCACGCGACTTCGTCGGATAAAAAAAATGCTTTGACTAATGAGCAAAATCTTAGTCTAGACTCTAGACTCTAGAACAAGGTATCGAGTTTCTTGGGATTGTGAATTATTTATATTTATAGTTTCGTTTTTGTTGGGTTTTTTGTGATACTGAATTAATAGATTTAATTAATAGCAGCTTGTTTCATTGTTTGACAGCTTGGCAATCGACTTGGCATCTGTCAGAATGAAAGTATTTAAATATGTTTACTATGATTTGATTTACGCTGTATTAAATTTAGAGTAACTTAAAAACCGATCGAACGTTCATAATCATGATTCGAATTTTTTTTTCCCATTTTATTAATATTTAATTAATGGCCATTATGCTCAAATCATACCTAATTTAATACGAACCTAAGTAATTATGAAAAACACTGTCATAAATTTATTTAATTTTAAATTCCGTACTAATCGAGACAGTTGTCATGATTGTTGAAAAATAAATATAGCAGCAGGCTAACTTGTAGTTTAGTAGCATCATAACTCGCATAATAAGTTACATAAGTAATCATTTCCAACCAAAATAGTTCTTGAATGTCGTTTTTCTTGAATAAATTCCTATTGTTCGTTTTTTTGTGTGTAGAAACATACGTCGCTGTGTAAAAAATGTTTTTTTTTCTTAACACGTACTGATTCAGCATATTTAATACGTAAATTTGATATACATGTATATATATTTTTTTGATGAATTGTCATTTGTCAATGTACTCTACTTTTTTTGTTTTGTTTTGGCTTTTATCCTACCTCTCCCTAGGTAATACGCGGACCGAATTATTAAATTCGATTATTCAATCGGTCGTAATCTATCATGCTTATTATTGGATCATTGTAAACTTCCCCGAGAATCACAGGAAAGAAAAAATGTATTTCGTTCCCTTCATAAGCAATTATTTTGCATTCTAGATACGTTCAATAGTTGGTTACTTCTAATGTGTATGTTAAACCAATAAAATTTAGAATAATCATTTTAGCACCCACACTTCCGTCTCCGCATCGTATCCGCATATTTTCCAACTCAGTCAACTTTCTAAAATAGTCTCTCTCTCTCTCTTTCCCCACCCCCATTAGCGATATAAAACGGCTCCCAATTTGATCCGCTTCTAGAGAAAATAAAAAAATTCTCAGATCGTGTCGACAGCCTCTGCCACCCGAATCACCTCTACCTCACCAGCTTCCATCTGCGCTCCTCCTGCGTGCTTCCTCTACTCGCCACCTCTTTTTGGCATTATAGACATTAATACTTTGTTACGTTTATGTTAATACTTTATTGGATATATATCTGCATTACTTATAATAGATATTAATATTTTCCGTCTGTAATATATAAAATGTTGAATTGATAAATAATTTTCATTTTATTGTTCAGTATCATAATGGATATTGATCTAAATATGTATTTTTGAGATGGTTTATGCATACAAGATAAATAATTTTCATTTTATGATAATTGTATAGTTATAAATACTTTTTGAGATTGTTATAAGCATAATACAGTATAGATATAAATACTTTAAATACTTAGATATTAATACTTTTAATTCCCACATGTAATATATAAAATGTTGAACTGATAAATAATTTTCATTTTATTGTTCAATATTAGAATGGATATTGATCTAAATGTGTTTTAAGGATATGAATTATCCAAGATAACTGATATGTGAATTATTATTTTTATGATAACTGTATAGTTATAAACACCTTTTGAAATTGCTATAAGCACAACGTATTTTAGATATAAATACTTCATTTGGTAATTATAGATACCATTTGAGTGGTTCCTAATGCGGGTACGATGTCAAAAATTTCAAAAAAAGGTGTGGGTACGATTATTTAAAAATAATGAAGTTATCATTTACATTGTTTACTGTATAGATATTAATACTTGTGTTATTTGGATTACATACTTCAATATTTGACTATTAATATTAAAAAAAAAAGTTACAGATCTGTAACAGTTGCGGTCCTCACAAGCAGTTATGGCGGTTTAGGTGTAGGTACTATGCGGGTAATGTAGCGCGGGTACTCATATCAGCTTCCTAAAATTTAAGTTAAATAGAACACTTTAGTTAAATGCTTTAAATATATATATGTAAAAATGTTATTGTGTGAATGTTTGTTTTAACATTTAATTAGTTATTTTTTAAAAATAAAAATACTATTCTCATAAACACTTATTTAACTCTTTAATTTTATAATTCTGAAGGCATTTCTCGACATGCCTTGAAATTGTAATTATATCTGAAAAAAATGTATAACTAAAAAAATACTCAGATGTTCACAAAAATAATATTTTTGTTAAAAATAACTAGTTTAATATTAGAGACTATGTATAAATGGACACATTGGCTCTTTAACACATTCGAAGTAGATTTAAGTGCGAACACTCTCAGCACTCTTGTATGAAATATACTTCCGCTTCATTTTGGCAATTAGGAATCTAGAAAAGTCTGCTCCTTTTAAGATATCCAGCTTCATTTCACATTATATCTAGCTAATTTTAAAATAGTGCTGTGGCTAAAAGAAAACTCAATGCACGATGAATATTTTGGAAAAGAAAAATAACTGAGGGAACGTATAATTTAAATATTTGTAAAGTTGGCAAAGCACTGGATGAATTTTATGATTTACGATTTTTTTTTCTAAAAATTCTTTGTAATAGCTGCAAATCGTGAGGTGGAATTAAATTCTTAATCTTTGAGTAACTAAAGTCCTGAGAGCATCTCCAACAGTGATTACTTATAGATTGTTTATGCTGATGTGTTAATTATTTTTGTAATTGCTGGATTGTATGGCTATTGCTTATTTAGCAATTATTGGAAAAAAAATTGCTTCATAAGAAATCATTTTCTAAATATGAGTTGGCTAAATGTTTAATTCTCAATTGTTTGGTTTATTGTACTAATGTAGGAGTGGATTGCTTAATTTTTAAAATTTTCATAATTGTTAATTTAGCAATTAATTTCAATTGCTGTATTGGAGATGCTCTAAGATTTTTTTACTAGCCAGCTATGCTACTTCCATTTTCTCAATGATGCATAAATTGTCATGCTGAAATAATTAGAAGAACAACAACGTCAATGAACATTTTAAGAAAAAATGAGAATTAATTTACGCAATATACGTTATGCTAATATTAAGTCTTTTAGAGCATCTCCAACTGTGATTGTCTATGGATTGCTTATGCTGATGTGTCAATTGTTT
Organism: Carex pumila; assembly: GCA_033356055.1. Taxonomy (NCBI): domain Eukaryota; kingdom Viridiplantae; phylum Streptophyta; class Magnoliopsida; order Poales; family Cyperaceae; genus Carex; species Carex pumila. Next base: position 248,862 of record JARJHM010000170.1, read on the forward strand.
TTGTAATTGCTGAGTTGTATGGCTATTGTTTATTTAGCAATTGTTGGAAATAATTGCTTAATAAGAAATTATTTTCTAAACATGAGTTGGTCAAATATTTAATTATTATTGGTTAAGTATTTAATTCTCAATTTTTGGTTAATTGCACCAGTGAATTGCTTAATTTCTAAAAAAATCATAATTGTTATTTAGCAATTAATTTTAATTGCTCTTATAACTTATAGTTATCATGTTAATTGTTAAACACTTAAACCTCTTGCAAAATATCAAATGGCAAACATAGTGAACATAATTCAGATCGAACCACTTGTTTTTATCCGGCGAAAATTTCCATTTACTTTTAACTTTATTCATTTTTTGTTACCTACAACTACAAATGTAACAAATCTACAATGCTAATCGCAGCGGAAAAACCAAACAAATGATCTGCACTATGAACCCGAGCCAGACGAGCACTGACCGAAACAATCTAACCTGACATAAGGGACCTACCATGTCAGTGTCTCGTGGTCTAGAAGGACAAGTTTCACGTAAGAATTTCTTTGTCAATAAAACCCCGAACTTTCCACGGGTTAGCCTTTTCTTTCTTTCACCCTCTCTCTCTCTCCAAATTCCATCCATTCTCTCTCTTCTTTCTCCGGCGATCCGCCGCTTCGATTCGATATTTTGGCTTCTAATCCATGACTATGATGACCCCTGCACCTCTCGAAGTAAGAATCATACAGATTGTTCGAATCAATCCTTCAAATTACTTATTTCTGCCTTGTGCTTTGATCTGATTAGGTTATCAATTTCTGATGTACTTCATCCGATGAGTCGATCTGTTATAATTTGCGAATTGCTTTTATGTCCATTGAGATTGGATTCTGGGATTTTGGTCTGAGGTCTTTGGGCTAGTCGCTGGATTGATTTTTTGGTCCTTGAGATGTCAGCTTCGTTCTAGACTTCTAGGGCTAGGGTTTTTAGTTAGAGTTTGCTTGTTTGATGGATCTGAGATTCTCTAATTTGGTTTCCAATTTCAGCAAGAGGATGAAGAGATGCTTGTGCCCCACCCGGAGCTCACTAATGGTGCCCAGCCAATGGAAGGTTGGTATTTTCTATTCCGTGCTGTTTAGTTATTGGTCGACGGTTTCTCTATCTCCATCGAAATCTTAACTGTTGGTTGAATGCATTCACTTCGATCTGTTCGTGACGAAAAACGAGTCGTTTTTGGGGTTTGCGGAAATCTGTTAACTTCCCTTAAGAGCCTTGCGCCGTGATTAATCATTAAAATATTATGCCTACAGTTACTTTTTGGGTTGAAGATAAAGTCTTTATTGCATTTTACTTAATTCAGCCTTAAGTTCCCACCATATTTAAATGTATTCCTTTTCCTATAACTTGGTATAACTTCTTTCCATGCATGATGAAACAGTTGCACAGACTGATACATCTACTACCACAGCCGAAAGCCAACAACAGATAGAGGATCCTCCCATTTCAAGGTTTACATGGGCAATTGAGAATTTTTCGCGAGTTAATGCTAAGAAGCTTTACTCTGAGATTTTCGTTGTAGGAGGCTACAAATGGTATGAACATCTTGGTTATTTACTTCCTCACCCAACACATTGTTTTGGATAGAGAGTAGAAGAAGGTGAAAAGAAGTCACTATTTATTTTGTTTGGTTGGGTATTTAATAGGAGGTTAAGGTTAATAACATTTAACCTCTTTTAATCTCTGAAAGCTTATATTCTGTTACTCCTTAAATCGGGGTGTAACGGAGGGAAACAAGACGGACCAAACCAAAGAACGGATAATATGATAACCTCCTTTTTCTGTTCCTTTTCATTCCCTCCTACTCCACCTCCCTTCACCTTGTGTGAACCCAACAGGGTGTAAGGTGAACTGAAGACATTTTTTTTGATCAAGAAGTTTATTTTATCATTTTGCAGGAGAATTCTGATTTTTCCTAAAGGAAATAACGTCGACTATCTATCTATGTACCTGGATGTAGCCGATTCGTCTATGCTGCCATATGGCTGGAGTAGATACGCTCAGTTTAGCCTTTCCGTGGTCAATCAAATTCACAACAAGTTCACTGTACGGAAAGGTGCAGTCTTTGTTTCTGTAGCCGATTCATCTGTTTGCTGATTGATATTTATTTTGATTATGCAAATATATATATATATATAGAGAGAGAGAGAGAGAGAGAGATTAGCTAATATCAAAACGTTTGTTCCTAGGCCGTGGAACAAACGCTTCGGTTTTTACATTTTCAAAGTTCAAAAAGTTGATCCAAACCGTTCAACATTCAATCTATAATAAAATGTGCTTGGAGACAATTTTACATTTTTTTGATTTTTTTTACTATTTATTAAGCCAATTTTAAAATCGCTGTTTTCAATGATGCACAAATTTTTCACTGTTTATTAAAATCAGTGATTTTAAAACTGGCTTAATAAATAGTAAAATAAATTCCAGAAAATGTAAAATTTGGTCTCCAAGCACATTTTAACATAGAGATCACATCTAACAGTTTGGATCAGCCTTTTGAATTTCGAAAATCGGAAAACCAATTGGTTGCACCATGGTTCCGGAACAAACGTTTTGATATTAGCCAACCTCTATATATATATACACACACACACTTTATCAGCAAAACTAGTTAGATTTTTTCTTGTACTAAGTAGCATTATGCATGGTGCTTTGGCACATTTACTATTGGTGGGTGCTGAATATTGTTATAAGCTAAACACACCTTTTGTTAATCACACTTCTTCATAAATTGCCTTTTAATCCTACATTGTTAAATAATAGCATGGAAATAAAGGAGGTAAAAGTTTGCATTTTGAAGTAAATTTGTATTCATTCCTTTCTTGATTTACAACATCTAATCAATCCAGACAATGTAACTGTTCTTTTTTTACTTTTTCAGAGACACAGCACCAGTTCAACCAAAGGGAGAGCGACTGGGGCTTCACTTCATTTATGCCATTAAGTGAGCTGTATGACCCGAATAGGGGCTACCTTGTAAATGACAGCTGCATAGTTGAGGCTGAGGTTGCTGTATGTAGGGTTGTTGATTATTGGAGCTACGACTCCAAGAAGGAAACTGGCTTTGTTGGTCTGAAGAACCAAGGAGCCACTTGCTACATGAACTCCCTTCTTCAGACACTCTACCATATCCCATATTTTAGAAAGGTAAATCTCAATTTTCAATGCATGTATTCTTTTTGTAAACACTCCATGTATTAATTTTTTGACCTTGTAAGAATGGACCAAAAATACTTCCTTTCCTATTGTCCCGTGAGAGTTACAAGCTTTAAAAGGTCAATTTTTTTTTTTTTTTCCGGTATTTTTGTTGTCATTATGTCCTTTAATAGTCACATGTTTGGTGGTTTTGTCTTGTAGCCTAACTGTTACTTAGCCTAGAAGGAAGCTATAAATTGTTTGTTATCTGCTCATACTAAAATATTTCCAGTTATTACTTGGTCCTAATTAACTCTATTAATTTATTGTCATTTCTGCAATTTTCTTTTTAGGCGGTGTATCATATGCCTACAACAGAGAACGACATGCCTTCAGGGAGCATCCCCTTGGCTCTGCAAAGCCTTTTCTACAAGCTACAATACAGTGAGAATAGTGTGTCTACAAAGGAGTTAACCAAGTCCTTTGGATGGGATATGCATGACTCTTTCATGCAACATGATGTGCAAGAGCTTAACCGGGTTCTCAGTGAAAAGTTGGAAGATAAAATGAAGGTCTGGCATTTGTAAGGCTTTTCCATTTCGGTATTTTTCATAGGGGTGATATCCTGATTGGGTACTGTTGTGGATAGGTTGAATAAACTATCTAACATATAAATAAAAAAAAAAATGTGTACTGGAATGTTCAAAAGTTATGGAGTGATGTTAAGAATGATTTTGACAATAATTGAAATTTGTGACTGTTTTATTATTGTATCTTAATACAGTGTTTTACACTTTTTCTGACAACTTAATTAATGAAGTATACGTGCTTCAATCTTAAAATTGATATGTAATATCAACGGCTAACATTTTTGACAACTGTGACCAATGACCAATAACCAAATCATTATCAAAATAGAAAAGTAAAATTTCTGTACCTGAGAACCAGACTTTGATCTAGTGACCAAGGATGGGAGGTCGCAGGTTCGAAACACAGATGGAGGATCCCTTGTGGATATCAATATATAACTAAGGGCTTGACCCTTGGTCTTTCTCAAGAGAAAAAAAAAAGAATGTTACTGAGTTACTGATATCTTTTATGTAGTTTAGATTGGTCGTGTATCAAATTTGGTGCAGTTTGAAAAACTACTGGTCATCCATCGAGTGGTTTGAAATATAACGACTCATTTTTTCAGCTGTCAGCATTTGATCGGTGACCAAGCAATTTTCAGATGGCACCAAATTTGATACACAATAATCTAAACTGTAGAGAACATATCTACAAATTGTACATTTTTTTATTAATTTTTCTGTCGGTTGTCATGGTTGTCAATATATAGTTTTTTCTTTTTAAAGTAGAGGTCAACTTGGGCCAATAATCAAAATGATTTTTTTGTAGACATATATCAATTAATTTTGATCTCTTAATGTATTACCTTATTTTAAACTTTATATGCATAATTTTTAACTGATTGGTGATGATTCAGATTGTTTTCATATATTTAGCTCAGTTTAATTTGTTGTTGGAATATGCTTGCCTAACTGAAATTTAATGCGCTCTACACTGACTCAGGGTACTGTTGTTGAAGGCACCATACAACAATTGTTTGAAGGACATCACATGAATTACATTGAATGCATCAACGTAGATTACAAGTCAACTAGAAAGGAGTCCTTCTATGGTAACAGTTCAATATAGTTTGTTAGTGGACATTTCACCCACTGACCTTAAAAAAAAAATTTCAATATAGTTGCCATTTTTTAAAACTTCAGAATTGTAGTTAAATTAAGGGATTTTTGACCTGTCTGTCTTTTTTTGCTGAATATAGATTTGCAATTGGATGTCAAAGGATGCCGTGATGTGTATGCATCTTTTGACAAGTATGTTGAGGTGGAGAAGCTAGATGGTGATAACAAGTATCATGCTGAACAGTTTGGTCTTCAGGTTAACATATACCATTGATATATTACAAATAAAATGATTCACACAAGAAGTTAGCATTTTTGAATTATAGCACCTTTTTTTCAGGGATTCAAAATATATCTTATTTGATAGCTCCCTGCTGCATTCCTAGTTTCAGTATTTTCTGTTTTCAATTCATTTTTTATTCCAGTCCACCATTTTATTTTTTAGTGATTCTTTACCGGGGATTTTTCAAGTTTGGTCTAAACACGTCTTTTTTTTCCAAAAGAAAGAGATGACCTACATAAAGTGCTAAAATAAGGGATCTTATTGGTAAGGCGTTTTAAGGAATTATTATAATGGTACCCCCTTCTATTAGCTTTCTAATCGAACTATTTTCTTCAGGATGCCAAAAAGGGTGTTCTCTTTATTGACTTTCCTCCTGTCCTCCAACTCCAACTTAAACGATTTGAATATGATTTCATGCGGGACACTATGGTGAAGGTTCGTATTGATATAATGATATACTAGTTACCTTTACTGGTTGTTTCTTATGCCTTGTTCTACCAGTATTCTTTAAGAATAGAAATAAACTTTGAAATGCACAGATAAACGACCACTACGAGTTCCCGCTTCAGTTAGATCTTGATAGAGATAATGGCAAGTACCTTTCTCCCGATGCTGATAGGAGTGTTCGTAATCTGTATACCCTTCACAGGTAATTACATCCTTAGTTTCTGAAGAGGTCCTAGTTCTTTTTCGGTTGGCTTTGATTAAGGGCAAAACACTAATTATCTGAATCTGAACATCACACAAAGAATATATAGTCATATGCAGTATTGCTGGATGAGTTTCTATTGTCCAAACATTTCCTTTAGATTTCTCATGTTTGGTAGTTGTTGAGTGCATATCATGCGAAAGCTGTAGTATTGTTGTTAAACCTTGAATTTCTTGTATTATAGTTTTGTTGTGATTTTGTCTCTTAAAAAAGGAAACATATTAGGTAAGTTTCTGAACATAAGTATCTTCTCTACAACTTAATCCAAGTTATTAACATTACTAGTGATGAGTTTTGTTGTATATGTGGTTAACACTGTCTTTCACTTTCAGTGTGCTCGTCCACAGTGGAGGTGTTCATGGTGGACATTACTATGCATTCATCCGACCCACACTTTCTGATCAATGGTACGTAACTATCAGATACTTCCATATGGCAAACCTTTTTGTTTAATCCTTATGTTTTCTTAAAAAAAAAATCTTGTGACCCCTTTTCAGGTTTAAGTTTGATGATGAGAGAGTGACCAAAGAAGACATTAAAAGGGCTTTAGAGGAACAATATGGCGGTGAAGAGGAGGTTCAGTTTACAAATTTACTATGAATTCTGTTGTTATTAGTCTTTATGCACTCATATTCTGATATAAGATGGTCGTTTTCCTTTTGCAGTTACCGCAGACTAATCCGGGCTTAAACACTACTCCTTTCAAGTTTACAAAGTACTCAAATGCGTACATGCTTGTGTATATTAGAGAGAGTGATAAAGATAAGATTATTTGCAATGTAGACGAGAAAGATATTGCTGAGCACCTCAGAGTAAGATGTTTTATTAGAAACAAGTCAACTTTTACTCTGGATCTTAAGCTAGATTGTATTAGTCGAGACGATGTTTTTATTTTTAAGTTTTCATCATTTGCGTGGTTGACTTGGAAACTTGAAATAGTCTTCGAGGTGAGGCTTCTTATTCCCAATTAAACCCAGAGATGAGGCTGTTTCATACCCAGTTCTTTTCTTTCTTTAGTCTGCTGTTTCTTGTACAAGTATAGGTGAGTTATGATGCCCATAAAATGTCTGAATTTACGACACTTGTTATGTTCAGATAAGACTTAAAAAGGAACAGGAAGAGAAGGAGCGGAAGAAGAAGGAAAAAGCAGAGGCACACTTGTACACTATCATCAAGGTTTTTGACTTTGAGATAATTGCGATTAATCTTTTTTCTTTTTATCTTGTAAATTTTTTTAGCATAATTCTTTTTGAACAGGTTGCAAGGGATGATGATTTGGTCACACAAATTGGGAAAGACATCTTTTTTGACCTTGTGGATCATGATAAAGTCAAGAGCTTCCGGATCCAGAAACAGACACCCTTTGTCAATTTCAAGGTAGACACCTGGCATTGTTTTTCATTCCAACTTCCCATTTTAAACCACTCTCTCTTAGTAGAGTTTTTTCTTCATATAATATTTGGTAAAACTATTATGAGCTTTAACTTGCCAACGGGTTTTGTGAGCATAATCTCAAAAATCATCAAATTGTCTTTAAAGGAGAAATTCAAACTGTTGATTTGATCAACTCAATGAGCCAAGTGCTTAGGTTTTGAAATTTAAATAGCAAATTGTGCGCTCTGCTGCATCATCAAGATGCTTATAAAAAATCATGAAATTTAGGTCAAATTTAAAATTCAAAATTAGATGAGCTTGGATCAATTGCATCTATTCTATATAATTAAAATGGATGTGGTATGAAAAACACCACAAATGAGTAAATCAGGGTAAAGATTGTGTTAATGTGCAACCTAAATTTTACATGTTGTTAATCATATATTCTGGATGTGACTTAAAAGCTTCCTAATAAGGTTTCAATGATAAAAAATAAATAGCCAGAAGCTATAGGAAAACACATACTTATATTTAGTATAAGCCAATCACCAGAAAGTAATGGTCATCTAATCAATCATATGTGGGAAAAAATATAGCTTCACCGGAACAGTATGAAAGTGCAAACAGTGAAGTAATTTCTTTAAGACTTATTATTGTTTCAAAACCGAATTCTAAATTATGAAAATATTGAAAAACATAGTGTAAATCAGCAAATATTCATGGCTCCAGGCTCAGAAGATCAACGGGTATGACCCATCTTATAGATGAAAATTGTTGGCAGAAACCTAAGACAGAGACCTTGAAACACTACAATCAAGACCCAGTAAATATAGACCAAATCTACTGACATTCAAAGAACACGGGATGCTAGCAAACACATCGATCATCACAGAGAGCACGTCCAATAAAGTTCTAAATGAAATCTGTACTTCTAAGTGAAATAGTCATTTGTGTGGGGACTCTATGGTAGGGGCCCTTCTAGAAGCAATTTCATCATAGAAAATCACTGTAGGTCCTGAACCAAGCATATTGTACAAATGCTACAAAATCCACTGAAGCCACGCGACAGGGCACCAGAGGCATGCGCGAATGCATCTGTGGGGCCCGCCACACACCCAGACGTTCTCCCTGGCTTGATTCTCTATTCCTTGTTTTCATGCTATATCACGCGTAATAGATTGGTTTACAGTGCGTGGCGACTCTCTTGCTCTTGGGCTTCAGAGATAAGCACAGGCAAAAAAGTCACCCAATTCGCTGAACCTTTGATACGCAATCAGTGTGATTGCTGATAAAGCCTGCAACAAAATAAATGATCAAGTACTTAAACACAACTGCCTCTGGATAAATCTCTTCCCCTACAAACCTCTCTCACATATATGCTACAGAATAAAAAGTGAGTCCATATTAGATAGTAAAATCCAAAACCATCGAAAAATCAGACAGAGGGTCTGGATGTTTTTATTATTGCCAACCTATTCATCTACTGTAGAAATCTTCCAATCTTTATCCTATTATATAGATCCATTTTTGCAGATGAATAGTGCTGGTAAACAGTATATAGGAATCCTCCAATCTTTAAACCATCAAGAGTTTGAAGAGGAATTATTTTTGGTGTTCTTTTTTAACAATTCTTGGTCTCTCGATGTTATACAAATTGAACCTCCATGATTGAAAATTAGAAATGTAGAACTAACTACCCGCTTGGTAAACTTGAACTCAATAGTAGCTTTACAATATTTGTTTTCTTCCAATAAAGCATGTGATAATACAAAAAAATGAAAATAAGTTGAGAGTTTCTTGTTACTGTCCCTTCCTATTTAGCTGGATCAGGCAGACAGAACGATCATATGCCTATTTACTGAAGTAATAGTATGGTTATTTCATGATAATGTCACAATGTTTCATGAATGAAGTCTTTTACAGGAGGAGGTAGCCAAGGAGTTTGGCATTCCTGTGCAGTTTCAAAGGTTTTGGCTATGGGCCAAGCGGCAGAACCACACCTATCGGCCTAATCGCCCCTTGACTACGCATGAGGAATCACAAACAGTAAGTAATGTCTTATTCGGTTGTCATTTGCTCTAGGTCTTTCAAACCTGGTGATACAGAATCACTATTTTTTGTGCCATTAGTTAGGTCATCTGTCATTATGTTGACCCCTGCATTTTTGTTTAATTTTTCTTCAGATTGTCAATTCTCTGTCATTGGATAACTGTAATGTGTTCCCAATTTATAGGTTGGGCAGCTGAAGGAGGTAACCAACAAAGCCCATAATGCTGAGTTGAAGCTGTTCCTGGAGGTTGAGCTTGGACCGGTACGTGTTCTTCAACAATTGTGCACTCATTTTTTCATTCATTAGAAACAATTCCCAAAACTATCCTCTCATTCTATTTTGTTCCCTTAATTGTAGGAACGAAACCCGCTTTCTCCTCCTGAAAGGAGCAAAGAAGATATACTGCTCTTTTTCAAGCTTTATGACCCTGAGAAAGAGCAACTGAGGTATGTTTTCTCTCTCCTGTATTTTGTTTCTGTTATTTATCCCTATATTGTAATATGAGATTGAAGCTGAATCATCCTTTTAAATGAATGTAGGTTTGTGGGAAGGCTCTTTGTGAAGAGCTCAGGAAAACCGGCTGATATTGTGCCTAAACTAAATAAAATGGCTGGTTTTCCAGTAGATGAAGAAATTGATCTCTATGAGGTGAATATGTGCTAATTTTTCTGCATCAAAGCAAATATATTATTGCTGCTTCTCTTGTTTTAATATAGTATGTTCAATTGCTTTGGTGTCTAATGCCTTTTGGTTCATCTGATTTTCAGGAAATCAAGTTTGAGCCAACTGTAATGTGTGAGAATATTGATAAGAGGCTTCTATTTCGTGCAAGCCAGGTTAGGATTTGCTTGAAGTGATTGTGATAGGCACCAAGAAGCTTATTTCACTTTCAGTTATCAATCCCCTTAAAAATTCAAATTTTGGAAACATAGCAGATAACCTAAATGTTTCCTTCCTTCTGTATAGTTCCTATCTAAATTGTGAATGCCAGAGTACCTTGCTTGTACTGAAATGATATCAGTACATTTACAGAGCAATTTTTCTTTTGGGTACAAGTATATGAATCTATACAAATTCAAATTTTGGAAACATAGCCGATAACCTAAATGTTTCCTTCGTTCTGTATAGTTCCTATCTAAATTATAAATGCCAGAGTACCTTGCTTGTACTGCAACGATATCAGTGCACTTATAGAGCAATTTTTCTTTTGGGTACAAGTACATGAATCTATACAACAGAAGTTCATGTTTGCCTTTGAATTTCCGTGTTGTGAACTTGTTATGTATTTACTTATCTTTTTTTTCATCTATTTGTTGATTTTCTTGGTTTTAGCTTGAAGATGGCGACATTGTTTGTTATCAAAAAACTCTAAAAGCTGACACTGTTGAGCAATATCGTTATCCTGATGTGCCTTCCTACTTGGAGTATATTCGCAATCGTCAGGTAGTACAATTTTGTTTGTTTGTTTGTTTTTGTTTTGTGCAACGGTTTTGCCTTTTTATTGTGGCCCTCTTTTCTGCTTTACTTCTAGTACAAACATCAGTACTTTCCTCTACTACCTATTGCATATTTATACATTTCTTTGGTGTATAATCTGTCACTGTCTATAGAAAACATTCTGATTTTTGAATTGTAGGTTGTTCATTTTCGTTCCTTGGAGAAGCCCAAGGATGACGACTTCTCCTTGGAGATGTGAGTTGTAACTGACTTCAGAAAGTAGTGTGACAAAAAAGTTTAATTTGCTCTATCAATATGAAGCACTTATTTATTTATTTTTATTTTTTTTGCAAAAGGTCAAAAATGTTCACCTATGATGACGTGGTAGAAAGAGTGGCAAACCAGCTTGGTGTGGATGATCCATCTAAAATCAGGCTTACTTCTCACAATTGTTACTCTCAGCAACCAAAACCGCAGCCCATCAAGTACCGTGGTGTGGAACATCTTTCTGAGATGCTGGTTCACTACAACCAGGTTACCTTTTTCCAACATAAATCAAAGAACACATGATCTCTCTCAATTTCTAATTGGTTACTAAATAGAATCGAGCCATTGCTGTTAAGCTCACTCCTATTTTAGTAGCAACCCACGAGTGTTTGGAAATGACCATTATACAATGCTGGTTCGCAGCGAGATTATGACCAGCATCTGCATTAAACAGCTGAACCATGAAATTTTCCAAAGGAGCTTCCTTCTTGTTACAACTTGGCAGCTGCTGCCAAGGCTTCCAGAGAGGGAGAGGGAGGAAGGTCACTTGGCAGCCCCTGCCAAGGTTTCAAAAAAGGGAGAGGGAGGGATCATATTCATTTTTTTTTTTTTTTTTTTTACTATTTTGCAATTTACAAATTCTAACAAATTACTTCTTCAGCAGACTTCTGATGTATTATACTATGAGGTACTGGATATTCCTCTGCCTGAATTGCAAGGTTTGAAAACCCTGAAAGTGGCTTTCCATCAGTCGGGGAAGGATGAGGTGTCAATCCACTCTATCAGGCTACCAAAAAACAGCACTGTTGGAGACGTGCTAAATGACCTTAGATCAAAGGTAATCGGGGGACAATCACTTTCGTTCTTTGTATCTGAACTATCTTCTTTTTTTTTTTTCTTTTTTTTAAAATCAGAATAACATTACTATAGTACCATCTAATTGAGAACAGGTGAATACTAGTAATTTTATATTTAGATGTGACGTGATTGTTGACCTATAAACTGTCAAATTCCTAAGACCAATTTAGGTTGAAGGGAGTGGAAGCTAATGGTGTATATATTCATAGTATTTGGCGGTTAAGGTTTAAAGGACAGAAATCCTGGACCTCCTTTGGCGAAAAGCCTGTATGTTATTACCTCCCAATTGAAGCTACATAGAAATGGAAAGAATCTAATAATCAATTGACCAAGGAAATGAAAAGTGTTCCTTTTTGTTCGATTCTTCATGTCCTTCGGTAACCTCCCATGTCCTTCACCTCCTAGAAACCAAACTATTTAACAAAATATTTTGTCACCATATAACAAGTGTTGTTGGCGTAAATATAGCTCTTATTTAGTCTTTATGTTGAGCAGGTTGAGTTGTCACATCCCAATGCGGAACTCAGGTTACTTGAAGTCTTTTATCACAAAATTTACAAGGTAAACTCTATTGCATTTAAAATTCATGCTTGAGAAGGGCAGTATAATTATCAAGGAATTGCAATCATAAACTTTCACTTTACATATTTTAATATTTGATTAATTCTAAAGCTCGAAGTGGGAGTTTTCAATTACTCAAAAATTTAAATAGATTGATGGAACAAATATACAATCATTAATGTGGTAATTTATTCGGTGCTTGCAGATTTTTGCCCCAAACGAGAAGATAGAGAATATTAATGACCAATACTGGACATTGCGTGCTGAGGAGGTATATATATCCTACTTTTCTTTTGATATGTTTCTCCAACATTAGAGCTCCTTTTCCCTTTGTCATGGTTGATTTATTTCCCTGTCACAGATCCCAGAAGAGGAGAAGAATCTTGGTCCTCAAGACCGCCTAATTCACGTATATCATTTTGCGAAAGACACTCAAAACCAGACGGTAATTTGACATGAAATATATTCTTTGTAAAACAATCTTGGTTATCTATGAATATATTCACATGCTTCTGTCCTTTTAATATTTCTAGCAAGTACAAAACTTTGGAGAGCCATTCTTCCTGGTTATTCACGAGGGCGAACCATTATCTGAGGTCAAAGCACGCATTCAGAAGAAACTTCAGGTTTCTGACGAGGATTTTGCTAAGGTAATTATCTACTTTTCACCTCTCTAGGCTTGTTGTATGAATACAATGTTTCAAGGGGAAAAAAAATGCAATAATAATTCTTTTGTTTATCTTTAGTCTAACATTTTATTAATAGTTGTCACTAGTATACAATTTATTACCTGTATATGGCCTTGAGTTGGTAATTTTTTTATCGCAATTCCCAGTGTATATCATTTTAAACTTTTGAAGGAATCCTTTTATGGAATATACTCATTTGCTTCTGTTTGTCTAGTTGTGTATCAATTGTTGTTAAAAATTCAATATATTGCTAATACTTCTGTTTTGTCATGTACAGTGGAAATTTGCATACCTATCACTGGGTCGCCCCGAGTATCTCGAGGACACAGATATAGTCTCCAGTAGATTTCAGGTTCCAAATTACCATATATTCCTGCTGGTCCAGGTTCATCTGCCAATCTGTCCAATCCTGACTTATTTCCTTTTTTCTTTAATGTGGTCCTTGTTTTCAGCGAAATGTATATGGAGCTTGGGAACAGTATCTTGGGTTGGAGCACCCTGACACTACTCCTAAAAGGGTTTATGCTGCCAATCAGGTAAGAAATAATTGAATATATTTACGGAAATGTCAATTTGAAATGAAAATCATTTTTTTTTTTAATTGGCCCCCAGGGAAAGACTTAGAGAGTCATTTGATCAATCATCACTTTGGCTGCTATATGATATCTATCATTTCTTGGGCAATATGAAATCTTTTTCATTTTAGTGGTATATTGGATATGATCATTTGACAAGGCTACCTGTTAGTACACTAATTCCAATGAAGGGGCAGGATCGGCTTATAGGAAGACCATGAAATGAACTCAATTAAAAAAATTCTTCTGTTCGAGTTATGTTAATGTACTAGCATTAGCATATCAGCTAATATACTAATGGGTCAAAACATGTATTTCAATGACTGATTAATCGATGTGGCTCAATATAAAATTTTTGTGGGATACCAAAATTTACCATTTTTAGAATTTTTTTCACTATTTTTTTGGAGTTTTGAAAGATGACCTTATTTGATATGCAAACGTTTTAATTTTTTTATTATTTTAGGATGCCTTTCAAAAATAAAATAATAGTGAAGTTTTTCAAAAAATGATAGATTTTGATATGTACATTATATTGAGCCACTTGGATCGGCTGTTCGGTCACTAGAAGACATGATTTGACTTGATATGCTAACATTAGTACATTAGACTAACTCCGTTCCTTGTAAATTTTTCATGAGTTCTTCCCAATGCAGAATCGCCATACCTTTGAGAAGCCAGTGAGGATTTATAACTAGCTGGAACAAAAGAAATCTCCACCACTTATTTTCAAATGGACTCGGATGATTACCATACTGATTTGGTGGAGTTCCGAAGTGCTTCTCTTCAGAATATTGAGTCTCATGTTCTCTCATCTCTGTGAGATGCCTGTGTAGAGATCCATCTCTACCTCCAGTATATTTCAGTAGATAACAATGAGTTTTCCAGTCGTAGGTTATGTATACAAGGTATAGCTGTGGAGTTTGTTTTTAACCTTTTTCTTTTTCCCCGTGTTTATTCCCGCCTTTCTGTCTTATTATATTAGATTGGTTCTAGGCGATATCAGCAAGTGTTGTAAAACAGGTTAAAAATTATTGGCAGTGGTGTTTGAGTTTATTTATCAGAAGCGTGTAAAGGTGACCTGTGTGTTTTGGCCATTTGCTTTCGGCTTAAGATTGCAGGTGCATATCATCATATGCTCCTTTTTTGTGCTTATGCTTTGTTTACGTAGCTATGTATTTTGACCTGTATTCTTATAAATTCTGGGAATTCCTGACTGGAAAACAATGGTGCTTTTGGACAAGGTGCAGGATCCATGTAGTTGCGATATTACATTTCCTGGGGAAAATATTTTAAGATCGTTAACCACTGTTATATATGGCATTCTGTTATTAATTAGTTGATGAGCTAGAGATCTCATCTGAACTACAGCACTGAGATAGTTCCGCTGAATTCACAAATTAAGCCCGTATTGTTTTAGGTACCGCATAAGAGGGGTTCTATAACAGTTTACATTTTCAACTGGGTCAAACTTAATCTGGTGATTATTGAGAAATAAGTGTATGCTTTAAGATTTGTTCCCAACTGGGTCAAACTCATTTGGCGTTTATTTAGAAATAGGTGTATGCTTTAAGATTCGTGTCAGCTTAAAAAAAACGATCTAAATTTAGTAATTTATAGTAAAAATGTGCGGTCTCCGGAGTGATTTGAATTTGTGAAATTCATGGAATGAACTGACCGTGTGCTTTTAGTCACTCAAATGGCCGTTCTAATCCTCTAGTCACGAGCTTAGCTCTGCATAACAAAAAGCTAGTCAAACCTCGAACTGGCTGCATCAAGAATTATTGTCTTAATAATTCATACCGATTTTGTATTACTAGGAAAAAAAAATAATGACAATGAGGGATGATTTCGGAAAAAAATTGAAATCTAAGAAGACCGTTATGATAACATACAGATAATTCAAATCAATTTACGGGGTTAATTAAGTAATCATGAAAAAAAAAAAGGAGATTTAAAAAAATTAAGTAACACCAAGCTGAATTACAGGGAGTGAACGGAGCCAAGGTAAGAAAGATTATTTTGGTGTTATTTCTCTTTAAGAATGTTTAACAGAGGTACACAATCCCTGGAAATTGATCCTAAATCCAATACCAAGAAATATGGAAATCTTGAAGGACAATAACGTCCTTTAACATTATGGAACGATTGAAAGAGAGCTTGTATTTATCTCCCGTGTTTTTATTTTTTTCAATCTCCAGATGTTATGGACAATAATGTCCTGTTTTTTCTGCGCCCCCCCCCCCCCCCCCCCCCCCCCCCCCCGCGTTTATCTTGATGTTATGGTTTATAATGTCAGTTAGATTTCAAAGTTTTCCGAAATTGTACACCTTTCTCGATATTTTTTTTTCCTATTAATAAAAAAATCGGGATTTCATTCCCGTTGCAACTGTTCCTAACAGGCAGAGTTAAAACATAAAAGGGAAAATAAGGGAAGCTCGAACAATGAAGATCAATACTTTACATTTGACTAATTAATGTTTCTACATTGTACTTGTATTCTCCTATTTAGCCCCCAAATAACTGGTCTCCCCTTAAAACTTGACTGACTCTTCGAATTGCTCTTGCAACTAACCAAATTTGATGGCAGATTGCCAACCGCTCTTTGCTTCCCTTGTACCTTTTGGATCGAGCAATAGCATCAGCAATACTTGTAAAGAAAGAGAGCTTGCTCTCATAATCTTCTGGAGGTGAGTACAGCTGCCGAAAAGCAAGAAGTAAACATAAAACTCATTAGTACTTTTGTCATTTCAAGTTGGTAACTAGCTTAAATTCATTTCCAATAGAGAGAGTAACTTGAGAGAAAATTGTTAGATCTGAACCTTTTGTCTATATTTCTGATTTCATTCTATATGTTTGACATTTATTTCATTTCAGCTCATGAGAAAATTAAAACAGCTTGAAACAGTACCAAATGCCTGAACCAGCGTCTCCCATCAAGGCCCTCTTCTTGTAAGAAGCTTCTTTCAGCTAGCATAAGCTGGTCATTCAGAGCTCGTATTCTAACTGTAGCATAATCTCCCGAGCTATGCTGAAGCTCAAGTTTCTGTATATTTATGGAGGGAACTGCTTAAAAAGTACTGATTGAGTGTATAACATGGAAATAATATAATTATAATTTACATATCATGATATTATTGTGTATGGAAAGCTGACAGTACAAGCTAGCTAACCAAGGTCGATCCAGTACTACACAAGCATGAACTCCAGTACTGATCATCAGCATCACTGACGGGTACATCAATGCTTTAAATAATAGCTTACAATGCTTGACGTAAGGGATAATGACATTGCTTCCAACCTTTTTACATGGGCATGGATGTCATGTGCACTCATAATCAATACATGCATTCAACGTAAGGGGTAACAACATTGCTTCCAACCTTTTTACATGGGTATGGATGTCATGTGCACTCATAATCAATACATGCATTCAACGTAAGGGATAACAACATTGCTTCCAACCTTTTTACATGGGTACGGATGTCATGTACACTCATAATCAATACATGCATTCAGCAACAGTGTACTTAGTTATGTCAGAATGTTGGTTTGCTAAAAACTAAAATATTAATCTCTTGTTACCTGTCCTTCAGTAAAAGCATCGCTGGCTGCACTATGAAGATCCTTGATTGCAGCATGAATTGATTCTAGAGAGAGTTCCTCATCTACGAAGTCACGTAGTGCATGCACATGCTCCTGCATGTTGAAGTTTTTCATTGTTCTCCTGTCCATGAAGAAATATATTAAACTATATTACAATTGTGACATGTACATACCTCCAACAGAGAAGCATAGGACTGGTAATCAAAAGGTAAGATGACATCATCAGCCAAGCGAATGGCAAGCAGTCCCCAAATCTCTGCAACTGGTTTGACCACATACATATCCCCAACATAACAAATTAGAAAGTATAAAATATGAAAGAGAGATGCACCGACCCATGATAAATAAGTTAGGTTTTCACTTGATTCCTTATTCAGCAAGTGATATTGGATTATCTTCTAAAACCTTGGGGTTTTGGATCACATCAGCTTATTTTACTTAAACAATCATTCCAAACTCTTCTTTTGTTGGCCGCAAGCTCATACTTAAACAGTTCAAATTTTTTCTTGAATTTTTCGAACTTTGTATAAACTAGGTCCATATCAAGGAGAAAACGTGCAACAGAAAAGGAGACTTACTAGCCAAATGACGATGAAACAATGGATCACCTTGTGTCTCCATCCAATTAAAGGAGTCTAGAGCAGTGTGGTACCCCGCAAACTCTATTTAGGGTAATCAGAGGCTTGTTAGGCATATATACTTAATAAAATAAAGAACACACAAAGTCACTTAACTGGGTCTTATATAGTTTGTAATTAACCAAAAATTAACCCACCAAGCCCAATAAGATCTCAAAAGTTCAACATAAGATAAAGTCCCAATCTTGCATCACAAAGCTTGAATGTGCAAGTATGTTGCATCCCAATAAGACTAATGTAAGTTCAATTTGATTATTTAGCCTGAGCTTTACCCTCAACCATCCAAGGTAATAGAAAACAATGAAAGAAATAGATAGAAAGGCCTAAATAATCATGATCATGATGTTCACATCATAGTCATCTTAAGAGAAATTTAAATACCATTTCCATAATACATGTCTAAGGAAGGAATCCCGGCATGGTGTAGAAACCCAGTGAAGTCAGAATCTGCTCTTGCAAGCCTTTCAATCTGCAAACATATTCAATGTAGTTTTCACAATTTTCCTCATATTGTAGAACTCTAGCAAGATTTTTGTATAAAAAGAGTACAGCTATTTACATCTAAGCCTTTAAAAAGGTTGCTGTAATCATAAAAGGATAGCCATCCAAGTCTGACTATTTTAATATGCAACTTGCTTGCTAATTGAACTCCTAAGACAATGATAAATGTAGAATGTTTTAAAGAAAATTCAACATCATCCGAAACTAAAACATAGTCCAATAACAATGGTTCTTTTAAATAAGTTGCTAAAAGGCATAACTTAGTTTTAGCCTTAGCTATGAATTTATAAAACAACATAGTCCATCAAAACACCTTACTCTAATTCCGCCATTTGCAGAGAGCCAGGTATCATAAACTGTTTTGCCTTCTACATCTGGATCCTTCACCTGACAGAAAAATTAAAGGTATTCAAGATGTATACTCAAAAGTTTGGCAATTCAAATAACCTAATGGTGTACAGATACGAGTAAAAGGATAACACCCTGCAGAGAAAAAAATGATTCTGATGCAAGTAAAACTACTTCAAAGTGCATTTAGAAAATAACTCCAGTTGCAATTTCAAGAACTTCAATTTTGGTTCCAAAGTCAGAAACAGAAGTAAAAAGAGAAACAAGCAATATACCCAGTGGTGTAGCCAGAATTTTCATCAGGGTAGGCAAAATAAATTATTATTATTTTATTTTATTTGAATTATAAAATATTATTAAATAATTTTTATTGGAAGCGGAATCAGTAATTAACCATGAATTAAAATCGAGAAAATCGGTAGAAATCCACCGAATTAGATCAAAAACTCGATTTTTTTGAAAGTTTACTTTGAAGTACATAGTTCACAAGGCTCTTCTATTAAAATTCAGCTCATTTTGAATAGTTAAACATAATAAAAATAATTTAATGCATTACATTAAATTTCAGTATATTACTTTATAAAACATTTTAGTCTATTCCTTTCACAAAAAAATAACAAATTTATTGTAGCCCCACTATCATACCATTCTTATTAACCTTCTTCTTGTCGGAATATTTCAAAATAGATAGATAAAATACTACCAAAATTGTAACGACTCGGTCAATTTCACTAATCGAGAACTTTGACTCAATCAGGAATAGACAAAACTCAAATCCAAATCAACTATATATAAACTTGATACCGTATTTCAAAATCCAGGGGTAGAGTCGCCTACCCCTGGATATAGGTGGTTCCGCCACTGAATATACCTATGAATTAAGTTATTTCTTTTCTTTTCTTTTTGTTCTCTCTCTATTGGCAAAAGAGCACAATTCTATGAAGTACCAACTTTGAAGAATTGCAATAGAAATTTCCTTCAAAAACACAGTAAATGTAGAATTTTTCATGTAGTGACTTCCTTTTGAACATCTACCACAAACCTAATATTTCTTTAAATAATAAATCTCTGCAACTACCAGAGATACCTTCTTAGTAATATCAATCAAAAGCTTGTCCAATTGGGGAGTTGTGGCAGCATTAAACCCGACTCCTTGCACTGCACAATCAACATTAAGGTACACAACAGCTTTTGAATGCAAATTGTCAAGGTTTTCTTCAACCCACTCAGTCGATCCAATCTAAAAACATAACCATTCATTTGTAAGTTGAATCTAGATTGTTGATCTAGCCCAATAACCAAAAGAAGTTCAATATAAGAAGAGTGCTTTTAAGTTAATATTTTATTCTTTTCTGAGTATTTGCCCCAATTATCAGAGTGATTGCAACATAATAAAAAAAACAAGAACTGCATAATGCTTGCTAAGACTAACTTTAATCAAAACAAAATGCTTAAACAGACCAATAACCAGTACAAAGCCTAGGCAAGTACTACCACATTCTTCTTTTTTCGTGGTTCTTGTTGGGTGGGCAAGGTAAGGGGTGGGGAGTTTCAAAGGCACTGATTTATGGTTAAAGTATGAATTTCTTAATTTTGAAAACCCTTACCATTCCAAATTCCTCTGCATCCCAACTACAGAGAATGATAGTCCTTTGAGGCCTCCATCCAGATCGTAGCATCACACCAAACCGCCGAGCAATTTCAAGTAAAGTGGCAGTCCCACTATGCGGGTCCACTGCACCGTATGTCCATGCATCTCTGTGGTTTCCCAGGATAATGTACCTGTCTGGTTCTTCTCTCCCCCTTATCAAACTAAATATATCTTGGATTTCAGCAATCTTTTGCTCTTCCTAGGAACAGATGTTAAAGAGGAGCAAAAAATGTTGTTATGTACACTAATTGTGGTCAGGAGAGTACTGCTACTGTAAAAAGTAGTTCAGCACAAGTTGATTTTTGATCTGCCTCTGAGGAAGGTCAAAGGTATTCACAGTTTTTTTTTTCTTCTATCATCTAAATTCAAAAAATTCCCAACAAGACAAACAGCAAATTATAGATGAAAACTACTGAAGGAAATTAAACATGTTGATATAAGACTAAAGTGAACAAGAATTAAATAGACTCCAGTTCCTTGTACTACTGCAATGAATAGAGTTCTCAAAAATTTTAAAATGAAAAAATTAGACCAAGTAAAATCCTGCTCCTTGCTATATGGATGATAAAATAGTCATAATCCTACACCTTATATAAGAGAAACAATGCCATCTACCCTGGCATCAACTTGCTATACAGATGATGTAATAGTCAGAATCCTACACCTTGCAGATCCCTTAATCCCTGAATCATTTTGTTTTGGTCGAGTCAAGACCAGACAAGACAAGACAAAGCCTTTTCCTTTTTTTCTTGTCAAGAATCCAAACGACTTTTGACTTCATAGAATACACTAACAGCTACACTATTTAAAACAAACAAAATTTATTTAATAGCATTCAGACAAAAATCATACTGCATATGTGAAGTTGACCAGTACAGGACCAGGCCCCACACCACCTGCAGTGCCCACCAATCCCTCCTTCCACTTATGAGGCATTGGGGGCCCGCCAAGGGTTCTTAAAATCTCTGCGGCTGTGACGGCTGCCACTGGCATTGAAGGAATCGTGGGGAACCTCCTCCTCACCTCTTCTGCTGCCACCTGTAATCTCTCTGCATCACTGCCAATTGCGCCCCACCCAGGTGTTAGGGGGTCTCCAGGCCCACCTAATATCACCGTCCCCCTCTCAACTCCCCCATCAGAACCCCCGGAAATTAAAACAGCTTTGGCCCCTCGCTCTGCAGCTCTTGCCACCACACCACCACGGTACCCACCGCCTTTCCTCACCAAAACAACACAACCATTTACACTCACCGAGAGTCCATCAAGTGTTTGAAAATCTTCTTCCCGGCCAAGGTTGACGTAAACGGCTGGGGCGAGGGTTTTACCCGACGGTGAGTAGGCATGGTAAGGCGGGACTAAAATTCCGTTAGGGTCAGCTGGTTCAGAGAGGGAGAGAGGGGCGATGAGAGAGCCATTGGAGTGGTGGAGAGAGAGGGAGGAGTGGGAAGGGAAGGAGAGGAGAGGAGAGTATTGGCGAGAGAAGGTTCGGAGGCCCTCAGAGCGGAGGCGAGAAATGACAAAGGAGGCGGTGGAGGCGGCCCCCGGGGTGCCAGCTACGTGGGGCCGGAGGGTAAGAGAACGGAGGTTGTGAGAAATTGAGGCGTTGGCTGAGGTGGAGAGAGAGAGGAAGAGGGTATGAGATGAGGTCGCGTAGGTGAGAGAGGCGGTTTTAGAGGTCAAGCTGTTATATACGGTGTATAGGAGGAGGAAGAAAACAAGGACGGAGAATGGAAGGAGGAGGTGGCGGGAACGTGTGATTGAGGGTTTCAGATGAGAAAATGAACGCATCTCACTTCCAGAGAGAAAAAAGAGAGCGAGAGATGGTATGGTGGTAACTGTTTATAGAGAGGAGAGTGGAACAAGATCCATCAGTGGAATACGAGCTTTAACATCAAAAAAAAAAAAAAAAACGATCAGTGGATGGAGAACATTGGAGGTACATTCCTCTTTTGAACTTTTCGAAGAAACGGAAAAGGAACAAGTTATTTGGCAGGAGTAGCTGGTGGATTTCTCAATGGACCGCACTCTATAAAATGCGCGGTGCTGACTCGGTGACTAGGGCTGGCAAAAAAATTCGAGGTTCGTAATTTGATTCGGGTTTGATTCGAGTTTGATTTGAGTTTAATTTGATTCGAAATAAGTTTGAATTGAAACGAACCAAATCAGGTTCGATTCGGAATTAATTCAAACCAAATTCAAACCTAGCCTGGTTCGATCGAAATAGGTTCGTGATTTTTTTGTGGTTCGAATCTCATAAAATCACCGACCATTCATTTTATTTGATCAAATCGAATCTCATAAAATCCAGCCATTCATTTTACCCGATCAAATTAAAACACAAAGAAGCCATTCATTTAACCTAGCCGTCTCAGTCTCCCACGCTCTCATCTCAAACTCTCTCTGACTCGCTCTCATCTCGCTCTAAACCCTAACTTGGCCATCGCTCCTCTCTCTCTCTCTAAGCCAACAGTACACCTCACATAAGGTTTTAGTGCTGCACTCGACGGGCTTCGAAGCTAGGGTTCGGACTTCGGAGCTAGGATTCCAGCACCAAGGTGTAGCTCCGTCGATTGGAAGTCTTTTGCCGACCTATTGAACACCAACAAAAGTAACCGGTTTAATTGGTACGCTATTTCACGAACCTATTTCTTCTTATTTATTTTCAAGTTCTGACAAAACAAGTTTTGGCTTAAGTCAAATAATAGTTGTACAAAAGGTTATTTTTTTACATATTGCGGAACAAATGGTTATTTTGTTGTTGATTATGCATATATCAATTCTCCTTTTTATCATATCCAGTATAATGAGGGCACGTACATCTTCTTCCCATCTTATGCCATGCGAACACGAGGCTCGAATGATCAGCTAATTGCACTAAAAGTTGCTTCAAAAAACCAGCTTGATAAAGTTTTCAAGGTTATCTCTGACGCAATTTTGCACAATTCGAAATTTTTGATAAATTTTTGCATTGTATGTGTAGGTGGACTACATAATAGGCACTTGTAATCTTAGCAGTCCAAATTAATTTATGTCAATTTATGGGTTATCTATACTTTGAACATGAAAATTCATACTTCTATGCTGCACTGAATTATTTTGAAAGAATTACACATCAGAGTCTTAGGATAGAGCAGCGAGTTTATATGGTAAATATGGGGAAACCAAAGTGGTTTTGGGCCAGTGCAAAATTCTGCTGACATAATTAATGTCAGTAGTTGGGAAAGACATTGTAGAGAGCTGTAGTGTGCTTCATATCTTTCTTTGTTGAAATCAGACTCCCAAACTTCTAACAAATAGAGGAGGCAACATCTCTACCGTTGTATTTTCTTGTTCTTTCCTATAAACACATATTTCGTTCATCTGTATTTTTTTTATTTGGAGGAAGTGCAGACAATATGTTTGTTGTATTGAGTCACATGTAGATCTCTTATGTTTCTGGGATTTGCATGACATTCTTCTTTATTTATTTGCATGACATTACCAGAAAAGTTCCATTAACAGAAAAGTTCTCTAGACATACCCAAAATAATCCTCTGAACTGGATTCCTAATTTGAGTTATATTTAATCCTTTCCTGCAGATTTGTGCCCTTCTCAACTGCGTAGAGTTGGGTTTGTTGTTTTAGCTGCGGATTGGAAAATTAGTTTAGGTATGTTCCTTATAATTAATTTAGTTGGGGATTCTTTCTATTTTATCTTTTACATACATTTCTATTATACATAACTTGTCTATTTGCGTAATTATACTTGCTGATTTGCATCTTTGTTTATTTGCTTAATTTTTTTAGAGAATGTCGTGGGTTGAATCTTCTCATACTCCCACTAATGAGGTGGAAGAAGGTGAAACTATAGATACCGACAATGGCAGTGAGAAAATTCTCATAGATGTTGATGAGACTACGGTGGTTGACCCAACTGAAGAAAAGGTTAAGAGAAAAGATTCGAAAGCCAGATGCAAAAGAAAGTCAGAAGTGTGGGAGTGGTTTAAAACGTTTGATGTGGATGTGAAAGGGACCAAAGGGACAACAGTGAAGATACAAAAGGCAGAGTGTACCCAATGTAAAAAAAGGTACAATGTGAACCTAAGTGGTAGTACTTCTCACCTCTTAAAGCATGTTAAAGCCTGTTTTGAAATTAAACGAGTAAAATGAATATCACTATCGGGTACATTGAAATTCCCAAATAATAACCAAGTTGGGTATGATGTAGTGAGAGGGAACGGGGGTTATGATCACATGAAATGTCGGGAGATTATTGCAAAGATGATCATGGCTCATGAATTGCCGTTCTCGTTTATTGAATACCATTGGTTTAATGTTCTAATGAAGTACAACAATCCCTTGTATCAAAAAGTGACTAGAAACACCATAAAAATGATTGCATAAAGTTTTTTGAATCTGAAAAGAGAAAATTAAAAATGTTTTCAAGCATGCCAAAATGATATCACTCACTTCTGATTGTTGGATTTCAAATCAAACCATTGGTTACATGGTTATAACCGCTCATTACATAAATCCAAATTGGAAGTTGCAAAAAAGAATAATTAGTTTTATTGAGCTTGCATCACCTCACACTTGTGAGGCAATCTCAGATGCCATTTTGGAGTATCTTAGAAAGTGGGGTATCTTAAACAAAATTGGAACAATTACCCTAGACAATGCATCCAATAATGATAAGGTTGCGCTCATTTTGAAGTCCAACTTTGAGGTAACGGGCATGTTGCATTTTAATGGTTGTTTTTTTCATGTGAGATGTTGTGCTCACATATTGAACTTGATAGTGCAAGTTGGACTTGACCGAATTAATTATTGCATTGTCAAGATTAGAGAGGGTGTTAAGTACCTTAGAAAATCCCCGGCTAGATTGTTCAAATTTGGATAAATTGCTATCCAATTAGGCATACCCACTAGGCGATCCTTGTGTTCTGATGTAAAAACTAGGTGGAACTCAACACATCGCATGCTCCAATCGGCTCTTTATTACAAGGTTGTGCTTGAAGGGTATACCAAGAGAGATTCAACTTTTAAGTGGCTACCCACGGAGTTGGAGTGGGCAAATACCGAAAAGGTAGTGAAGTTGCTTGATGTTTTCACTAAAGCGACAAACCTTTTTTCGGGAACCGCCTACCCCACCTCAAATTTGTTCTTTAATGAAGTGTTTAAGGTTAAAAAGGCAATATGTGAGGCTTACAGTTCGTCAGATGATTTCTTGAGTAAGATGTCTCAAGTCATGTATGTGAAGTTTGAAAAATATTGGGGAGAAGTTAGTCTTTTAATGACTGTTGCTTCTATATTAGATCCAAGGTTCAAAATGAATTTGATCGGATTTTGTTTCAAAAAGTTGTACCAAAGTTATGAGGTTGATGCTCGTATTGAAGAGGTTAGAAGCAAGGTTGAATTGCTTTTTCAGAAATATGAAAGGGAATATGTGGCTTCCAATAGTGTATCGAGTTCTTCAACCTTGCTTCTAGATGGTACCTATTTAGATAATACCCAACCCGAGGATGACTATTTTCATTTTGTGATTGAAAACCAAACCGAAGAGTCTCCAAAAACAGACCTTGAGGTGTACTTAGAAGAAAGGGTTCTTGTCGTGGGGCAAGGAGAGAAATTTGATGTGTTGGAATGGTGAAAAGTTAATTGTGTGAAGTTTCCAATTTTGAGCATTTTTGCTCGAGATGTCCTAGGCATTCCAATATCAACAGTCGCCTCTGAGTCGGCTTTTAGTGCTGGAGGTCGTGTACTAGATGACTACAGAAGTTCCCTAACTAAAGATATGGTCGAACTTTTGGTTTGTGGAGGTGATTGGATAAGAGCAAGCTCAACTGTCACATTACACACCTTACAAGTAAGAGACGAGGCTTACAAAATCTATTATTCATTTATTTGATTATTGAAATAGCTTTCACACTTATCTTTTGTTTTTGTTAATATTTCCAGCAAGCAGCCAAAGAAGAGGAGAATCTTGAAGTAAAAATACTGATGGAAAAAAACTGATTAGAGAAGCTCAATATTTCAGCATGCTTAACAGGTACTTGACTCTTTTTATTTGTTGTGTTGACAATTTTTTTAGCAAACTGAAATACTATTTTCTTGTTCTAGCTTTGCTTGGCTACTGATATGAATGGTTGAAGTATTATTTTCTTGTTCTAGCTTTGCTTGGCTGCTGATTTAAATGGTTGTTTTGGCTGTGCTGGATGTGATGTGTTGTGCTTCTCTGTCAGTTGGCTGTGTTGACTATGTTGTGTTGGCTGTGTTGATTGTGTTGTGTTGGCTGTGCTGGTTGTGCTTCTCTGTAAGCTGGCTGTGTTGACTATGTTGTGTTGGTTGTAGCTCCTCTCTGTGTTGACTATGTTAAGTGCTTTTACTGTCATGCCTTACCTGTTTTGCTGGCATATCTGTAAGTTGTTGGCTATGGATATTAGGATGGGTGTAATTGTGTTTTGCCTATGGTCAATGATGTAAATAATCGACATGGCTGAAACCTTGATACTGCTTCTTTTGGAGTTCAGTGTCTAGTTTAGGATGCCACATATGATACTACACATGATACTGAGACCTATTATGGCATTGGTTTTCTGTTTCGGGTAGCTTTCTATTTTTTGTCTATTTTTCGTCTATTTTTCATTTGAACTATTGTATGTGATTGGTTGTGTTATTGTATGTTGTTTAATGGATTAATCAATGAATTGTTTAATGGATTGTTTAATGGATTGTTCAATGGATTGTTTAATAGATTGTAGCTTTCTATTTTATATTTATTTTTGCACTTGTTTAATGGATTGTTCAAAATCAGATCTTATTTCGAACCTATTTCGAACCAAACTGAACCAGTTCGAATATATACCGAACCAAACCCGAACTGGTCTATCAGGTTTGAAATCAGATTTAATTTCGAACCAGTTTGGTTCGGAATTATTTCGAATCCGAATCCGAACCCGAACCTGGGTTAGGTTTGGTTTGATTTGGTTCGTTGCCAACCCTATCTGTGACTGATGAGCAAAAGTTTTTATAATTCGTGCGTTTTTCTTTTTCTAATGCACGGAGTTTTTATTATTATATTATACACAGTTGTCACCTTGTTGTCGGAGCAAGAAAATATGATAAAATCCCATATTTTAAGAAGTGAGAATAGACATTTGACTAGTCTGCGGTACCAGACCTCGTAGAATACTCCAACTGATCTAAAATCACATTGAATTTTAAGGTGGAATTTCATGTATTCCCTTCAATAGTTCCGATATTGCGTATTTCCTAAGTAATTACATATTTATTTTTTAAAATTGTAATAACTCACGTATTTATCTAATCCATCATATTTAATAGAGAGATTTAGATATAATCATTATAAATACTTTATATAAATTCCCATTTTATCCTTTTTAATTTTCTTCCTTCCTACTTGGTCTGGTAGTCTCTGCGTGGCTAAAAGCAAGCGTAGTGAGAGTTGCAGTGATTTTAAGATTTGAAGATTGAATAGCAGATGAATAAGAGACGAGAGAGCACTCGGACTATTTACTGGTAAATACATGCATGTACATGAGTTTCTGGTAAATAGAGGGAATCGATTTCTGGATTTCGTTTTTTGATGCAACCGGTGCTCAGTATATGTAATGGCCTACGGGCTTGAAATTGCAACAGAAAAAAGCAAGTGAAAGGACCAAATTAACTTGCGGGCTTGATTTCCATATAAAAAAAAGTCAAAAATCAGTAGAGAGAATCACATCTGACAATCGTTCGCTAACTTCTGCCTCTTCCACTTAAAATTGAACATCATCTCGTGAAATATAGGCCCCCAGATCATAGTATTTGATCCAGTGCAAAGCTCCAATCCCTATAGTTCATCATCTAACTCAGACCTTTGCCGATTCATCATAGAGCTAGGAAAGGAAGAGAAAAAAAAAAGGGTATAACGGTCTATAAGTGAATTTTAGTTTCTTAAATTTTATTATTGTTTAGTTTTAGGATATATTTGATATATAATATAGTTATAGAGGACAAATATGTAAGTTATTATAATTTTAGAGGATAAATATATAGTTATTGATTTTGAAAGGAGAAATACATAATATTAAAACTTTGAGGGGACACATGAAATTCCTCTGAATTTTAAAATATAGGAATTTGTTTGGAGATTTGAGTTTGCTTTGAAATTTGTGAAAATAGTTTGTATGCAAATATAGTGTGCTGGTAAGAACTAGCTCTTGGTCTAGTGGCAAAGGCGTATGATCTTCATGAGAGGTCATGAGTTCAAAATCTGGATGGGAGAAATTTTTTGTTATAATAACATAAGTTTGAAATTTGTAAGCTTAATCGTCATTTTTCTTTCAAAAAAGAAAGAAAGAAAAAACATAGTGTGCTGGTTGTTTTTGGTTTGTTATTTGGAACTGTTTAAGACTTTAAGTTTGTAGATGTAAACTGTGTAAACATCATTACTTTAGGCTGTCAAATTTAAGTACCTTAGACTTGATCTTGAGTCTATATAAAACGACAACTCATTTACAGACTTTCCGAGATAGCAATTAATACATATTACGTGCATCCATGTTTAATGCTAGTAGAGTAGCAAGTCATTTAAAAATACACACAAAGATGGCACAGGAAGGAACACTGGTTTTTCAAAATTTAAGTTTTATTTAGACTGGGAATATATTTCAAGACCAAACTATCAGCCCTGGCGGAGTTGAATAAATAAGTATCTTGTAATATTATTTTATGAGGAAGAAAGTTTAAAATAACAAAAATAAAAATATTAATTTATAGGTAGAGCCCCCCTACTTATGCTCCTGACTATCGGTAGTAAAGGAAAAGCATGAAGATTGGTGAAAAATATTAACAAGGTCGCCTCTCATTCAAAAATGAAATAAAAAAAATATCATGTTAATTAGTTCCTAAATCATGTCAAAATCTCAATTTTAATCTCGAGAATTGATATTTTTTTTGTTACATTAAAGCCAATTCTCACGAAATAAAGCTTCGTTGTCAGCTGCTAGTATATATTAGTATTTGTTTAGATAAAGTTGGAGTCGCCTTCCAACTTTAAACATTTACAATGAATTTTTTAGTTGGATTTTGTGCATAGATCTCCCATGCAAAATACAACTATGCAAGTGATATATTTATCCTAAATTATCTTTCAATTTGGTTTGGTTATTGAAATATAAACTTTCTAATAATTTATATGATTCGCAAAGTAATTCTTAAGAATAAATGTTTTTACTAGAGAAGTGGAGCCACCGATTTCTAAACTCATAATATCAGTGCTAACCTAATGGGCTAATATCCAACGTCCCTTTGAACCGATTTTTTTATTAATAGAAATAAAATAAAAAAATATCGAAATATGAGATTACTTTTGGTTATTTTTGAAATATAGGTACAACGGGTTGTGTAAACCCGTCCACTAGACGGATCTAATTATTCCGTCTGAGTTAATTAATAGTTAGTGTTAAACTCAGTGGAGAAAAGAAAAAAAAATATATATATATATCCGGATGCTACACACCCGTCCTGAGTCAAAAAAAAAAAAAAAAAAATCTGGACGGTCTTCTTCAACCTGTCTCGGTTTTTAAAAACAAAAATAAAAAATATATACCGCTCAGACCAAGGAAGGGTACTTAATATTGGTACAACAGAACCACCATCAGGTACACTGTGATGCCTTAAAACTAGAGGCCAGGAAACAAGTCTGGTCTTGGAAAGGATTAATTAATACCAAGAGTGCCACATGTTCTTATGGAAGGCCATACACGGAGGGGTGTCCACGATGGCAGATTTAAATTGGAGGATACAATCGATTAATCCGACATGTACTAGGTGTGGCCAAGAAAACAAATTTGTAAACCATGTAATCTTTTTTTGCCCGTTAACCCAAGCTACTTGGTATGCCTCACCCATGGCACTCCATGTGGATCAACTGTCACTTGATTTCACAAGAACCTTAATGGATCTCACATAGGCCGTGGAGGTGAAGGATATTGTGTAATTTCATTTTGAGTATCTGGAAAGCATGCAGTGAGTTTATTTTTCAAGCAAAGATGCATCATGGGACAGTTCTAAAAGGGCAGGATGGGATGAAAGGATGGCTTTTGGCTATATGCATGCGAAGGATCCCTTCCATGCAGAACCTTTGGCTTTGCTGAACACAATCAAGATGTATATATAGGTTGGCAAAAAGGGAAACAACAAAGGACAACCTATTCTTAGACTACATGTGGTTACTGGTAACAATCTCCAAGATTTGCCCTCATGGAAGGCATCTGAAACAGTAGCTGAATGTGTCAGAATTGTAGTCTATGAAGGATTTTCTCTCCATGAGACATGTATCTAGAGAAGCACTTACAGGGCCTCATCAACTGTCAAATTGGGCGCTGCAGACAGAGTTGAAGCACTTTCGTTTTTTTTTTACTCGGGACAGATTGTGTAGTACCGTCTGGATTTTTTTTTTTTCTTTTCTCCGCTAAGTTTAACGCTAATTATTAATTAACCCGGACAGAATAATTAGACCCGTTCGTGGATGAGTTTACACCTATATTTCGAAAATAATCAAAAGTAATCCTGTATTTCAATATTTTTTATTTTATTTCTATTAATAAAAAAATCGGTCCCTTTGAACCTGGCCCTATACTAATAGAAAAAAGGTTATTAAACCAACCAAAATGCTTGGTAAAACCTGGTCCATTCAGCATTTTTCTTTTTTGGAAAAAATACAACTGATTCCAAGTAGGGGCACCAAGTTCCATTACTTTTAAGAAAACAGACAAACAGAGTACAAGCCAGTACACAGAGCTTCACTTGAAAATTAAAATAAGTGAAAAAACCAATATGAAAACCCTCCCACACGATCAGCTACCAACCCCGTAATAAAATCAGTTTAACAGAGCACATAAAATATTACGTCATTTTATAATGGCATTCATCAAAATCCAGATGCCATCACAATTAGTCATCCACTGCTGGTTCTTGATCTTTAGCTTCACAATTAGTCATCTCCAACAGATGTTCCCAATAATACATTCAGTATGGAGAAAACATAGTCAATATAAACATTAGACAAACTGAAATCTCCGATTAAGTATAGGCAAGTCCCCAGATCTAAACAGATTGAAGGAACTGATGACCAAACCACATAGCTAGAATATTGCTTAGAGAAGTAAGAGAAGATATAGGCAATAATCATTATTTACTTCATAACATAAATAACAAACAAGAAATATTAACCAAGATACCAAGCTCAACCATTGGAAATTAAAAACAGGGGCTGGCACAATTTCTACCACTAAAGAAACTCTTTGAATTAGAAAGTATAAAAAAACTCTCTGCCTGCTACAGAAAAATAAAAAAAAATACAACAAATCCCTAGTGCTGTTCAAATAGTCCTCAGTTTTCAGTTAAGCGCTATTTTGCAACAGAGACAGTTGATTGAAGAAATTCGAGCCTGTTTTTAGTGAGAGAAATCTTCTCCTCTGCTTCACTTGCTTTCTCCCTTACTCCATGGACAACCTCAGCTGGTGCCTTCTCGATAAACTGCACAATTCAAGCATTTTTTTTATCAGACAAAAAAGAAAAAGACACAAGTAAAATATAACTTAAATATTGGATTATATGCACCCAGAACATAGATTGTATAGTGATTAGTAAATAAATCTTCATTAATTACCAAAATTGAATTACAGTTTAAGCATCGGTACAAGGTACTGATTTCCCCAAAAAATAAATTAAGCACCACTATTACCAGATCGATCACACAGTCAAAAGGTTTAAGGCCCCAAGTAACTGGACCTCAATCAATTCTCAGTTATGCAAATGTTCAGTTTACAATCGATTAGTCCAATTTCTCTTCATTTTACCAAACATCATGAATTAAAAATGAAAAAAAAATGTTCACTCTATATATACCCTCAATCCTCCAACTACATTAATGCCAAGAAAAACAAAGCAGGCTTCCAAACTCAGATTAATAAAACCAATAAAATCCCATGCTACAGTGCATCCTGACATGATCTATATATGCCATTAAGTTAACTAATCTATCCTCTTTCTGTATATGTATTTTAACTAACTTCTTTTTTTTGTCCTTTATTAGATACTTGATGGTATGCACAGCCAGTACATATTTTCTAAATAATAAAGAAAAGGGGCAGCATACACTAGGCGCATTCAGACGAGCAACAAGAGCATCATACTCAGATTGCATCTTAGAGAGACGCTTTGTTAGCCGTTGGATTTCAGAAGACACATCTACCATGTCAGCTAAAGGGAGATAAGCTTCCAAACCCTCACTAGCCACAATGTGAACCGATTGACTAATATCACCTGATATGACAATAGCCACCATAATTTTTTGCCATGAATGTTAGTACAGCATAAAAGGAAATTTAAATTATATGTGAAATAATTATTTTAATTTTATTTCTTTTGCATGATACACCCCATGAAACAGCAAATAATGCTCAAATTTTTATTTATTTGGAACTAAAAGCCAACACTTAGTGGGTTTCATTGCAAATAAAACCAAGTGTTAAGGGCAAACCAAGAAATATGACTACTTTGCCCTTATACTTGTAATATTAATTCGCAGTTCCAAGTAAATCGTCTCACATAGTTAGCAGCGAAACACCCAAATACACTTGGCTTGGTTTTACCAACTCTTGCTCATTAAAAAGATCTCCTCAAGGGGGGCATTTGTCTTTATATAATGCTGTATACCTTTCTCATCAACACTTGTGTTACTTGCAGGTAGGACAAAAAAATTACATACCAATTGCCAAAACTCTTCAATTTAAACGCACCTGGTGCTGATTCTGTGAATTGGACATGTTCTACATCAAGCCGAGAAAGCGAAGCCAATACCTCCTTTTCACTCTGTAATAAATTAATAGACAAAAAGGCAAAATTAAGTTTTAGTAGGCATGAGAATACTAGCATCGCCTTCAATACAGATAGATCAATCTCATTTTGCACTTACAGAGATGTAACAAATGACATCGGAACCAGCAACAATTGATGCCGATATACGCTTAGCTGGCTCAACAGAATGCTCTGCTCGTGCATTCCTTATAGCTCTTATCTGTTTAAAATATCAAATTTATGAGACAGAAAATCATCAATGCTTAAAAAACTTATAGCAGTAGAAACATATGAAGTGATGGTATTCACCAATGCTTGCAAATTCTGAAATCTTTTGACAGATATCATATCCCTTGGAAGCGAAGTGCTGGGCCAAGTTGATACAATGAGAGCTTGATTCCGATATGGTAATGCCTGGAAAAACAAATGAAATAATTGCATTTAGTTTGAGACTTATAAAACCTCATATTTCATGTTTTTTTTCTTCCTTACGACGGGGCTAGGTGCATTCTTTTACCTGCCATAACTCTTCGGTGACAAAAGGCATAAATGGATGCAGCAATTTCAAAATATTTTCAAATACATAAAGCAGAACAGCTTGAGCTATGGGCGTCATAGGATTATCCCCTGAACGGTATAAACGGGTTTTGCTAGCCTCAATGTACCTGACAGCAAGATTTTAACAAGATGATCAACATGTTTAAGAGTGGCAACAGCAACATACAACCAAAGAAATAATATGATTAATTGGATTATCAACAGGGGAGGCATTTTTGTAGCTAACACGAAGTAACATAAATATGCAAAAAAATGTTTCAAAATCCTGGCAAAGCAAGAAATTCCATAAGTAACAAACTAATATTTGATTATTTCATACTAACCAATCAGCAAATTCTCCCCAAAAGAAATCATAGATCTCCCTACCAGCCTCGTTGAAGAAGAATTTCTCATAGTTAGCAGTTACAGAATCAATAAGCTGATGAAGTTCTGAGACCTACATAAGAATGCTTCTTAGTAAACAAATAACAAATGATATCAAAAAGCAATGCAAAAGTAAAAAAGGAAAAGTATATAACAATACTCACCACCCAGCATTCTGGCAATGGAAGGTTGACAAGAGATGCCTCTGTGTCAAACTGTTGATAAATAATACTCCAATAAAATAAATGAAAAGCATTTCAAGAAATATTGCAATTATAGGACAAAAGAATGGAATCGCCAATTTTCCAAACTAGAAATTGAATGTAATATTTGCTTCAAGTGAATAAAAAGGAGCATCAATTAATTAAGAAAATTATTTACACAGCTCCTGACACATGTTTTGGTTAACTGAAATAACTGTGTCGAATTAACCAGGGAAAGCAAAAATAAGGTGATCCATGGAAATTTTTGTATCTACATCCCCAGTTACATCAACCCAAGCTATTCAATATCTAAAAGGTGTTAAGTCTACTAAATAGATCAGGTAAAGACTTGTCAGATGCATGTTTAGCAAACAACTTTAAGAGGCTCTTTTGGAAATCTGTTATTTAGACTGGAAATGTTGTGTGAGCTGCAGATAGGGGCGCACCTTATTTGTCAATAAGAGTTCCCACACAGATGCATCACTTTTATCAGGCACATTTTGCAAGATGAACTTGCCAGCATTCCATAACTTGTTGGTGAAGGCCTTGTTTGCTGACAGTCTCTCCATAGAAAGATTCAGATCCTGTCAAGAAAAGTGTTGGATAACAAGTGAAAAAAAGTGAAAACAAAAATTGATGAAAACCACACACGCACGAAATAAATAAAAGAAGAAATTACACAAGGACAACGGACCTGGCCAGCTGTTCCCAAAGAGATTGTAAATCTCAGGGCATCTGTCCCATAATCTTTTATTGTG
Organism: Carex pumila; assembly: GCA_033356055.1. Lineage (NCBI taxonomy): Eukaryota > Viridiplantae > Streptophyta > Magnoliopsida > Poales > Cyperaceae > Carex > Carex pumila. The sequence continues at coordinate 283,993 of JARJHM010000170.1, forward strand.
TCCAGAGGATCTATCACATTTCCTAGTGTCTTTGACATTTTCCTTCCCTGGGTCAATTCGAAGAAATCAAATTAGCACAAGAAATGGAAAATATCAAATATGAAAATGCAGCATTTAACCTTGTAAGAGTACAAATTATTGTTCTTTCTGGTCAAATCTATCTAGATGTAAGGTTTGTAAGCACTGCTTTTGTAACAAATAATATCCTCCTACATTGACTTATATTCCTTTTACACATTACTCTAAAGTCTGTACGATTTGATAATGTATTCCTGAATGTCTAATCATATCTACTGACAAATATGCTGAAACAGAACATAACATTACTAACTTGAGCATCACGAATAAGACCATGCAGATATACATAAGAGAAAGGAACAGTTCCTGTAAGCTCTAAACCCATCATCACCATTCGAGCCACCCAGAAGAACAAAATATCATGCCTGTAGAAATTATACACAAAGGACTTCACATATCATGTGGCAAATTGCATGAGTGGAAAAATTCAAGCGAGGATGGAGAGTTCTAATCAACTGTTAATTCACATAATATGTACAATGAATTTAAATTTACATACCCAGTCTCAAGCATGGTGGTAGGGTAAAATTTTTGGAGATCCTCACTAGATAAATCTGGCCAACCAAGTGTGCTAAAGGGCCATAAGGAACTGAAATTAAATCAATTATGATCAGTACAACAGTAACCTGCATTTTATTTAGCATACCTCACTCCAGCTTATGCAGCAGCTTGTAAGTAAGTGCTATATATAACCAAAAGTTACAAGTTAGAACCAAGTTCTTGTTTATCAAACAATAGATGTGCATCTCAGTACAAGATACATGCTAACAGTAATCATAACTGTTAGAGTGTTATAGTGGTAGGCCTGTAGCCTTTTCTGTCCTCATGTCATTGGGTGTGTCTCATGAGAGAGCACCTCAGAAAAAGGGGGGAAAAAAAAAAAGCTAATCTTGCAGAATACTTTTCCTATCAGATATGTGGCCAATCAACATGAGAGCAATGCACAATGAAAACTGGTACCTTGAAAACCATGTATCAAGCACATCAGGATCTTGATATATTTCAACTGATTTCCCGTATTTTTCCTTAGCTTTCTCAAGGGCTTCCTGTTCATCCCTAGCAACTATGTAGTGCTCTTCACAATCCTTCCCTTCAATATACCAGACTGGTATCCTGTGTCCCCACCATAACTGTCTGCTTATGCACCAGTCTTTGATATTTGTCAACCAGTGATTGTATATCTACAGCAAAGAATGAGGATTAAAATCAGGTAAAGACAAAAAAAAAAAAAAAGTCAAACAAAGAGAAATTTTAAACTAAAAAATCATGTAATGCCAGTACATAGGAATTTTAAACTAAAAAATCATGTAGTTTTGCACAGCCTATCCCAAGCCAGGATAAAGGAGGAGGGTTGCAATAAGGCGTGGTGAGCCAGCACTAAGAAACAGCCTCTTTATGGAAATCCGAACACCTTGTGACTACAATTGGGTTTTATTTCTAGCCTACCCCAACTTGTTTGGGACTAGAGGCTTGGTTGTTGTTGGATTTCAGTATAAATCATGTAATGCCAGTATATAATCCTAGTAGTGAATTAAAGGGTTTGATAACATACCAGTACCAGAATGAACTAAAAAATGACAAATCAAACTTCTTACATGCTTTCTTTATTTCATGCGATTTCACATGCAATGTTTACCTTCTCAAACCTCTCAGGAAGTATGGTAAGTTGCCCTTTTTCAACCACACGTAAAGCTTTCTCAGCCAATGGCTCCATTGTAACAAACCATTGCTTACTCACAAGTGGTTCTATTACCTGAAGGAAAATTAAAAAAATTAATAGCGATCAGCACCAAATAGGCTAAACGGCATGAAAAAAAATCTTGTTCCAAAGAAAATAGAAAAAATCATCACACTTCACCACCACGCTGTGATCTGGGAACTCGAAGTGTGTGAGGCTCCTTTTTCACTCCAAGGCCTGTTTCCTCGAGATCTGCCCAAAGTTTTTTCCGGGCCTCAAACCGATCCATGTCACTGAATATACATATTAAGAATATTAAGACAAAAAAAGAAAAACTCAGAAATAGAAAGCCCAGATCTACACAGACAGATCACCAGTTAGAGTAACTGCTATCATAGTGACAAATGAATTATTCGGGTTCGGTTCGGAAGGGTCAAAATTTTGTGATTCGGGTATAATTTGGTAGTGATTCGGAATTATCCGGACTGGAGATCTCAGTCTCACAAGGGAGCAAAAAAAAATATATATATATCAGGAAAAATTCATAAAATTCGCAAATAATTAGGTCAAAGTTCAGTCAACCGAATAATTCGGCCTTTGATTCGCCATCATCAAAAATGAATTATTCGTGAATCTTGTGACCATGACTGCTATAAGCACTGCATCAGATCAGTTTTGTTACTGCAATAAGTCTAGAATGAAACACCCTCTTTTGGTGTTTTGTGCTGTCTTTTATTATTATTTATTATTTATTTTTATTATTTTATTGTAAAATACTGGATGGATCTACCTGTTCCATTGAAACAACTATGTTGTCTTTAACTCTTTATTCATAGAAAAAATCTAACTCTTCGGATAAAGAACAGTCTTTGAATCTAAAACAATTTTGGAGCAGAGCAAAAGTTATGCCTCTTCCCCCCACGAACCAAAACAAAGGAAACCGATGAATCTGGTGACCAATAAAAACATGGTACCAGGGATTGAAACCTTTGTCTGGAAAATAATTCAGTAGAAACGGTTACAACCAAATCACTTGCCTGTAAATTCCAGCATTATCATTTAAGGTGCCGTCTTTGTTCATAACGTTCAGTATAGGCAAACCAAGCTTTCTAGCTATGTGATAATCATTATGATCATGTCCAGGGCTGATCTTCAACACACCAGTGCCAAATTCTCTATCCACATGCTGTACATAACCAGTAATTTGATTAGAAAATTTAAGTGGAAAAGGTCCATTTTGCTTTGAATCTTGGCCAATAATAAGACACTGAAGGAGTTGTACTTTGTCAGCAATAATAGGTATATGCCGGCCAAACGTCATTGGTACAATTGCTAGCCTCCCTATGTACTTCGAATATCGTTTATCCTGCAACAGAGATACAAATTAGCAAAACCAAGACATACCAAACACAGGAACGCAGTAATGGTCCTGTTCTGTTGTCAGAAGGTACAGCTTTCGGTTTTTATTTTTTTCTCAAGGTAAAAAAACGGGAGAAGCAAAATAATAATTTGCTTATCCAGCCTATCATCACCGGAATTGAGAATATTAGCAAGTACTTACATTTTATTCCTTTGTACAGTGAACTCAAATTCTAGTTAGAATTACATGAATAATACAAAGTAAATGACCAGTTTTCTCACTTTCATATATTAAAATAAAAACTTTACCCTTGAGAGATCATCACACTTTTCATATTACTGGTATCTTTTGTATCTTTCTTTTCTTTTTCTTATTTCTCCTGTGATTATTTCAATATTTTGCATATTTATTATTATAGGTGACTTCTTCTATTATAAAGATACAACATGGTTATGCTACTGTCAAATATCAAATTCCCGTAAAGTAAGCCAAAAAAAAATAATACCTCAGGATGCACAGCTATCGCTGTGTCAGCAAATAATGTCTCTGGGCGTGTCGTTGCTATTGTCATAAAGTCATTTCTATGTTTAAAAAAATAACACTCATAGAAGTTAGGCTCAATCAATTCAATGCCATTTTCATCTCATAACAATAATCACAGAGGAATAATAAAAAGGACAAGATGGTAGGTAAAAAATACCTTGTACCACCAGCAACACGATACTTGATATGGTACAAGTAACCGGGTTCTTCGGAATACTCGACTTCCTGAAAATTGAAGTACCCAATTTACTACCTAAGAACTTCAGTGTCATGTACTATAAGAAACAAGAAAATGAAAGTGTCTAATAAACACTGCTCCTGTAAGAATAATATCCAGAAAGTGACTCAGCAATCAGAGTAAGCCAAGACCAGAATTGTACCAAGTCGGAAACTGCAGTTTGTAGGGTAGGTGACCAGTTCACCAGGTAAGATCCTGTTAATAAATGGAGTCAGATTTTCATGTTTCTTTTTGTTTTTGCAATATACACTAGGCAGAGAAGGAGAGAAGTGCATGGACTTATTTTCTTTAAATATTTACAAACTGGACTATATAGTCATCTGGAGGAATTATCTAATATTTTTAATTAATACCTTGGTAGATAAGGCCTTTCTCATGGAGGCTTATAAATGCTTCAACCACCGCCCCTAAGTAGAACGAGTAAACGGGTTAGAGGAAAGTAATTCTAACTGATGGATATGTTGTAATTGTTTTCTAGTGCTGTAGATTTATAGCTGCTAAAATAACAGAAAAATAGATATTCAATGACTTGTCTTACGACTTAGCTGCTCATCAAGAGTAAAATGCTCCCTGCTCCAGTCACAAGATGCACCCAATCTCCTTATCTGCTTGGTAATTGTCCCCCCATACCTAGTACATGACCGATGAGTATATAAATGTTAGATAACTGGGACTAACATAGTACATGTAACATTCTTTAGTTGATGTTTTATTATTTTAATCATCACGATCCTTCTTAGCACATTAATGGTTATCCATATGGTTCCAACCATAAGTTAACTTGAAAATGAAGAAAAATGACAGATCGTGGATATAAAGGAATATAAAATATTGGAAATTTAAGGAAGGATTCACTTTTCTTTCCACTCCCAGACTCTCTTTGCGAACTCTTCCCTACTGAGATCAGTCCTTTTAACACCTTCCTTTGCAAGCATTTTCTCAACAACCAACTTGAAAAAAGATAATTACCCATTAATGCATGAAGAAGTGATAGCAACAAATAACGGAAAGAGGTAATGTTTTTCAGAGTTTACTTTACATAAGGCAGGAATGTAAAGACACTATATCATTTTAATATTCTTTTCTTTTAAGTAATGTGCTACTTTATTGGCAACTTAAATTACACTATGTTCTAAATTACCAACCTTGAAGAGGTTAACATGTGCTAGATATAAAGGTGTCTATGCGCATTGTTCATGGCACAATGTAAAATAAACTTTGTCCTTCAACAATTCTAACCTGAGTTGCAATGCCAGCATGGTCAGTTCCTGGAACCCAAAGAGCAGGTCTTCCTTTCATGCGGAAGTACCTCACCATAATATCCTGTTAAAAAATGAAGTGTGTGCCAAAATTTTACACTTTCAATATGTGAGTTCTCAGAAACAATAAAATGAAATGGGTAGCATAATTAATTGATGTTTAGCTGCATCACTGTGATTAATGGAGGTTTTGTTGGGCTTACTTGATTCAATTCTCCTTTATGCCTATTGCTGTACAGCTCATCATCTGTTTCGTGCATGCCAAATTTTGGTGGACCATAAGTTGCATTATGTTTAACTAACCAGCTAAAACACTGGCATCGATGAATGCCTAACAGACAATGAGTAAAACTCACCAGCCATAAGCTAACCGACCTTAAATGGTATCAACCTACCTCAAGTGTGACAAACATTGCATGCCCCATATGCAGTGAGCCAGTAACATTTGGAGGCGGCATTGAAACCACAAATGGATCACCCTTACCACGATCAAAGCTAGGTTTGAAATACCCTTGTGATTCCCACCTGTCAAGTATTGCGAGGAATAATCCCATTGGGTTTAGTTAGTTAAAATAATTGACAAGCATAGCTGGTACACTTAGAGTTGGTTGCAAAGCGCAGAAGTCTAAAAAACAGAAGAAGAAAAAAAGAAGAAGCAGGATGCAAGTAATCTAAATCTAACACAACAAATGAACTGGTACATAAGAATATGAGGCCATGACAAAATGCAACGAAACAGTGGTAATCTCAAAATATCACAAAGTAACTTTCTGCTAAAACACTGGAACAAATAATGTACTGACGTCTAGCCATTGTTCCATTTCATAATTGAATATTTGGTCCTATGGCATGGAAATGTACTTTAAAATGGACTCAACAGGAAATAAGTCAACTAACCCATTACTTTGTTTCAATGTGAATTCCATTTGGTAAATTATTACCAGTTATATATCCGTTCTTCTGATGCAAAATCGAACGTCTTAGCTATCCCCGGAGAGGTGAACACCTCCGTTTCAGAAGCCAAAGCTGAACAAAAAAGAATGTAGTGACTATAACTGTTCAGACGGGTAATAGTATCTTTTAACACAAATTAGCAAGCACAAGCTACCTGAGAACAATTTCCTACTGTGGCGGCGCAGATTCCAGCGAGGAGGGATGAGTCTGGAGCGATGGCACTGAGGAGAGAACAGAAAGGGATTTAATCTATAGATGGAGCGAGAAGAGAGGATAGAAGGGCTTGTCAGAGCCATTAGAGAGACCAAGAGCAAGCCAGAGGGAGTTCTTTGCGGGTAACTTGGGAATGGAGGCGATAACGCGGGAGAGGAGGCGCAACCGGGTTACGCTTGCACTCGGTGATGAAAGGTGTGTTATTTTGTGAAAAACCCTCCGGATAATATTTTTCTTTTCTCAGAGGGAAACTTTTTGTCAGACAAGAGATAAATAGAAATTAGTATTTGAAAATTAAAATTTTAAATAAAAGAGTTCCGGTTTTTAAATCCTGACCGATTTTTATATTAATACCCTAAAAAAAATATTGAATCTACCCTCAAATTTTAAAAATTTTGGAAAATATCTTGACCTCTCACAATGGTCCACTTCCGCTTTGATTTTTTTCAGAGATATTCAGTGTGTATAGAATGAATGTTTTACTTATAGATGCTAGGAGTAATTTGGTCTCACTGCTTTTGTGATTTTTTTTTTCCTCTTTTTTTTTTGGATACTCATATTCTTTAATTTTATAAATAGAATATATGATAAATAAAATGTATACGTGTGAAGCTAGATCTGAACCTTACATATTGTAAAAAAAAACTCATGTACCAAAAAACAATCTTGTTATCTTTCATAAAATATTGGCAATTTTCTTTTATTTTAAACAATTTTGTGTCATTTTTCAAAAATCATAAAAAAATAGTAAAAATTGATATTCTAAAAGTTCATTATATAACGAAATTAATGAGTTACTTAGATCGAAATTTGAAGTTTATACGATATGTTTTTGACTTATCGTTATTTTTAAGAAATTTTATTTTGAGGTCCTAAATGATTTTTTTTTTCGCAATTCTAAGTGTGCGGGACATTCTGTAAGATGAACCTTAGTTTACTTCAAAATTCATATCTCCTCCTCCCAAAAAGTCATCAAACGCTCAAAACGAAGTTTCCTACATACAGTTATGATTAGTCAAAGTTCAGCCAAAGTTAGTCCCCTATCAGTTTGAACTATTTTAGACAGATACATCTAGATTTTAAATTGAATGTATGTGATACATTTAGCTTTGAAATAACTCGAATAATATTTATTTATTTACTTATTTCTTAATAGATTTTGAATTCGGATTGTATCAGATTTACTATGAGAACAATATAGACCAAAATCAAACAATAAGAGTATCTAGAAATAATAGAAATCATATAAGCAGTGGGATGAAAATCATTTTATACATACTAAACAGTATCTAAGAAAAAAATCATGGTAAATCATGGTCACTATTGTGGTGCGGTCTGGCATTTTTTGAATTTTTTGAAATATGAGGGTAGATTCAATAATTTTTTTAGGGTGTAAAAAAATGGGAAATCCTGGTTACGGTGATTTCGGTTTATGAGTATACGGAAAAAATAGTGGTTGAATAAATACAATTTTAAAATGAAATACCTAACTGAAAAAACAATATCCGGACTTTTGGTCAGAAGTTCCTTAAAATATTATATTTTTTAAATAAAATAAATTTTAGAAGTTCGAATGACTCTCCACAGTATTAGATTTGTTTTTCATGCTTTATCTCGGAAAAAATATTTTATTTAAAAAGTTGAATTTGTAAAAGGAGATGGAGATGATTATGTAAAAAGTTGCATTGATAAATTTTTTTTGGCACGAATAAATTATTATTTCGTAAACTATAAAGATGTGTATTATAACCACAATATATTTGATCACACGATATTCCATTTTATACAAAGGAATCCGAAAAAGTAAATGGAGAGTACTATATTGAGCGCATTAATTATAATTTTGAGAGTTGAAAGAAATTTTTTGTTCTGAATATCTATTATACCCTTGTATTCTTCCGTCCATATCTATCACAATTAATACAAAAATTAACAAAAAGATAATCAATAAAGGAAGGTTTTAAGGAGCATTACTTTCTAACTTAAAAAACAAAAAAAAAAAAAAACAATTTTAATACCAGCAAAAGTGATCATTAGTATTTTACTGTAATTTTTTTATAGTATGTGTTGATTTTCATATCTATAATGACTTGATTAGTATTTTTTAAGTAAGAAATATTAGATTTCATATAGATTTTCAGTTCAAATTATCTTATGGAAGATATTTTATTATTTTTATTATAATTATGATTTTCAAGGTAATTATAAGGCTATTGTTGGGAAACAAGGGACGGTAGTGAGAGAGAAAAAAAAGGCTGAAAGTTCATCTATAAAATTATTTTACAATTTTATTCCTTAAATTTTGAATTTTTTTTATATTCATTAAATTTTGTAAATTTTTATATGCTTCTTTCAAACACCTACACTCCCACAGGCTTCTCTAAAAACAAATAAATTTAGCTCCTTTTAAAATAAAATTACACTACACTAGATTTTTCTGACTCCAATCTTAATATTAGAATTGTGCCTCTCGCTCAAAAAAATAATTAATGATAATTTTATATCTATAAAGTTATATTTATATAAAGAATTAAAACCACATGCTTATCTTTGCAATAGAGTTACTATTTATAGACTACTTGCACGTGCAACACACATTGACATTACAAAAGCTTGTTTTACATGCTTTATTTTACTTTAAATAATAATTTTCTGGTATAATTAAATCATCAGAATTGAGAAACACATAAGGCAATTTTCATTAATATTTTTTTTAAATAATAAGTAAAAATTCAAGAGAAAAAGAGTTGTTCAAGGAATAATAGGTATTAATTGTGACAACCTTCCTTAATCGTTTTCTTTATTAACTTTTATATTAATCGTGATAGATATGAGAGATTTTTAAGTTACAGGGATCAAATACAAAATGAAGATAATTATATAAAATTTTTATACTGCGAATAATAATTAATTTTATAATATATGTAACATTTTGGTTTGAACTATATAAAAAATTATGCACAATTATAAATTTTTTAAAGATCAATTGACGTCCATTCACTCTAGGGCTGTACAAAATTGCTTGAACTCACAACTCGCTCATAACTTGCTCATTAATGGCTTGCTTGAACTCACTCATTTACAACTCGAGTTGGTTGACTCGTTTAATAAATTAGCTGAGTTTGAGCATTGCTCAACTCGCTCAGTTATAACTCGAGTTTCATAACACGAGTTTGTTAGTGCTTATGTACTAAGTTGTTGTATGAAAAATTGTTAGATTCTAAGTTGTTGTTTGCTTTGAGTTGACCTATTATCTATGTGTAAGATTGTTTGTATTTAGATAAACTATTACTAAGTCATTTCAATTATTTATGTATAGACAAACACATACTATTGTATAACAATACCTAATAACTTGATTGTTATGAGTTATAAATGAGTTGCGAGTCAACTCGAGTCAATAACGAGTTGAATTTGAGTTAGTTCTACAGCTCGTTATTATATTTCAACTCGAGTTAACTCATTCATTTATTAAATAAGCTGAATATGAATCGAAAATAACTCAATCAAACTCAACTCATTTACGGCCTAAATTTCACTCTTGAGTGAATTTGCTCATGGGACAATGCCAGCGGTATTATACCTGACTCCAATGTAAGTCAAAGTCCGGATCTCCTGATGTAACTTAAATCATATCAGAGACACGGGATGCAGACTCAAAATTTTAGGATTGAATTCGGCCCGGTTAGAATTAATAGAGCCATCCGTTGACAATTGGTTTGAGTCAGGTATCTAGGAGGATACGGATTCAATATTTTAACTCCAGGCCCATCTCTGTGTTATTGGACTTCACTATTTTTTTGCTTTATTCCGTCTCTATCATAAGGCAGGGGACGTATGTAACTTACTTTGATCAAAGGAGACCTGGGCAGCTCATAATCTGCGCTTCACTATCCTATGTTTGTGGCACTCCTTCTGTTCTGACATCAGTAATTAAAATCCTTCTAATTAACTGCAATCGTAACTTTCAGAAAACGGGAAAAGAAAAAGGTAAAACTGGAAGTCTGGAATCGGATTGGAATTCGGAAGGCAGTTTCAGCAGCTCTTCAAAATTGGATAGAACCCGTTCTCTGGAAAAGAAACGGATACCTATGGCTGACAAGTGCGCCATTAATCAGTTCCATTTAACACCCGGTCTACACAATTCCCTTCGTCTCACCTCGCTTCAGTCTTTGACCCCACTAAACCTCGAATCCGCATCCTCTGAGGTAACAAAACATTTCTGTTTGGATCATGGCCGTCCGATCGGAATCTGGACCAATCTGGCTCGAGGTGAACGCACAGTTCTGCTTTAATAGTCGTGCGAATTCTGATTGGACGGTCCAGATCGAAACATAAATATTCTGTTACCTTAGGTGATACGAATTCCTAACCATCACAGACCACAGTTAATCTACGATAATGCAAGTTTAAAGCCCACTGCTCTTCTTCAGTCTTCACTTAGTTCACTATCTCTTCTGCTCCCTAATTATCTTCCCCAGTCTAATTAATTAAAAGCCATTGCTGATTCTCTCTCCTCTCCTCTAACCATGAGAAGAAACATGTCTTCCCGCCTCCTCTTCTCAGCTGATGATGAAGCGCCTGATTTAGAGAATCCACCCCATCGACCCCGGATGATCAAGACGAAGCGTTTTCTCCCTTTCTCACTGCCACGTGTCCCTCTATCCACACTCACCATGCAGTGCTCTGTCTTCTTTTTTCTTCTCTCCCTCTTGGCGTGCTGTCTGATTTATTCTCTCCATAAAATCCTACTCCACCTAACCGTTGTTGCTATTCTCTTCCTCGCGTATTTCCTCTTCAAGACTGTCTCAAGAACTGATCTTCAGTCATTTTTCACAAACAACCGCCCGACATTCTTTTATCGAGATGAACCGTCAGCAGTCAGAGTATCAAGAATTAACGGCCATGCCGTAGAGTTGCTCCCTGATGGAAGTATCTATGCTGGGGAGTTTACGGAAGGGATCCGCAATGGGAGAGGGGTGATGATGATGCCAGGAATGCGCACCTATGGAGGAGACTGGGTTCAAGGGGCCTATCATGGGTACGGGGTCGAGGATATGGCTGGTCGTCACGTGTACCAGGGGCAGTTCTTGGAAGGGAAGAGAACCGGGTATGGGTTCATGAAATACTGTAATGGCGACCAATACAAGGGACAGTGGCTGGGGAATGTGACACATGGAATGGGGAAAGAGACCTGTATTGATGGGTCTTCTTATGAGGGCCAATTCAAGACAGGCATGAGGCATGGTTTGGGTGTCTGCCGTGACAGGTTTTCTTCTTCTTTTTATTACTGTTCTTCATCGATCTTGAGTCTTCTGAATGATTGTTTTTTTTTATACTAGAGATTAAAAGAAAGCAAAGGTTTTGATATGAAGATATGTACTTCGAGGTATATGTTTCAGGAATGGAAACAAAGTTGTGTATTAATGAACTTGCATATATATGTATTCAGACATTCTTTTGCAATTAAAGTAAAATAAATAAATCAATCTTGATTCTTTTTGGTATATATGATCTTATGAGTTATGCCAAAACGGTTATTCAAGTGTTATGTAAATATGCTCAGAAATTATGAAGACTACTTTTATTTATTTTTTTGCAGTAATGGCGATATGTATCTAGGAGAGTACTACAACGACACATGCCTGGGACTCGGTACCTGCGTTTTCTCAAATGGTGACAAATATGAGGGATCATGGCACGAAAATCAAATGCAAGGATATGGCGTTTATACTAGAAGAGATGCTGAACCTGAAGCTGGGCAGTGGGACCATGGGGTTTTCAAATCGTGTATGCTTATATCAGACCGTTGGATCGATATAACACTTCAGGTTTGTTTTTTGTTTGTATTTTAAGAGCAAGACATTGCATATGCATCAATGATTAATTAAAGGAAACCTCCATCAACATGGTTGGAACCTGAACTAATTAATTAACAGCAAAATTAAATTGAAATATGAAGACAATAGGAAAAATATCTTAATGAAGATATTTTTCTGATGAGTTTCCTGAAATTATATATATTTCATGGTCTCATAGTGTTATTTGTTACTTGTTGATCGACATGCAGGCAGCTCGGGACGCTGCCCGGGATGCCAAAAACTTGCAAAATGTAGAGGATCAGGTAACCCAGGCCGTAACTGATGCTGTCAATGCCAATGAAGCTGCCCGACTTGAAGCTATTACGGCTCATTCCATAAACAGGTTTCATCGTTTTGATCCAAGGAGGCTAGCTACAAGGGCTTCAACCAAATCAATCACTGCATTGTTTCAGGTCTAATGTGACCTCCATTAGCTGATTTAATTTGTATATGTTATGCCGTACTGTCAAGTAGTCTCAGGTTCAGTCCAGGTTATCCTTACAAAAAGGAAATGAAAATAAAATTTGCTTCCGTCTTAATTTTACTCATTGTAAAAAACATCCGTTTAGGCTCCGATTAATCACTTGACGATACCTTATATCTGTCCAATGAACACATACCCTTATTTACAACTCTAATTTTACTTTTGCTCTCGCCTTACATTTGGCAAACGAAACTAACAGTAGGAAAAATATTTGCGCAGGCTTGGAGAAGGACATTGAGGAATTTTGGGAGATCCATTGCCAATCTTGACTAGTGACCGGTCGATCGGCTTTAACCAATGGGTTGAAAAATACAGGCTTTTGAAGTTTTTTTTTTGGATGCCAGACAATTTTTAATATAATGCATACGTATATGGTTGGTCATTTTTTTGTAAGCTGCAAGAGCACATTGATTGTCATTCTCGATTGAGTCGTTGTGTTATAGAGATGCAAAGATTAATTAGTGGATTTATCTATTCCACGAATGGGTTATTTTTGTACTAATTAGTGAATTTAATTTGGTTCCAACCCCCCTTTTGAACTAACACAGTGCATATGAATTTTGAATTTGGTTTTAGCATCTGATTTCGGTCATTTCTCTCTTTCAATTGAATAAATGTCTGTATCAATATATTTGATCTTTATGTGATCAGTACATGTTGTACATGCATGTACCTTTGGATATTAGTTAAATAAGTTAATTATTCATGCCAAGGCCCGTACGTAACTGGTTAAATGTGTCAATAAAAAAGAAAAAGTTTTTGAATAATATCTTTCATATTGCATTGACTTTTAAGTTTTAACTTGTTTAGATTTAGTAATTACAAAAAAATAAACAGAGACTCTGAATATATATAAAACAGTATGTTTTCAATTTTTTTTCTACCAATTTTATATAGAATAATTCTAACGTACATCCGACTTTTATAATTATAAATGTGTTCTCGATTGTTTAAAATTATCATTCAAAATAAAACATTAAAATTATAAATGTGTTCTAAATTATTTAGATACAGTGTAGTTTGAATTTTAGTTGATTCAAATTTTGATTTGATCATAATGCTACTAAAATTTCACAGTTAAAACTTTAAAATTATTTGACACAAGACTACTAAATAATTTGATCCCGCACTACTAAATAATTGAGAACACATCTACAATTTTAGATTTTTTAATTTAAATCATATATTTTTTTCAAATATATCCACCATAAAAGTTAAATGTATCATAAAAAATAGATATACATATATAAGAATTATCCCTTAATATTAGATCAAACTTGTTATAACAAATTACGAGAGTGCTACATCATGCTACATAGCTTATTGGTGTTTTTCATCAGATCATGCCTCATCATTAATTTGAAGCCATATAAGAAGAAAAATAAAAGAAGTTTCAGAATAAAATTAACATACACAATATTTTTTTTGTGCTAATTCAAAAAAATACATCCAGTGTGCAAATATGTTCTATCAATTTTCTCTTTACAGAATTATTATTTAGATGTATTTCCAATGAGTTGTGCATTTTTTTTTTAAATTTATTTGCCCAGAAAAAATCGCATGCTTATAAATTTATCAAGCGCTCATAGACACGCATGCTGGCATGCACAAATAAATTAATTATTAGTGCTAAATGCTAATTCAAATAGATTAATCTCAATATATATAATTGATGACAGAATAAAAAATTATACACAGTAATAGAGTTTTTTTTATCTGACTCTGGATCAAAACAAGCACAACAATTAAAAACATACACACACAAATGCACATTTTATTTGACAAGTTCGATTAAATAGATAGTCGTATATATATTCTTAAAAAAAAATAGATCTTTTAATGCTTAATCATCAATTATTCGATATATATTGTATATCCTTATCGTTATAAATTCTTTTTATTATTACTCATTAATTCTTTAATTTATCTTATATGTATATTAACTCAATATATATTCTTAAGGGAAAATAACGGTACAATTAATGTAAGAGATATTTATCTTTAAAAGTAATTAATAAAGAATAAAGTACTAGATAATTATAATATTTGAATATGGTTGTTAATAAAAAAGTTAGTGGTGTTAATCAGCCGTCTCCGATAAAACCGTCAGAAAACGGAAAAAAGAAAAGAAAAGAAAAGAATGCAGTTGACTACGTAGACGAAAAAAAGAAAAGAAAAAAAGAAGACAATAAAAGATTCTGAAATCTAACAGATCCACCTTCTCTCAGGTACCGTAGTAGGATCCAGCTCACTTTACGGTTTAAGATTAAATATCAGATGGTTTAAGATTCGGACTTACGTATGGGGCAGTATTATTTGGATTTGAGATTCGTGCTAAGTTAAAAATAACGGTCCGGATCAACTAATTGTAAAAGATTTCTATTTCAGGTAATGGAGAGGATGTGATTCGAATTAAGAACCCCCTGGAACTGGAAGTACACAAGTCGGACCGCTCCACAGGCTCCACTGCTTCGGAGCATCCACGGTTCCACCCTTCTAGTTCCCCCCTCTCTCTCTCATCTCAAGAAATTCGCAATGTTCTTCGCTAATCTCATCTCTCGCCTCGCTGCCTCCTCCCGGTCTCGCCTTCTCCGTCCACCGCCTCTCACTTATTCTGCCCTCCTTTCCATCTCCTCCCAATCCAAATCCGACGGCTCTCCCCCCTCCTGGCCCCGCTTCCTTATCCCTCTCGCCGCCGCCGCTTCTTCGATTGCCTTTACCATCGAATATCCTGCCCTTTGCGAGCCCGGCCTTGGTCAGAGGTATATGTTCGATTGTGTGAAACTACGTAATGACTGTTTCTTATCATTGGATTAGTAATCTGTTTGTTTTGGATTGTATGATATAGAGTAGGAGGGAAGGACAGTACTGACCTGGTGGTCAGAGGTTCTCATAAAAGGTTACCAGAAGAGTTTGTAGCAGAACTCAGATCAATCCTTCAGGTGCTCTATATTTTTTTCACACGCATAAAAATATAAAGAAAACACATGAAAGCACATTATATTGGGTGAGTTAAGTTGTTTTGCTTTAAATAATTTTCCAATAAAAAAGAACTAAGTCAACTGATTTTAGTATAACATACACTGGGATATGCCTTTACCAAATTTCCCTCAGTGAGCACTCCTGCTTCATGTAGACTACCACACGGATTAGTCAATTCGGCTATTTTGAAAATGGCAAGGAACTCGGGAACCCAGTCATCCTTTTTACCCCTGGAAAGAATGCAATAATAATAAGACATTTTACTATTTTGAATTACTAAAATCATCCCTACAGGTCTCAGATGTCCTGGTCAGGTTACATTCTATTCACATATATATACCAGAAGTTTTTCTGATTTTATCCCTACAAATTGTGTTGTGGTCTCTTAAATTAGTTTGCTCAGTAACATTACTCTGTATTTGTTTAACAAGTTTTCACAGCAGGATAATGTGACAGTGGATTATGATGAGAGGTATTTTCATGGGAAACCACAAAACAGCTTCCACAGAGCAGTGAACATTCCAGATGTTGTTGTCTATCCAAGGTAATCTAATACAAGATCTCTGCCTTGCTTTGTGAACTCAATCAAAATAGAATACTGGTGACTGATTTGTTAAGACATTTGTTTTGTCTTTTGAGTGTTTTATGTATTTGATCTTGAAACAACCGACAAGGCCATATACAGGTCTAAACTGTTTAGAGCACCTCAAGTTGTTCTTCATCTGGTATTTTCCAGGTTGCAAATGATATTTCTTATTTGACATTGCAGGTCCCAGGATGAAGTGCAGAAGATAGTCCTAGCATGTAACAAGTACAAGGTACGACTGCTGGAAAATGGAAGATAAAATTTAAAAGAACTGAAATATAGATCTGATAAGCTTTGATGAGAACCTTCATATTGTGACATAAAATTTCTAAGAGAATTATTTCTTCTCTAGAGTTTCTCAAGGTTCAGATGCTAGTGATGAAATATTTCTATCTTGACAGATGTTGTTTTGACTACATTATGCTTACAAAATAATTTAGTGGTTTATTTTCCTTTTAATTTGAACAGATTCCTGTTGTACCTTATGGTGGAGCAACATCAATTGAAGGCCACACTTTAGCCCCTAGTGCTGGAGTCTGCATTGACCTGACATTGATGAATGTAAGATCTGCACATCCTAATAATTTTATATGTCTATAGTGTTTTGCTATGATTTCATGATTATAATTTAATGCCACAGAAAGTGAAATCGCTGAATATTGAAGACATGGATGCAGTGGTTGAACCAGGAGTTGGATGGATCGAACTTAATGAATATCTGAAACCATATGGCCTATTTTTCCCGCTAGATCCAGGTATGAAAAAACATTTCCTCT
This sequence comes from Carex pumila, assembly GCA_033356055.1. NCBI lineage: Eukaryota > Viridiplantae > Streptophyta > Magnoliopsida > Poales > Cyperaceae > Carex > Carex pumila. The sequence continues at coordinate 301,005 of JARJHM010000170.1, forward strand.
TTAATTATTTATTTGTTGGAACCTAAAGTCCATAACCTGCTGAAATCTCAACTTTTCTGGTACATAACTAAGGATGTCATCAATTATTACTTATTTAGCCTAAAATTTTGTTCTAAACACGAAGGACCTGGTGCTACTATTGGAGGAATGTGTGCCACACGGTGTTCTGGTTCCTTGGCTGTCAGGTAGTTTCCATCATTGTTTAATGTGCAATTTTTACTCTAAATTATACAAATTTTTATAGTAATAATTTTTGTTTGACTACCAATTCTTTAGTTTTTAGGTATGGAACAATGCGTGACAATGTTATCAGCCTCCAGGTTCCTCTCTTTCTCTCTCCGCTTGTTAAGGGCATATTGAGGCTGAATTTACTCTAAATGTACAGTTAAAATTAAATTAAAAAGACTTAATTTAACATTGAATCATTATCAAGGTAAGTACTGGCTGAAATTTCTGCATCTTATGTAGGATGTATATTTTGCATGAATTGCAGGTAGTCCTAGCAAATGGTGAACTTATAAAGACTGCCTCTCGTGCTCGAAAGAGTGCAGCTGGGTATATTATATATATTTTTTGAGAGAAATATTTCTACATTATTAGACATTTGATCAACTCCATTTGTGCATCATAGTGTGTATATTTTAATTTCTTCATGGGTTTTAAAGTGGTATCGTGTGCATCACTGTTTCAGTGTTTTGCCTTAGCAAGGATCAATTGAACTTTCTTTCTTTCTTTGTTTTTTTACAACAAACAATTTGTATTCAAAATTTTAAAAGAAGGATCAGTTGAACTTTCAATGGCGTATCTTTCCAACTAGATGTATTGTGCACTGATAGGCTTTTCAAATGTTTTTGTCAGATATGACTTGACACGGTTGATGATTGGAAGTGAAGGCACCTTGGGAGTTATTACCGAGGTCACTCTACGTCTTCAGAAGCTTCCCTCACATTCGGTTGTATGTTTTTTCTTCCTCTCCTTTTTGCATCGTCTATTTTCTGCATGATTGATTACTTTATTTTGGGAATGATAACCGAACTACCAACAACTGGTTGCTAATACATTTCTCAAGAATTCCATAAAAGAGAGATTGTTTTTTCAAATTCGAAAGAAGACATGGTAAACCGAGCTAATTGAAAAGGTGGGTATCAATTATGTAGAGACCCCTGCCTTATGTTAAAAGTCATTAAAGCCTGTATATATTGAACTGAGATTTAAAGTTCTGGAAGGATTTAAAGTATATTATGGAACTGAAGGTTATTTTTTTTTTATTGTTTTCAATGAGGCAAGATGTAGAAGTTATTAAAATCTTTCATGGGCTTTTTTGATTCATGCATTTGGATGATATTATCCAGGACACAGTTTATGAGCTGTTATGAATTTATTTATGCTGTGGTATATAGGAATTTCTCTAGAAAGTATTATAAAGCATTTCTAAGAATGGTGAAATGAATATTGTTCAGGTTGCAATGTGTAACTTTCCAACAATAAAGGATGCTGCTGATGTTGCTATTGCGACAATGCATTCCGGGATACAGGTTAGTGCTTCTGATTGGATCCAAGCATTAAGTTGGGTATCATGGTAATAGTACCAGGGTTTATTTTACCGGCCAATATTGTACTGGTACCACATTTACTATTGCTTTGATCAAACTTTAGCCTTTCTTTAAATTTTTTTGTGCTTGAGTTGGATTCAATTGCACAGATGTGGTAGGTTGATTTTTAATTGTGGCACACTACAATTAGCCATGCTTAAATTAAGGCCGTGTTACATTTTTCAATTGAGAGTGTACTGAGGCTTAATTAGGTTAATTACAAAATGCAACTTATTGCATGATGAAGGCCAATTCTGGCTTCTTGAATCACGCACATATATTAAAGATAAATATATTTTTTCGTCTTATCTAAGCTTCTAAATATTGTGCTTTGTCATCACTATGTGACTCTTATCATTTTTTTGAAGTAGTTGGTGAAAGACTACTAGTTTATATATGAAGAAAAATTACAGGATGCTTTATCATTTTTTAAACCCTGCTGCACAAAATATGGAACAATCTGCAGTTTAGCAGCTTTGCCAATAAACCAGAATACAGCTGTGATTTATTGATTTCATTTTTCTTGAAAGGAAGTGGCCTCAAGGGCCAATGTTTCTAACATAGAAATATTAGTTTAGTGCAGGAAACATCCGTTTATTGATTTCATTTAGTGTAAAATGTCGAGTACTAAATTCGGCAATTTGATATAATGGGGTACCTTTAGTTTGGGATTTTTGATACTGATTATTAAGACCCAAACAGTATTATGTCATTATTGTCTTTATGAGTTCTGAGTTTTTTTTTTATATGTTCCCTTCCATTCTAGAATGATGTTAAAAGAAGAATAAAGTCATAAACCCTATCGAGGGGTTCCAATGCTGTTATTGTATCATAAGTATTAAATGGTACAATTAATATGTTATGTTATTTAGCACATGTATTATGTTCATACTTGATAGTGCTTTCTAGAACATGAAATAATTGATTAAGGAAATGCCAGTAGAATGGTTTATCGATCACCTTATTGTTGCCAAACTGCTGAACACTAAATGACTCTATAACTGCAAAGGACCACACACTTTTGAACCTTCACTATCGATTATTTTTCGTCCATATTTTCTTTTGCCATTGCTGGAAGAATTTTCTTCACCCTTTGTGTAGGTGTCTAGAGTGGAGCTCTTGGATGAAGTTCAAGTAAGAGCAATTAATGTGGCCAATGGTAAAAACTTACCCGAAGTGCCTACGTTAATGTTTGAGTTCATTGGCACAGGTTATTGCTATACTTTCTTTTATCGACTAAATTTGTGTATGACAACCAACTTCGTAGGATTACCATACATATTTACCCTGGTACATAATGCTGTAGTGGCAAATCAGCCCTCAATCTTCTAAAACATTGCGAAAACTGTTGATAAATATGATAACCTAACTAGTACCTCATCTTTCAGTTCCTAATGTCTTGTCAACATGAATGTTCTAAAATCAATTAATATTCTATAATTATAGAAGCATATGCACGGGAACAGACCCTGATAGTTCAGAAAATTGCCACTGAACACAAAGGAACTGATTTTGTCTTCGTTGAAGAGCCTGAGGCCAAAACCGAACTATGGAAGGTTAGCCTTGTAAAAAGTTTGGTTTATTTCCCCCTTAAAATATTTTTTGCAAATAACCTTTTCTCATTTTTTATAGTTAAACTGTCTCCTCCTTCTAGTTGATTGTTTGGCCATATTGTTCCTAACAGATAAGAAAGGAGGCACTCTGGGCTGGTTTTGCAATGGCACCTGGATATGAAGCTATGATTACAGTTTGTCTATCGTGTTCCTTTTACCTTTATTCATAGTTTTCATTTTCTTTTGGTATTTTCAAATATAAGTTCGCTGTACGTTATGTTACTTGACCAATAATTCTCCTTTATCGTTTACTTACTGTTACTTCAATTCCTACTTTTGCAAACAGGCCACCAAGGCAAGGTGTTTACCAATGTAAGCTTATGTATGCATTTGTTTAGAATACTCTCTTGATAATGAATTTCTTTGTTATTCAGGACGTATGTGTTCCTTTATCAAGGCTAGCAGAATGTATATCATTGTCAAAGGAACAACTTGATGAATCTTCCTTGTTGTGGTAATATCACCTCCTGCAATAGGTCGAATTCCATTATTTCATACATCTTGTTTGCTGTGAAGTGAGTACTTTATATGTAACACTATATGGCTTTGTAACTGTTTGACTGATTTTGCATCTGGTTCTGATTATTTAGTATGGTCATTGCTCATGCGGGTGATGGAAATTTCCACACTATTATACTATTCGACCCTAATAATGAAGAACAAAGGAAAGAAGCTGAGAGACTTAACCATTTGATGGTTCACACTGCCTTATCAATGGAAGGTATAATTTCCTCATTAAATACTTTATTGCACACACAGGAGTTGATTGCTTGTTTGTTGACATATAATTGGTTTTGAAAGCAAGCTACAAGCCTACAACATCAATTAGAAATACATATTTCATAAGAATAGTTTTGTTAACTGAATTCAGTATCGATTTACCTAATAAGCAATCAAGTAATTTATTACCTGCAATAAAGGGGCTATTATTATCCCTTGGCAGAATTTCTCTTGCAATAATTGTTGAACCAGATACCAGAAGAGACCTTAATTTGAATATTTTTGTGCATGATAGGCACATGCACAGGAGAGCATGGTGTTGGTACTGGGAAAATGAAGGTACATGCTTCTAATTCTCGCATGTCTTCATGTTTAGCACATTTTATATCTCCTTATTGTAGAATGATGAGTTTCACATATATATATCAATGGACAAGAATTAGTTTGCAAACATTAGAATGCAATTTAACATTGGATTGAAATCTGCAGCTTCTAAATTGTTCTTCTGAGCAACTTCTGTTGATATGTTAATAGATTCACCCATCTTTACTTTTGCTGATTCATCATTTAATTGCATGTTACACATTCTTTTGTAATCAGTATTTGGAAGAAGAGCTGGGAATTGGGGCACTGAGAACAATGAAGAGAATAAAGAGTGTGATAGATCCAAATAACATCATGAACCCAGGAAAATTGATCCCGCCTCACGTCTGCCTCTAGGGACAATAACTATTTTATGTGCTTGATCTTGTCATTTGGTTTGCTGACATTATATTGACCTAATTAAACTTGTAGCGTCACTATCATTAATGTTTCTCCATGAATAAATAAACTCGTGATATTATTATTTCTTTTTATGAAGAGGTCGTCTCTTCCACTTCGTCTTTTTCCAGTATCGTGATGTAGTCCAGTGTTCTAAATCACGTTTTCTGGGAGTTTTTATCCTCTACTGCACACGTTGCGCGCGAGTTCGGATCTCCTAAAGTAACCAAATTTTTTGAGTTTAGATCCGGACCGTCAGATTTGAATTGGGCCACCAGGTTAATCTCGAATTTGAGTTTATATCTGGGCCGTTGGGTATACAGCCGTGCCCTTGTATCTACAGAGAAGGAATTTATTGAGTGCATGATTCTCTACGTTAAACTCGAATTGATAACTTGTTGAGGACCGCCACTACCAGTGCATACTAGAAGATTTAAAAGAAAAATCCCTGCTGGAGGTGAAATCTTAAGGACTCAAAAGTTGCAAGAGTCAAGACAACTCATAATCACCACTGCCCAAACGTTCGTCCGTCGCCAGCAAACTGGGGGCAGTAATGGATTCAAAAGGAGGCTTAGCTGCACTTGAAAATTTGTAAATTTGTCCATTGAATTTTATAATTTTTAAATGTATTAATACTTTAAGCCTTCTCTATAAAATAAAATTATACTACTATTTTTTTTCTAACCCCCTCATCTCAATATTCTAGTTCCGCCCCTGCAGCGAACCTTGATGCGCGCATGATAATTCTGATACACCAACACAGGATACGTGAAATAATGGGAATTGGGAACGCTAATTTTAATTTTTACCCGAGTTTATTTTGTGTTTAATTTCCTCCAACACATGATATTTCTTGTATGGATCATGGTTAAAACACTAACGAAAAGAAAATTTCAGTGCGAGAATAAACTCTTAACAACATTCTCTCTTTAATATATTCAAACTCGAATGAAATTTATATTTATAAAATTAGATGGCTTGATTTCATTTGTTCTCTCTTTAAAACAAAACATAGCTCAATTTCTTAACCAGCGTTACAAAACCAAGTATGCGAGCTAATCATCATTGTCTTACTCATGCCACTCTAAGCTATATTTATTTCAACAATGACATTAACACAAAAATTCGAAACAAACGACAATCTGATATTGCAATAGTTATGAGTTATCGAATACTTTTTTCGTTAGAAATCATTTGATCTAAAACTAACATATTGAATTGATTTATTGACATAGAAAAAGATTCATTCGCAAATAACATATATATAGCAAGCGGATTAATAATGTTCGTTTTAGATCAGATGGTCTTGATCGAAAAAACAGAGGACGGTGTTATTTTGAGAGCAATAGTTACAAAAGAGTGAGATTAGCGTGTGTTAAGCTTACCAAGAGCACTTGTTGAGCTTAACTTCAAAATCTATCGAATTAACTTCAAATGATGAATTCAAACCGTTAAAATCAATTTACTTTATGAATAATGTGTGTACATACACAATTTTAAATTTTGAAATTCCTTTAGTGCAAAATTGAGTGGTTAAAATTAAAAAAAAATTTATTAGTTATTTTAATACATTTATTTTTCTTCACTTATTAATCATTTGTCTTTGTACTAAATGAATTAAGAAAAAATAAATTTTGTATGTATACGCATCAATCAGTAATAAAATTATAAAAATATAATTGGTAAAATTACACCTATTTGTTTTGAACCAACAATATAACTGAGAAACTTTAAATTCTACTCATATTATTGAGGAGGGATCTTATATCAAAAGTTTTTGGTTCCCAATCTATCCTAATAAAATTATATCTCAAATAACTATTTGTTAATTTTCATGATTTGATTTATATATTTTTTTACCCTATAAATTGTGAGTTGCATTCAAATAATAAAAAAAAAACTTGCATTTAAATTATAGGGAGCATCTAGCTATCCCCTGTAACAATCCCCCATTTCATCCCCCAGACATTAACTACTTCAATAATTACTAACTACTTAGGGGGGACCACTTACTATTTTGGGACCACATAATATTTGAAAGATTTTATAACTGGCGCGCTCAAGTATTCATCTATAATGCATCAAGTATTAATCTGTAACACATAAAGTATTCACATCTAATATATCAAGTATTTTTTAAAAAAAAAAATGGACACGTTTTTAGAGGTGGGATTTTTTTTTTCGTTCAATATAATCAATATTTCTAACAATCGGTGAGAAATTTTGCAAATCTAAAACCACAAATGTTTTTGACATAATTTTATCTTTAAAATGAGATCCATGATGATATACTTTTGAGTTGTCCGTTGTACAAGTATTCATCCTTATCGAGAAAGTATTCATTCTCGTCGTGCAAGTGCAAATATAAAAACTGAACACATCACTCATCCATCTTTTACACGTTTTTAGAGGTGATTTTTTTTTCTCCGTTCAATCTAACCAATATTTTTAATGATCTATGAGGAATTTTGCAAATCTAAAACCACGAACGCTTTCTACACAATTTTATCTTTCAAATGAGATCCATGATGACATAATTTCGAGTTGTCTGTTGCACAAGTATTCATCTCTTATCGAGAAAGTATTAATCCTTGTCGTGTAAGTGCAAATATAAAAACTGGAACATCACTCATCCATCTTTTACATGTTTTTAGAGGTGAGTTTTTTTTTTTTTCGTTCAATCTAACTAATATTTCTGATGATCTATGAAGAATTTTACAAATCTAAAACCATGAATATTTTCTACATATTTTTATCTTACAAATGAGATCCATGATGACATACTTTCGAGTTGTCTGTTGCACAAGTATTAATATCTTGTCACGCAAGTATTCATTTATACACATTAAAATATTCATCTCTAAGACATCAAGTATTCATTCATATATCTTTTTTTTTTCAAAATTTATTTATATGTTATTTATTTAATACGCAGTGGCCTAATTCATCATTAATAAAGCTTTGTTCTTTACAAAACTCGCTACTTCATAAGGAATGAGAACATAAACATGAAAGGGATTAATTGCATATACATATACAAAATTATTTTGATACGATTGACAGTGACGGATCTGACCCAGTAGAGACGTGCTCTAGTATTCATTCCTACACATTGAAGTATTCATTCATACACGATAAAGTATTCATTCCTGATAGAGGCGTGCTTAATTGGGATGGAGTGACGGATGATCTCCGGCAGAACGTTCGTTGGAGCGGGAGCAGCAGGCATAGAGTGAAAAAAACAGAGACAAAAGTGCAAGAGGAAGGGAATTTATTGTATTTACCATTTCGAGGTGGGAGAAGGAGGGGAGCTTATCGATGAAAAAATGGAGGCGAAGGAGGAGGTGGGAAAGGGAGGTAGAGGTGGAGGTGAGGTGAGGTGTGGTAGGCGAAGGTGAAAGAGGGAGGTGGAAGGCGGAGGTGGAAGAGGGAGGTGGGAGAAGGAGGTGGGAGAAGAAGATGGAGGTGAAAGTGGAAAAATGGAGGTGGAAGAGAAAAGGAGAAAGAGGAAATAAATAAATGTTGTTAAAAATAGTAGTTATAGTTATAGTTAAAATAGAAAGTTAGTTGGGGGATGAAATGGGGGATGGATAGGTGGGAGAAATTATAATTACCCTAAATTATATAGTTAATGCTTAAGATATGTTTCCATTTATGGTCCGTATGCATTAAAATTTTTTTTTTTGAAGGTCAGTGAGCGGACTCACTTGACAATTTCATTGAAATTTTAATAATGTATCTTTCTTTGTTTAACTTTCTTTATTAATATGCATTTAATGCGCAGAGTCAGAATAAATTAGTGAATAAAAAAAATTCTCATTATCCTAAATATTACAAATTTTATTATCAAAATATCGCTTCCAAAAACAAATGCTACAATCCTGAGTTCAAAACAACAACGGATACGCACGGACCCATCCGACGTCACACTTGCAAGTTGGAAACACATCACTATCAGCAAAATTCCAAAATTCTTTTTAAATCCAAATCTTTGTGAGGAATTCCGTGGAGGTTATTCGTATCATAAATCACTGACAAAACAAACCCTAATAAGTAACAGTCGTCTGGTCGTCCTCTGTGACTTGCATAACAGAGATTATATCAATAAACTCGGACAGACAACCCAGACTCCTCCTAACCTAAAGAACAAATAAGAAATGACAAACTGACATCATGGTATAAACATCACATTCCATTACTCAATTAATACCAAACACCTTTTCTTTTCCTCTTTTTATTTTTTTTTTATATTTTTCCTGAATTGGAACTTGTCAGAAGCCCTTTGGACCATCTTCGTCCAAAGAGCTATACGCACCATATGATGCTAATCAATTAAAAGTTAAAACTGTAAATTAATTGCTAATTCTTTCTTTGCGTTGTAAATCCAACCTGTAATATGTATTTAAATTTCCATTATCCTAAAAATGGAGACCTCCAATACCTTTTCAAATGTTCTATTTCTTACAAACAGGATGAAAGCAATTGGTTTTGCCAGGATAGAAAATTGAAAATAACATAATTTAATACTAAATACAAATTTTAATTCTGTGAGTTAATAAATTTTCTGTATGATATTTACAAATTTCTTCTATTACAGATAAATTTATTTGTTAAACTAATAACTACAAATGACGGAGATTGTGGAACAAACTATTGTGTCTATTTGAAGTGCTCTTTTTCAACATAGTATCAATAATAAGAACAATAATTTGGTTCACAATCATTGTAATTCATAATTACTATTAATAATTTAATTTAATTTAATTCTAATATCATAATTAAATATCATTAATTCACAAAAATAAACTCTTATTTATTTAATATTAAATTGTGTTGAATTTCTGACAAAAATAATTCATCACAAACAGAACAAATAAAAAATTGAATAATGGAGGCCTCCATTCTTAGGATAATGGAGATTTTAAATAGCAATTAAATTACGATTTAAATTAATTAGCACAATGTATGTCCGCAACTCTTTGAACGAAAATGATACGAAGGGAAGGGCCACGCACGAGTTCCTCGCACCAACTTTTTTTCAAGTAAAACCAAACACCTTTTAGCAAGCAGTAAGCACCGCACTCAACACTTCTCCAAACCCAGATCAAACCCACCTCACCATCCTCAAACCATGTCAACACCACCGCCGCAGATAGTTGAAGAATGCCGTGGCGTTCTCTCCGTCTACAGCGACGGCACAATCGTCCGTTCGGCAAACCCAAGCTTTCCTGTGTCAGTCCGTGACGATGGCTTGGTTGAGTGGAAAGACGTGTTATTCGACCCGATAAACAACCTCTCTCTCCGCCTCTACAAGCCCCGCCACATCACCTCCAAGCTCCCGATCTTCTTCTACTTCCACGGTGGCGGCTACTGCATTGGTTCCCGCACCTGGCCCAACTGTCAGAACTACTGTTTGCGTTTGGCGTCTGAGTTGTCTGCCATAGTTATAGCGCCTGATTACCGCCTTGCGCCAGAGCACCGTCTCCCTGCTGCAATAGAAGACAGCATCACATGCCTCCTCTGGCTCCAGTCTCAGGCTGCTGGTTTAAATTCGGACCCGTGGCTTTCTGAGTCGGCTGATTTTTCCCGGGTTGTGATATCGGGTGATTCAGCTGGTGGTAACATAGCACATCATTTGGCAGTCCGGTTCGGCTCTGCATCTGGCCGGGCTGAGCTTGAGCCGGTTCGTATCAAGGGGTATGTGCAGCTGATGCCATTCTTTGGTGGGGTCGAGAGGACGAGATCCGAAGCAGAGTGTCCCAAAGAAGCATTCCTTAATCTGGAGCTGAATGACAGGTGAGGTTCTTATTTACTTGGTATGGCAAAACGGTTTACAAAATCACCAAGCGCAAAAACAGAAATTATTGAAATCTAGGTTGGTTGATAGACGATGGTTATGATCAAATCATTGATGAACAGTTGCAATTATTATTAGTATGTATTCCAGGGAAGCCAATCTGCTACTTTTCATGAGAAAAGGAGGACCCTCCTATTCTCTATCCAAACCGTTCAACATCGATCTAACGGCTTTAATTTTTTTTTAACATGACACAAATCTCAAAGCACAAATTTAATTGAACCTGTTTGATTGATTTTAAACAGTTCGAATTGAAAAATAAGAGAATCCTCATTTTCTCAAGAAAAGAAGCAGAGTTCATTCCGTATTCCAGAGCATGTAGTATGCTTAAATAGAGGGTACAGAATTGAACCCTTATTTTTTATTTGTCTTCTCTGTTCCGAAGCATAGACTTTTTTTTGTGAGAAAGAATAAGGTTCTGGTCTAAAATAAGGATAATTTTCGGCATACCTATTGAAATATAGATTGTTTATTTTTCATTATAACACTTACACTCTATATTTTATCATTTTAAATTAAAATAATTGCTGCCATACTTATCAAAGAATTTTTTATTCAAAAAATATATTATAGAACAAGAGAGAAAAACAAAGACTACCTCAATTTTTGTATCATAGAAAGATCGGAATTATTTTCGGTCCAATTTTTATTTCCACCTGAAAAGATTGGAGGATCTTATGTGATTTGTTTCTTGTTTCTTGTTTGTCGGCCATTTTTATTAATATCTCAAAAAAAATAGATAATTTTAAAAATAACTTTGTTTTTTTATTTTTTTTATTAATGCCCTAACCGCTTGGAAGCGGAGCGGGCCAATATCAACACCAAACCGCCCATATAGTGGGCGGTCCACTGTTTTTTTTTTTTAAAACAAAATTTTTTTATTTTTTTTATTGAAATATTAGAAATGTTGAATATATTTCTTTAGAAATAGATGTAATACAATATAATTTGATTTATTAGAAAGACTACAACAAATAACCCGGATCAATATTTTTCAGGCCGGATTTTTCGCGACTGTAAGAAAAATTAATATATCTCTTTATGTGTTATTGGACAAAAATAAAAATACTTAGATTCTGAGTTATTGATCCCGGTTCAAAAGTCACTTCTATGTAATCTAGAAAATATTATAATCCTTCTAGGACATTTAATTTATAAAAAGTTGTATTTATTTTGAGAATTCTTTTTGAATAATAATTATTAAATAACTTAAAGTTTTTATTTTTTTTTCAAAAATAGATACAACTTTTTATAAATTAAATGTCCTAGAAGGATTATAATAAAAATTATCTATTTTTAAAAAAAAAATGAAGTTATTTTTAAAATTATCTATTTTTTTTGGAATATTAATAAAAATGGCCGCTTGTTTCTTGACTCAAACAAATATCAATAATATAATACCAATTAGAAGATTCTTTAGTATTTTATTGGGATTTGGGACCACAAAAGATTCCCAATTAGAGATCTTCTGTGGTTTGCTTCTCGACTCTTAACTCCAACCAACGTTAACAATGTAATATCAAACACAGAAAATCTATTAATTTTTTTTTATTGGAGCTGCATAAGATTCCTGATCGAAAAAATATATTTAGATCGGTAGAATTTTTTCTTCTAAAATTCCAATTTTTCATCAAAACTTGAAAATGGCTTATTTCTCCAATTAAAACAAATAACTTTTCTCATTTTTTCTTTCTTTAATATAATTTTGAACTTTTTATTAATCTTTTATTTTAAGTAATTTTAACTTCTAAGATAAAAGGACTAATTTATTTTTCTCTTCAAACGAACACATTCTTACTGCCCAACTACGATCTATTATTTTGCACTCCAATCAATAAAATATTGAATGCTAATGTATAAGTTTAGCTACTAGATTTATATTGATGAAAAAACAGGTCATTTGTTTAAAAGTTTAGAATTTGGGTTATTCTAATCAATGAAATAAAAGTTTAAAATTAGATTAAAGAAGGACAACTGAGAAATATTATTTGTATTCAGTGGAAAACCCAATTTTTACGTTTTAATAGAGAAATTAGGTATTTAAAAGTTTTTTAAGGTAAACAAAAAAAAATTGAAGGTCATGTTTAAAAGTTTTTAACGTGTATGACAACCATTATTAATGTTCCGAAGCATATAGTTAATTGGATGACATCTCCAACTAGTTTTTTCATATAAATGACATAATATTTGCAAAATTGAAAACTAAAGCAAGATAATTGATTTAATCCATTTGGCCAACAATCATGCCAAAGTTTTTAGTACTGTATCGGGAGATGAACTAATGCAATTATGCAACAGGTACTGGCGGCTGTCGCTTCCCCTTGGTGCGAACTTCGACCACCCATTCGCAAATCCATTTGGGCAAGACAGCCCTGGTCTGGAGCCGGTTGAGTTTGAACCGACTTTAGTAGTGGTTGGGGAGTGTGATCTTTTGACAGACCGGTCGGTGGATTACGCACGTAGGCTGAAGCAGATGGGGAAGCCGGTGGAGGTGGCCAAGTTCAAGGACCAACAACACGGATTCTTCACCATTAATCCGTGGTCTGAGTCATCTGCCGAGCTTATGCGCATGTTACGCCGGTTTGTGGAGGAGGTGGGTGTGAGGTCTGGCTAATTGATTACAGGTTCTTTTGTCTGGCTCATGCTGTTTGTGTTGGTTGCTTGATTTGTTTCCGCGATTACAACTTCATCTGCGCGATTCCATGGAAAAAAAGTCTTTAATTTTTTTGTTTGGTTGCACGGGGAAAGAATACCTTTGGTATAATAAGATTTAAACTGATAATTTAAAGAGTTCTTACCTTAGTTGTTGTGTAATTGTCTGGATTCTTAATATAGGTTCAGACTTGTCACTTGTTGTTTTCGTCTGTTGCATGTGCAGAACGGTTGATATTGGCGTTTATATCCCGATCGTCCGATCTAATTCTGATTGGACAGTGAATATTAAAGGGACATTGTATTAAAATGTTATAACAACTAGGGGGTTCAATTATAAAATGCTTTATTATGGTGGGAGCTGCATGTCAATCTCTCACAAGATCAAAGGATTAATGTGGTTGTTGAGTAAGAACAAGATCTTTACTGAAACAGTTCTCCAATCCCAAAAATGGATAGGGAACACATATTGTCTGATTGTCTCACATGCTTTTATGCAGAATGAGATTGAATCTACAAATTACCTTTTCCTTACATGTTCATACGGGCCATTGCCCGGTTCATGAATTGTTCATGAATTCGACCGGTGAGGGATCGCACTGAGCGGAATTTGGTTTGGTTTGGTGGCTTGGGTTTTTTTATTTGCTTGGTAGGTGAGTTGTTTTGTGACTCTTTTCTCTTTGGTTGTTTACATCATGGTCTTGACGTTGATCGTGAATTGTAAAAGATCAGTTGGGAGGTTAGGTCGGAAGAATAAAAGTGCTCTGTTAAAACAGTTCTTTAGTGCTGTCAAGAGTATTTAATTTTATGAGATAAAACAAGCTACTGAAAATTAGTATCTTTTTGTTAATTTGTAATACAAATTATTTGGTACGGTAATATACCAAATTTCTCATTTCTTAAATTTTATTTTAATGTAATAAACTCCGAGAACTTTCTGGTCGTGAATCGTGATAATTCCTTCCGAACCAAACCTTCTCATCCTTGACAACATGCACAGGAGAGCACGGTGTTGGTACCGGGAAAATGAAGGTACATGCTTCTAATTCTCGCATGTCTTCATGTTTAGCACATTTTATACCTCATCATATAACGAGGATTTTAACACACACATATATATATATAGGAACATGCTAGCGTGCTATGTATAGCATAGAACCCCTCTATGCAACGGCTTGGATTTTGAGTTTTTAAAATCTTAATGGTCGATCCGAACCGTTCATCTTGTTCTCCATATTAATATGTGTTTGGAGACCAAATTTTACATTTTTTGAAATTTTTTTACTATTTCTTTAGATTTATTGAAAATCGCTGTTTTTTATGGTACATATTTGCTGAAAACAGCGATTTTCAATAAATCTAAAGAAATAGTAAAAAAATTCCAAAAAATATAAAATTTGGTCTCCAAACACATATTAATATGGAGAATAAGATGAACGGTTCGGATCGACCATTAGAATTTTAAAAACTCAAAATCCAAGCCGTTGCATGGAGGGATTCTATACTATGCATAGCATGCTAGCATATTCCTATATATATATATATATATATATATAGAGTTAGGCTGGGGTGCTATGGATAGCATAGTGAGCTCTCGTGCTACGGCTCAATATTCAAGTTTTTAAAATCCAAACGGTCGATCCGAACCGTTCATTGTTTAATCCATATTGAAATGTGCTTGGAGACTAAATTTTACATTTTTTGGAATTTTTTTACTATTTATTAAGTATTTTTGAAACCACTGTTTTTCAGTGGTGCAGAATTTTAATAAAAACAGCGATTTTGAAACTATCTTAATAAATAGCAAAAAAAATTCAAAAAATGTAAAATTTTGTCTCCAAGCACATTTCAATATGGATTAAACAATGAACGGTTCGGATCGACCGTTTGTATTTTGAAAACTTAAATATTGAGCCGTAGCACGGGAGGTCACTATGCTATCCATAGCACCCCAGCCTAACTCTATATATATATATATATATATCAATGGACTAGTTATGGTTTGCAAATGTTAGATGCAATCAAACATTGGACTGAAATCTGCAGCTACCACTTTACAGCTATGCTATAATGAGTCTATGCTGTTTTGCTCCTAACTTGTTCTTCTGATAAGCAAAACAAGTTATGAGCAAAAACAGTTTAGACTCATTATAGAAAAATGAAATGGTCAATTAAATAAGCCTAACATTTTAAAAGAAAAATTTATTTAATTTTTTACATAATGGCTTGAAATGTACCATCAGCGTCAGATAAAATGACATTTTGCCTTTGCTCCTTTAATTGAAAAACCGTAAGATGAAAATTAAAATATGATAGCAAAGTATAACTGATTTTCCAATAAGACAGTTTTCAGAAGACAAAAATAAAATAAAATATTCTTTCGGCAACAAGGGAAATACAATACAAAAAATTAAAAATCAATTAGATAAGTTCCTAACAATTACCTTAACACTTAGCAAACCTCCTTAGAGAGTAGTATAATTCTAGCAGTGAGTTTTCATCCTTAAGCCGTGATGTGATACCCTAAAAAATTATCAGAAAAATTACATATCCAAATTATTGTTTTGTTTTTCTTATTATCCTGAGACAATAGCAGAAAATAAATCATTTATGACTTACATCAAACTCAATCGACTCTGTTGAGCATGAAAAAACGTCTTTGGTAGTAGAAGTTGCCAAACCTAGTTTCTCAGAAACAGTTTTACAAATTCCTTCAGTTTTCTCACCACTCCTCTCTACTCCTAGTACTTGAAATGTTCTCAAAGCCTCACAGGTTTCTTCTAAGCTGAACAATTCAATTTGAGAACCTCTTGTCAGATGCATAGTTTTATAACATTAAACAAGTGATTTTTAGATAATGTAGGACCTTTTGAGTTTTTTTTTTTTTTTTTTTTTCTAGATAAAGACCTACCGAGATTAAATATTCATGCTATGTTATCAAATTAACTCTATGCATCACTGATTGGTATGTCTTGAGCATTTTTCAATTTTGCATAACATATAAACAAAAATTATCTGTAACCAATTCAACACTAAGCTTAAAAATTCAGACTTCAATTAAATTTTACATCATGATTAGATGATCAATCAAATTGATGAAATTCTACACACACCAGTGATGTGTTCTCCACAAATACAGTGCAATCTATGTCTTTCACGAAAAAGAAAACTGAGAAGACAAGGAATTGAGACTTCAAATAAAACTTACATCATGATTAAATTACCAATCAATCACAATATATTTTTTTCAATAAACTTAAAATTCAGAACTTCAAATAAAAATTGAACAATCACCCATAGCCCATATACATCCTTCACAGTGAACTAAAAAAATAAATAAATGAAACCCCTACTCCTAAACCGAAAATAAAATTGAACTAATTTCACAAAATTTCAAACCCTCAATTCAAACCTAATTTCACAAAATTTCAAATTATCGAACCAAAATAGCATACAAGAGAGTGTGGCAAATCGGTAGGTGCTCGGGCTAAGAGAGAGAGGAGGGCCACGGTTGGGCTCGGTTCTCGGTAGAGAGAGAATGAAATAAAAATGGCGCAATATCGAAGAGAACGGCGGAAATGATATTTTCGGATGATTAGGAAGCAAATCCAACACTGACGGCTTCAAAGAGACTAACGCGCACATCTCAGGAAAAAAAAATATAATTTTTTTAAGAGTGAGTCTATGGTATCATGTATATTACGATTTGGCACTGTGTTACGGTTTTATATTCGAGTTTTCAAATCCTAACGGTCGATCCGAACCGTTTATCTTGTTTTCCATATTAATATGTGTTTGAAGACCAAATTTTACATCTTTTGAAATTTTTTTACTATTTTTTTAGATTTATTGAAAATCACTGTTTTTGGATGGTCCAGAATTTTCAGATCAAGTGATTTTCTAAATATCTAAAAAAATAGTAAAAAAAATTTCAAAAAATGTAAAATTTGGTCTCCAAACACATATTAATATGGAGAACAAGATGAACGGTTCGGATCGACCGTTAGAATTTGAAAATTCGAATATAGAGCTGTACCACGGTAACAACCCATATGCATAGTACCATAGACTTACTCATTTTTTTAATGTATCCATCTAAACATTTAAAGTAATCAAATTTTCTATTAAAATATTTTAATATCTAATATAATCATAAAAATCTAATATTTCTTCTATTTTTTTATTCATGAAATCTATTATTTAATTATTTAAAAAATTAAAGGGTTAGTTTTCTGTATAACATTATACTCTTTATTATATCTAATATATCACTTAAGTTTGTCTATTTTTTTTAATATTGATCCATAAAAGTTATTATTCACAATTAAGTATTTTTGTTAGAATTTGTTTTTTCTCATTTTACCCTTCTTCTTTCTTTTGGTGTCTTTTATCATAAGTTTGCTCAGCTGGTGGAAAAAAGAACTCGAAAAGAGCAGAATGTTACTCTAAACCAATTCAAGATTTTAGAAAAACATTCTAGGAGTGAATCAATCAAGTTGGTTACTAAAGTCTTTTATTTTTTTTATTTTTTTGAAAAATATAGAGAAAATGAGTTTACTTTTGCTATGATTGATGCTAAAGGGATTGCTGATTAAATGAAAATTGAAATGGTGTTTCAGGTAAAACGTAGGGCTATAAAAAAATATATATATATATATTTTGATAAAAATCCTGATACAATTAGAAAGCAACAATCTGCTTAAGACAATTTTAGAATAGCATATTTTCTTGTTTTAGTTAAGAACAGGCCTGATAACTAGAACCACTTTTAGAAGGTCTCTACGACTTTTCAAAGTTAACAGACCAAGATCATTTTCAAGTCTATAAATCGTTCATCAAAACTATGTAAATTGTTTATTTGAAGTCTATAAACCTATAAATTTTATTTTTTAGATCTAGAGCTAGCTGCTGGTTTCAATTATTTAAATCCAAGGCTTTTTATGACTATAAACCTTACTACACTGTTAGAAAAATATTAAACTTTATAAAATCAGATAGTAATTAAACTTTGTTATAAAAAACCAGATAAATCCAATAAATATATCCAATAAATAAATAACAATAAATAAATAAGATTGAAACAATAGTACCCGGATCGTGTACGAAACACTGTCCTTAAGCGAATTCCTCTCTACCGTGCAAGATGGAACCGCAACCAAGATAATCCGGAGTTGTCAACTTCTTAGGATACGACCTTGGAAGTGACTGACGATAACTCCGCAATAACCAGCAATTTGTTGAATAATAATAATTTGGAAATATAATTTGGGAATATATATCAATTTGGAGTATGATATAGATTGATATATATTGTATAAAAAAGATGAATAGATGTGTACAGGACAGAAGAGATTATCGTTGAGAAAATTAAGTACTCAAAAATCCTGAAGGGTGTAAGATATTTATAAGGAAATCATAACGGCTAGTATTGAAAGGAACGTAAATATGCCAACTTAATTACAGCTTGCACACTAATGAGTCTTTAGTGAAAAAGTGCCAGGCTGTTAACAGATTTTTAACGGTAAATAAAATATAATGATAAATAAATATTGTATATCAAATTTTGAGTTTTTATATAAATATAAATAAATATTTAACATACACAACTCTATAAAATATTAATCTAAAGCTTGTAAACTTAACAAATAAATTAAAAAATTCCTTTTCTAGATTTACTGCATTCAAATAATAAATCGAATCTTTCAATTCTGTAATCCTAATAGATAAAGCCTGTAAACTTATAAATCAAAGTCTACAAACTTCGTATATTAAATCTGTAAACATAGCAGACAACGCTAGCAAATTACAATAAATTAAGTATGTAAAACTTTTAGAGTAGAACTAGGGTGTTACTCACGGTGAACTCAAGTTTAAAATCCATTAAATCGGCTTGAAATGATGAATCCGAATCGTTGAAACCTCTGTACCTTACGAGTAATGCGTCTATATATATATAAAAAAAAAAATTGCATAGAGTTAAGTGGTAAAAAGACATTCAAAAAATAAATGTATTAAAATTAATTTATTAACTTTCTAATTTTGACCATAACTTTATACTAAATTAATTAGAATATTTAAATTTTTTACATATAGACGCATCACTCATAAGGTAGGCGGGTTTTAACAGTTCAAATTCATCGTTTGAAGCCGATTTTATGAGTTTTAGACTTAAGTTCACTAAAGAACTTGATGAACTTAAGAACAACCTAGTTCTACTCAAACTTTTATATTAAATATGTAATCCTATCATATCGAGTGTGTAAATCTATTGTATCAAATCATAGAAACTTACGAGTCAAGTCTGTCTTTCCCACTGTTATTAACAAATTCTTAAATCTATTATATCAAATCATAAAAACTTATGAGTCAAGTCTTTCCCATTGTTATTAACAAATTCAAATCTACAAATATACTGTACCCTGAGTCCCGACCCTCACTCTAAAATGCAAAATACAGCCAATTAAATGATAAAAAAAAAACATAAATTTGCAAAGTACTGTACAGATTCGAAAATTTCACTAACAGTTATGGTTCCGAAATAATTTTATGATATTTTTTTTCAGGAAATAGGATTAGACGTATTAAAATGTCGTAACCAGTGACGGATGACAAATTGACAATTGTAAAAATCTGACACTGACAAGCATGCTTCTTATATTGACCACGAGTTCCCCACCGCAGCCCGCCAGCCCCAACAAGTAAATCATCATTGTCATAAAAAAAAAATGAAAAAGAAAAATCAAATGCCCATTTCTTGAATTTCAAAAGGGCACATTTCCAAGTTCCAACTAACCTCTCACATGAGAGTATAAATCTCACTAGTTTTCAGTCTTCTCTCTTCATCATCTCACATCTCCTAAATCAGAATAAGTAAACAAAATTGTTCTCTTCATCATCTCACCATGGCCAGCCCCACTGCCACTGACGCCACCACCAACGAACCCTACATCGTAGAAGACTGCCGCGGCCTCCTCAAAGTCATGAGCGACGGCACCCTAATCCGCTCAGCCGATCCCCTTTTCTCCATCACCTTTCCCGACGACAGCTCCATTGAGTGGAAAGACCTCCTCTTTGATCCCATCCATTCTCTCCATGTCCGTCTCTACCGCCCCGTCGAAACCTCACCCGATGCAAAGCTCCCTGTACTAGCTTTCTTTCATGGCGGCGGTTTCTGCATCGGCTCCCGAACCTGGCCCATGTTCCACACCATTTGTCGCCGCCTCTCTGCTGAACTCTCTGCAATTGTTCTCTCGTTTGACTACCGTCTAGCCCCTGAGCACCGTCTCCCTGCTGCCATTGAAGATGCGGAGGGTGCACTTCTCTGGCTAAAATCCCAGTTTACCGGACCCAACACTGATCCATGGCTTGCCAAATCGGGAGACTTCACTAAGGTTTTTGTCTCGGGTGAGTCGGCTGGTGGAAACATGGCCCACCACATGGCCATCAAATTCGGACCAAATGGTTTAATCCCCATGCAGATTCGTGGGTTTATTCTCATAATGCCAGCATTAATTGGGGAGCAGCTGACTAAATCTGAGTTGGAATGTCCGGAGGGCGCTTTCCTAAGTCCGGAAGCATGCACTCGATATTTACGATTGTCGTTACCAGCAGGGGCTACCAGAGTTCACCCAGCATTAAACCCTTTCGGGCCTGAGAGCCCCAATTTGGAAAATGTCAATATGGGGCCGATACTGGTTGTGGCTGCTGAGAGAGATATATTGATTGACAGCAATTTGAATTATGTCGAGAGGTTGAAGGAGATGGGGA
This sequence comes from Carex pumila, assembly GCA_033356055.1. Lineage (NCBI taxonomy): Eukaryota > Viridiplantae > Streptophyta > Magnoliopsida > Poales > Cyperaceae > Carex > Carex pumila. The sequence goes on from JARJHM010000170.1 coordinate 321,968, forward strand.
AGGAAGTGGAGGTAGTGCAGATTGCAGGAGAGGAGCATGCTTTCTTTTCGCTTAAGCCTCTCTCTGAACCGACTGGCGAGGTCATACAGGCCATTGCCCAGTTCATGAATCGGACCAGTGACGGATGTCACTGAACCGCTCTAGGTTTGATTTGGTGGCTTGGTGTTGTGAGTCTCGTCTCTTTGGTTGTTTTATTTTCTCAATTTCTCAGAAAGGTAGTGGTTGCTTGCTTCCTTACCATAGGAAGAATAAGCGTGCTTTGTTAAAATAATTCTTTAGTGCTCCCAAGAGATATTTATAAGATATCATGAGGTCATGAGCTACTGGAAATTAGCATCTTTTTGTTGGTTTATAATACAATTTATTTGGTGTGGTAATATACCAAATTTCTCGTTTCCTAAATTTTATTTTGGGTAACCAATTTTTCTCATCCATAACAAATGGGGGTCCGTTTAAATAGTTGTAAGGTAATTTGGTAAGGAGATTTATTGTAGTTGGTTTCTCTAACGCTATTTCATTCATCGAAAAGTCCTCTCTCTTTCTGTCCACTCACTTATGTATCAACAACAATTATCTACTCATTATTCAAAACTACATAATTATAAAAGCATAAATATTTTATCAGCAAATTTACTGTCTGTAAAACTCGTTCTCTCGAAAAATACACACCCCTTTTATTCTGTACCATACATTTGAACAAAAACATACAAATTTCATCGAATCACGGAATTAACATGGTTCGGGACGGATCAAACTCGTCATGGACTGTGAGTAGACGGGTTGGATTAGAAAAAATTGATCCGGTCCATACAAGAACTTGGTCTGTTGATCGTTTCGAATCTTGCAATTTTTTAGACGGGCTTGAACTAAACGGGTAAACCTGCGCTTTCCATTACAAGACTCGCAGTCGCAGAGAGACAGCTCTGTCTATCTATTCACACTTACCGGCCGAAACAAAAGAAAAATAAAAATTGAAAATGAAGCCGTATTAATATCGTGCGGAAAAATCAATAAATATTAAACGAAACCAACAGATCAAATTAATCTGCTGGAAAATCTGTAAGAGAAGTGGTGGCGGCCCGGGTGGGGCAAGGCCTTCTCGTTTTTTTTTTCTCAAAATGAAAAAGAAAAAAGTAAATAGAATAACGCCTGTGGGTCTTGATTCAGATAATGGACTTCAGGAAACTAAAATATTTGTTCATGGCATGTGTACCAAATTAACTTCTAAATATGGCCCCAGAGCAACTAAGATTGTTTTGTTTTGAACCCATCATTTATATACGATGTTTATTCCCAAGTTCTAAAATTATTTCAGTTGCATTAACAAGGCAAGAAAATATAAAAAATACTGGACTATGATACCACTCACCAAGGGTGGTCAAGAAACTTATTACCATGGAGCTCACAGAAAGCATATAATACAAATTTCATCGCTCCTTTGTTAGGAATTGTCCACGTCATTGGTTACAAGGAAGTTAAATTTATATGTAGATATTACGGATTTCATGATAATACAAACTTCATTTAAAGCTCTTCGGAACTGTTCGGCAACAAGGGATTAAGGCTTAATCTGCTTTTTTTAGCTTCCTTAGCCGCTTAATCCTGCCAACACTAATTTTTTAGCAAGGATTAAGAACATCTCATTTAGTCTCCTTTTGTCCGAATCTTAATTCTCTATCCGGACCTTAAGACAACCGAATATTAGTTCCATAGCGCTCCTTAAACTCTTAATCCTTCATTCTTAATCATTTGTTGCAGAAGTATTCTCCTCAGTGTCTACTCCTAAATGTCGAAGTGTTCACCTCATTGTTACTCCTAAATGTGTTCTGTACCTATTTTCATTTTATATACATGTAGTACATATAAATACTTAACCAATTGTGTTGAACAAAAAGTTAGTTATTAATTACTTTTAAAATATAATAATAAAAATGGATAATTTTGTGTTTTAGCATTAAATTAGTTACTTCCAACATAAATATTGTTCAAGCAACAATTGGCTACTTATAATATTTCTTTGTTCCGTTTAACACGTCTGATGATAATATTGAAGTTCAATAACGATAACTCATGTGAATTTTGTGTTGTTATGGTGTGCCTTGGTAATTATAACTATATGTGTAAAAAAACCTAGTAATGTTTTTGAAAAATACACAATTACACGGTCATATTTTACAATTATATGTTTAAAACAACTGTTTTGTATTAAGGTAATTACCCAAGTATTTAACGATACAGCATAAAAATACAAAATGAACACTTAGAAAGTGCATTCTTTTCATAACTCTAATCAAAACTTTTTTGGAGGGTCGGCTTACCGCTATATATGGATCAACCTAAAGAAACTAATATGCATAAAATTATCGTTTCCTTTTTTTTTTTAATTGTTTTCTTTCTTTCATTCTTTGTTTTTATTTTCCTTTGAAGTAGTATGCCCACAGTCGACATCACAGGTTCTAAATTAAATCAGCATTCTATGAAGTCGTCAAATTCTTCCCTGATGTGTCTTATATATAATGGAACCAGATGGTATAACGCTACATTAATATAATAAAAAAATATGTTAGTCAAAAATAAAATTCTAGGGAACCAGATGGTATAACGCTACATTAATATAATAAAAAAATATGTTAGTCAAAAATAAAATTCTAGGGAACCAGATGGTATAACGCCACATTATTTTAATATAAAATATGTTAGTCAGAAATAAAATTCTCACTTTCTTGCGTAACAGAATTATCTTGATCAGCCTTTTTTTTTCCTTCTATTTTATCCTTAGAAATAAATGGACAAATGGAATTTGATCCTGTATTTAAAAAGATATTAGTGAATTTTATAGGGATCTACTTGGTACCTGGTACCTGGTACCTGGTACATCTACTTGGTGAATTTTAGTTCTTTTTTACTATGATTAGTTAAGAGTATGGTTGTATACTGAACAATAAATTTGATAATATTTGAAAAATAAAAGTTCCTCCAAAAATGTAGAATTTTTAATCTTTTTACTATTTGATCTGTTGCACAAGCAATCTGGCAATGGATTGCTACTTCAATAAATTCTCTTTTTACATGTCAAACAACATAAGACTTGGGGATGATAGATACAAGTATACATTTGAAAGATAAATTTCTTATTGACTTAATTTGAGAAACAGTAATTTAGATTATTTAACCTGAACGTAATGGTGTGTAAAACTTTTAAGGCTATATGATCTGGATTATTGTTTTAGCTTCTTCTTGGTATAAAAGTCAAGACTATAATTTATTTTTTAAGTTAATTTAATATTACCATTTGATGTAGAAGGTTCGCCATACAGATACCAGTCGGTACAGAGGAAATAGTAGTTGAACCAGTTCAAATGCTTGACAAGATTTGGGTGAAATGCAATGCATACAAGATTTAATTTTATGATGGCTATTAAATAGAATTGTATCGTTTGTTTGTTAGATTATGAGGCTTTTATTTTGATGTGCTTTGGAACATGTCCCTATTTGATTTTTTTTTTCTGGTAGCTGTTTTTGGTCATGCAATAGCTGTTTTGGTTACTTTCTGGTAACAGAGAAGAGGTGTTATCCCAAATTATCATAAAATGCATTTTATATAAACTAGTAAGCAAGCAAATATCTCGAACATGGCAAAGAGTTACTCTGTTATTAGAATAGAGAGCTAAAACGATCAGATTTTTTTTAATAGTACACCTGCTAATTGTACCAGAGATTAATCTATACAGTTCTTAATTATGAATAAATAGATACCCATGAGGATGCTTAGGTTTTAATAGAAAATAATCAGAACAAAATATAAAATGAATATGCAATCATATATAAAACTAATTTGGCTGACTGGCGAATTGCTTACAATTGCTGGCCAGAATTTTAATATTCTTAATACCAGAAATCAAAACACAGTTAACCAAGAAAATGTCAAAAATAATTAAGATATATTCAAAATGTGCTGTAATTTAGCTGGACAACTCAAATGATAACAGAGTTGCATATAACTCGAGCATATACCAGTATATGGAAAACAATAGAAGAAAATTACATAATAAAAGATTTAATTGGAATTCTATCCAAAAAAAATGAAGAAGAAAATAAATGGAAATCATGACTTATAATTCCTTAGTGCTCCTTAGTGTTTTAAGAAATCTTAAGTTCACCAAATGAGTGCTCCTTTATCAAGTTTAATGTCACTTCCTTAGTGCTCATTTTGTCCGCTTTCTTAAATTTGTTCAAGTTTTTAAGCTATGGTTTTGCATGACTTATAAACATTTTGTCAAGCTTAAAGTTTCCTTAAAAAAATTACTTTTCAACTTTATTGCTGAACGGATGCTCCTTGGTGCAACTTAAAGGTTAAGCTTTATATGATTATTGAACACTACTATATGCGTGATAATAAAAGAATACCTGATTGGATGAAAAATAAAAGAATAGAAAAAGAACATAAATTTATGCATGATAATAATAAGCAAACTATTGCTTCAGTAAATTTATAAGCTGGGACAAACATAAACTCCAAAAAAACTTTATTTATTCTTTCTTAAATAAAACGCAATTTGCAACATACAGAAAGCAAATGCTGTACACAATTTTTTATTTCACAAGCTAGCTAACACCCAGAACAATTGTCCTTAGTCCACAAGTCAACGACCTTAAATTATGTTGTGTACAACTCCAGACCTATAAAGATTTACAATATACAAAACACACCCAAAAAAAAAAAAAATGAAAAGCTACTTGCCTAGGTCGTGATCAAACAATTACAAGCGAACCCCTAACAAAAATTGGAAATTTACAATTCAAGCCACGCTCACCCAAAAAAAAAAAGAAATACACAAAAGAAAGCATTAAAAATCTCACAGAAACACAAACCCTATCATTTTATGATTTCATTTTCCATCGACACTGAAAGGAATTATTCAGGCCTTGGATATGCCACCAAGCCTTTTCTGCGATCTCCTGTTAATAGCAGCACCTGATTAGTGGTCAAGTATGTTGAAGTTTTAAACATGGAATGCAACCTCAAAAGATGATTAGACAAGATTAACTAATTATCTTACAGTATTAGTAGAAGAATAGCTGAGAAGGGTTGCAACTGGATAGGGAGTCAGGCACCATGTCAGTAAGCCATGTCATCGCTTCTTCCTTGAGAGGCTTCTTGATTGGCTAAAACTACTGAGCCCAAGAAGCAGCAGAAACGCAATGCTAGTTTTACTTAAGCCAAACCTGCTCCTGTAAATTATGCAAATGGCACCAAGGAAATTATAATTTTTATTTATGCATAAATATTTAACATATAATAAGAAAAGAATAGCAGAGAACCAAATTATAAGTTCATTTACCTTGGTTCATCTCTCTGGATGAAAACATTGAAGAACAGCTGCAAAGAGAGACAAAAATGTAACTGATTAAAACACATGAATTTAACTGAAAAGGAGACACTAATCAGAACAAGAGTATTAGCACAAATGATAGTGTAATTTAGTGAATTAGATCGTCAAACTGAAAAATGTCATTTTTTAGAGGTAACTAGGCAACTTTTTATGGCAAAATCAGAGCACTGAATTACAGTACAACACAGAAACAAATTGATAGACTTGCTTTTCGGAGGAGAAAAGAGATTCAATTGTGGTACTGGCCTTCATGGTTTGTCAAATTGCAGTGAATCCTACTTGAATTTGGTTTCTGAAGGATTTTCAAAGAACCAGTTCTTGTTACAATTAAACAATAGTACTGTTATCCATGGTACACTTGGACACTCCAAAAGAAAGTATCATAACTAAATTTTTTTGAAACATCTATTTTTGTTCCATAATTTAGCCATTGACCCAGTTATTGCTGGTGATAATAGATAAGAATGAGAGCCAAATTATGCATTCAAATCCCTATTAGAGAAAATGGAAGTTGATTTTCCATTTTATATACAAAAAAATATTCAAAATTTTGACTAAGCACAAACAATTAGCAACTTCTAATGGATTGGAATCCATCACCATAGTGGGCAATGGCACAATAGAACCATTATCTATTGCCAGTTAAGAATAAATTATTCAAGTGTCCTGACGTCAAATCGGACGGTTTGATATTAATCAGACAGTCTGATTGAATAATGACACATTCATCCTATCCATTTTAAAGTCAGCAGATGTCTGAGCAAACTACAACAATCTAAGGTACAAGCAATTGACCACAGCCATGGAGTAGAAAAGCACAAAAATTAGATTCTTCAAATACTTGATATGCACAGAAACAACAATTCAATTCACGCAAATAGAGTGAACCAGTTACCAGAAAAATAAAAATTGAAAGGTAATAATTATAAATCACCCAGTAAAAAAGTTCACGCATATAAAAAGTACCTTTTACTCTCTCTTTCTCATTTTAACATTTTTATACATAGATGATCATGTAAACAACGTCTTATAATTAATTTTTTCAAAGACATGAAAAAAAAAAAAAAAAACCTATCCAAAATCACTCAGAATACCCCAACAATCGAGGGATTACCTTAAAGACCCCAAAGACTGAGAATTTCGGGCCATTAGACCTCTTCACAATCCGCCGCTCAGCCGCCACCTGTGTGCAGAGACGGGTCGCAATATTTCTCATTAACAAAAGCTGCGCCTTCTCAGCCCGCATCGCCATCATATCCCTCCTAACACTCTCTCTGTCTGTTTCCAGCACTTCTAGCCTCGTCAAAATCTTCCTCATTTTCATATCAAGATCACCATCATCCCTCCTAGGCTGGTACACCTGGTACTTATTATTAGAAACCCAATCACTCGAGCTGTCATACGGCTTCTCAACAATCCCCCTTCCATCCTCTTCCTCTGACTCGTACTCCGACTCCCCGTCAGGCTCAATGCCGTGGCGCTTCATGCGCTCACGGTATGCCTTCATCTGCGCCTCCATGTCGGCTATTGTGTTGTCCTTCATGTCCAGCTCCTTCTCGATTTCATCCAATTCTTCCTCATGGTGTACCGCAAGCTCGTCAGCAAACTGTTTCATTTGCCGTGCTTCCAATTGTGCCGCGGCTTTTTCATCATTGAGACGGCGAATCATCTCCATGGTTTCATTAACCGCAGATGCAGCAGCCTTGCGCTCTTCATCGAGCTCATCGTATAAGGACTGAATTTGCTTCTCTTGCTCCTTGAAGCTCTCCCGGAGCTGCTCGAGCTCGGCAGTGATGTCGAAGCCGTTGCTGTTGTTGGCCGGCGGGGTGTTGGTGGGGTCCGGTGCGCGTGGGGTGGATTTCAAGGAGCTGTTGAGCTGGGCGAGTAGCTCAGACGGCTCGAGCTTGCGCTTGACGGCGCGGTTCCACATGGCAGATTGAGAGGAGGAGGGGGAGAGATGGTCTGACAAATATGTTGGCGTTGTAAGTATCCCCGAATCCAGAGGGAGTGCTTCGTAGCTCCCGCTATAGTCCATATTGTAACCCCCGCCACTGTAGTCATCACCACTATAGGCACCAGCGTAGCCAATTTCGTCCCCCATGGATCCCATGGAGGGGCGATGCTCCTGTCGCTAATGGAATTGGGGTTGATTCTTTGATAAGGAAAGAGAAAGAATAGGAGGTGAAAGAGAGAGGATTAGTTCGATTGAGATTGTATATATCTTAATTTATTACGATGCTGTTGAATTTTATTTTCTTATTAAATTTCTTTTTGGGGTTTGATGGCACGCATCGGAGTTCGATGACGGCATACTGTGGTGGTGGTGGGGCTGGAAGACAGCGAAGGTGGTGGGTTTTACTTTGGAGCAAAGGGAGGGAAATGATAATTAATTAGGGAAGAGATGATTTGCATCTCCAACTGTCATGATATTTGTATTCTTGCCTCGGGCTTGCACCATGCAAAAAAAAAAAAAAATGTAATTCGAGAAGGTTATAAATTAACTGATAAAAATTTACCATTTTGCTGATGATGGCCAATTAGTACTGATGCTATTTCCTTAATTAGAAAGGTTGAATAAAAGCTAACAGAAATTCTTATGCATTAAAATTTCTATCTATCTGCGTCACCGGAGATGGCAAAATGTAGTGTTCCAAATAGCTAGCCATAGCTTTTAGCGCAGCTATAATGGTTTTGGACCTAAAAAACTAGGTTACGGGGTAAAACTGTACTAATTGAGCTACGGCCGCTATGCTACACGAGCTTATGATTTTACAATTTTAATGAGCCTTAATGTTTAGATGAATTTTTTTTACTTTATCAAGCTATATTAATACAATGGAACATGTGCGAGTTATACTCCTGTATCAAGTAAAAATTTTGTATCATGCATTAAAATATGATAGTGGTATATAAAATATATCAATAGTTTTTGAATTAGAGATATTTTGAATGAGAGTTTGAACTTTGCATTGGTTCAATATGAATATTAGAACTTCTTAATCATTTGGTGTTTTTTTTTCTTGATAATACATGTTTACTATTAGTAGAAATATAAAATATAATTTTTGAAAAAAAAAAATTGTTATTTATGATAATTTTTGCTATAGTTGCGCTATTCGCTAAAATTTTTTTTTATCTCCCCGCTATGCAACTACAAACGCTATTTACAACCTTGACAAAAAGTAATTTTGTTGAAAAAAATTAAATTATCATAATTTCAATTGTATGCTTCTGTTTCCCAATTTTGGATTGGTTTGTGTTCCTTGGAGATTGCATTTGCTAGAGGTTGGGTTTTAGGAGATGCTTATCAATTATGGATTAAGTGCGTACCGTGTCGGAAGGAATAGTGCAGCTGTTGAATGTCTCCGTCACTAAATATCGGCGGGTGTATTTAGGAACGAGGACTGCACGTCTGACAGGGTAAAAGTTGTTCCGAAGGATTCGGGTCGGATGTAAATGGGTCCGGGTCTAGTTTTAATTATTAATTTATTCCGTTATGAGTTAATTTTTTTTAATCTCTTGACCAAGTTTATTCATTTATCAATCCAGCCTATCCCATTCAGCGACTGAAGCTTACGGACAGCTCTGTTTGTCAGAATAATTTTTTTTTTTTTTCCAAATATTCGCAGAGCTTGTCAAGTTATAAACGAACTATCGATTTTTAGAATTTTTTTTTTTCTAACTAAACTATCTCCTTTTTTTTGTCATAATAGAGTTATCACTATTCTATGTGACATAATAATATATTTGAATTATTCTCAAATAGAATTCAGTTCTAATTATTGAATAAAAAGGCACTGTTTTTAAAGTCGAATAAAGGCATTGTTATAACTAATAAGAGCCCTTATCGCATCTCGTTTCATTCTCCAGTCTTAATTTTTGAAAGAGATATTTCAATATAAATTTAAAAGTAGATAAAAGTTTGAATTTACACTTGACATATCTCATACGGAAAGAGAAATCTCCGGAAGTGGAGATAAAACATCGTAAATATAAAAATTGAGGTGAAATAAGTGCATCATTTATAGAATAAATACCTTTTTACGTGTACTTTGCAAAAAGTATAAATAATCACATAAAATATATATTCATAAAGAATATAGAAATCTTACTTAGGATCAATTATAATTAGTGACGTGTTAACAATCACTTCAAGTCGATTCATTCTGAGCTCGTTTACCACTGAAAATGCACAAATTTGTTTTATTCGGTCTAGACATGACACTGGTAGCTCTCTGCATATTTCTAATTGCATGCAAATTGACATCAAAATTCTTAAATTGTAACTTTTCTCAAGTACTATTCTAAAAGAAAGTCTGTGATAAAGTCATATGCTCAAAGCTCTTATAAAATTAATTTTGGATCACAAATAAGAACTTGGGTTAAAATCACCTTAATGAAAACAATCCAAGAATGAACAAAAGGTCCAGAATAGAAGGACAAAGGCAGTCCAATCACATGGCCCAGCTCTAGTCCGAGGCATCTCGATCCAAGGTCCAATTCAGAGTCGGCTTAGGATCACCTTCATTAGTCATCTGTACAAGGTGGGTGTGACTTAGTCACTGCTTTCTATGCGGATGTCACCACCTATTATGCGAACTTCTCCGATAGTTCTGACAATGTGAAATGTCAAAACTAAAGGAGGCTATTTAAGATGAACAGTTCCACTGAATCGGAACTGACACTTTTACCTATCAAGATACAATACATGATAGAATTATAGTGACTCACAATTACCATCAGGTTCTCAATCCCAACTTCTTACATCTCGGTTTGTCTCCTCGAGACGAAACAACACACGTGCACTTAGTTAAACATGCCATTACGGCTCTTGTGTCTCGCCTTGACATAGGCGTATTTTTGTTGATAAGAAACAAGACTATTTTTTTTAAACATGCCATTACGTATTAGTCTGAAATAAGACTATTTTTTTTAAGGTTAGACAGCCACAAATACGCTAACAATTGAATTGATAAAAGTTTATGTACAAAATTTAAAATGCTACGCTTCTCTTTAGCCAAACACACACCTCCCTATTTACAAATATTTTTGAGGAACAACCGGAGGATATGTGGACATCTATTGATATATAACATATATAATATGTATGCTGTGTTATGTTATTTTGTTGTTGAAAAAAATATTAATATTTCGATTTTGAACCCGGTCTTATCGAGGAAATCTAGAAAAAAAAAATGAACAAGGGCCCTATATCATTCATAATTGTAGAGCTACTACATTCTCTATACTTGCAAGAGAGCCCCTCCATTTTTTGAGAAATTGAAATGCGGTCCCTAAATGAAACTTTAATACCCATTAGTGTTTTATCAATAAATAAAACATTGATAAAATAATCAAATAACATATTAGTTGTGACTAAATGATATATCATCCACTTAAAATTCCAATAGTCTATTCTACCATGTGTTATTACTTTAATATTAGTGCACAATTATAGCATAATAAAATATTATTCCTTTCACACAAAGTAATTTAATCATTTTCGTCAATAATCAAGCAATTAAAATATAAACAAACAGTGGTTGTAACGTATAAGTAACAATAAGGATATATTTCTCCTCCAACATTGCAGGAAAATATGTAATTAACTAATTATTTACAATTAACGCATATGTTCATTTTCTTATATTAAGCACATAGATATTCTAATCCGCAAACGACTGTGACTAAAAGGTGAAATTTCATATTGAATATCATTCCTCCAATCAAATAATATGTCTTTTTCTGATTCTATGCATCTTTTTTATTTTAGTTTTTACGTGTAGAAGTTCAAATTTAGTTAAACATGTACTCACCAAATTAAATTGTATTATTGTTTTTATTGGTCCTAGTTTATTTTCATTTTCTAAATGTCATTTAAGAATTTTTTTTATTGATTGATAATTGATTGTTCATTTTTTCATTTCTTTCTATTTTTTATATCATTTAAAGAATGCTATTTGTCATTTAATATGTAATTTTATATGGTTTTTTTTAATGAAAATATGTCAAAATGATTAGAAAAGATATATGTCATTTAAGGAATATTATTTAGTGTTATTTTTTTTAATAAAAATATGTTATTTTGTATAAAATATTTTTGTTTTTTTATAATATGTTTCCGTTGCAACGCATCGGCACAATACTAGTTACTAATTTATATTAAATGCAGGGGCTTATTTGTAAATCATGAAAAAAAATAGGGAAAGGCAAAGAACAACAGAGAAAATTATCAACCAACGGAAAATTCCTGTCACGTAGAAAATGAAAAGTCAGTTACAGAAGAAATCCCCTCACCGTTTTTCACAATAAAATTTTCTATCCTCTAATAAATTACAATAAATTAGAGGTTTTTCTCCAGCCAGAAATCCACGCGTTTCGAAAAGGACAATTTTATTATTTTTTGGCTGCTCGTGTTCCCCTTAACTAAAGTCCAATTTGTTTTGTCTTTTATTCTTTAAATTCTCTTTGGTAGTTTCTTTGATATACCAACGGATTGGCCTTGTATTAAATTTTCCTTTGTCAGGGAGGAATTGACCCTCTAGAATACTTTCTTTGCTTTTGTGATGAATTCCAATATCATTTTTTTTGGGGATAGTTTTATATGGAAAATAACAATTACCATTATATTTTTTTTATGACAATGCAAAATTACGGACTTAAAAGTCTAATTTCTAAGATAAATTTGACTTTCTTTAATGCGTGTGCTATTTATATGTCTTATTCAATTGTGCAAACAGAAAACATATATTAGCATTTTTATTTATTAGAGTTAGGCTATTATATAAATATTGGTATTTTGACCAAAATATAAATAGCTCAAATTATTTTCTTTTTTATGTATAGCCAATCCAAATTACTCAATGCATTTTACGCATCAATATTACAGGGCACCAAAACTTACTATTTTTTAGAAGTTTTGTATTATTTTTGGAGACTAAAAAATTAACAATAGTAAAATTTGGACCCTACAAGATTTGGATCTCAATCTGTTGCTATTTTAATGAGAATAGCAGCTATTCATTTCCTCTCTATCTCTCTCTCTCTTCAAGGAGAGAAGAGAGAGAAAGAACGTCGCATAAGAGAGAGAATAAGAGGAGAGAGATAGAGAGAAGAGCATGTGAAGAATAACACCAGATCTCATTCCACAAGATTTTGGTATGTAGAATGCATTGAGTGAAATTAATTATTTTATTAATTATTTTGGTATGTAGAATGCATAATTCAGGCTATTTATATTTCAATCTAAATAAATAAAATTAATTTTTTTATTTATTATATCTACCCAACTTGAGTAAAATTCAATTATTCTATTTGTATGAGTGTATATTCGATATATTTTTGCAAAAAAAAAGTTTGGCAGTAACTAATTTAGTAAAATTTATATACTAAAAAAGAACTTAGTTTGGACATATATATTTATCATGGAGACTACTTTTGACAATATAAATAATAAAAATAAATTTATAACAACCTTTTAAAGAAAACCTGTTTTAATTTAGCATATTTAAGCCAGCTTGATTTTCTTTATAATGTTTTTTTTTTTTAAATGTTGTTTATGTGCATAGGTCGAGCCTACTCAGATCATACGACGTGCATATGATATTGTATTTTGATTTTATTTCTATTAATTATAGCCATTAGCCATTACTGCCCTTCTAGCAATGCAATTGAGAATTGCAGGGCATGGATTCTAGAGTAGTCAGACACTATTAAAAACCGTTAGAGTGTAGCTTGGAATCAGTGGACAACGGCTTTGAAAAATATTGACGAATGAAGCAGCTCCAACATACAACCATGAAGATATGGTCCCTCAAATTCTAGTAAATATATTGATAATGTCCGAGATATTTACTGCCACAAAAAAATCCAGAGCTAATATTGTTCTACATTTCCAATTGGCTGCCTACCACAAGTGTTGCCTAAATTTTTATTATTTTTAGCGACCTGAAAATTTTTAAAAGCTGTGTTGAAATTATCTCTGTTCTGCATTCATCCACAACAAAAAAAAAAAATTATAAAATAGATAAAGGAAACTAGCTTAATTTTCAAGGGTAGAGATTTTGTTCAAACGACTTTAAACAAAGTTTTATTCAAAATCAGATTTAAACTATCCGATCTACATCAAAATTAATACATCCATTTAGATTCAAAGAACTATATAAATTTATTAAGTCTCAAATATGTTTGTATGAATGCAAATCAAACGTTTAAATTTGACTTTGAATGAAGCTTCTCATATTATTACGAAATGTGAACCGGCTCCTATTTTTTTTTCTTAACAATCGCCAATGAATGAATAGATGCAGTGAAGACCTTGCAGGCTTGCACTCAACCTAAAGGCCCAAGTCCATTCAGATGAGCACGATCTTGCTTCTACTTGTAATGGGCCAGACGAAACCTAATCATAGATACTGGGCTGACTCGAATCCGCCAGACCGGAAAGGCGGAAACCATTTCGAGTTTCGTAATTCGTGCTCGGTACCAAATTAGATGAGCTCTTCGAGTACAGCACAGAAACCGTTAGAGCTGGGGAAAAAATCGTCCGTAGTTGGAAGATGATTATGCACCCGCGCTTCATTGTCCGTAGTTCACATCCTCTGAATTTGGGCAAAATTTCCCGCAGATTGTGCTTCATTGTTGAGCAGGTCGTGTGAATGTAGGTCTGAAGATGACTATGCGCCTGTGCTGCTGCAGCTGAGCCGCTAGGATCTGGATGTTGCTTTGTATGAACTTGGGCAGTAACTGCAGTACAGTATAGTAGTGCCGCGGACTTGAGAAATCAGTCCTTGCCTAAAAAATCGAATGTTTACGGCCTCTGTCAGGCCCAATAACTGTAAACAAAATCAAGCAAATATATCAGTACTCTTCCCATATATCCAAGACTTGGAAGTCCTGCATAACTTCGTAGATATGGTAACTTACAGCAGCAGTTATAGCATTTATATACAAAAAACAAGGCACAGGCAAAAGTACCAAATATGCATTATTTCCAATAGGTCCTTCAATCCTCACAAATTGGCAACTTGCGGTGTCATTATTGAGTTCAGTAATGCCTGTGAGTCAGTGTAAAAAATACATGAGTTGCAGTTCAATTGCAAAACAGATATAATACCTGTAAGCAGTTCCAATGCCTCCATATGAAACGCAGAAAAGGCATAAGATACAGATGAGCCAAATTGGATGAGTGTCGAAGAATTCTTGACAAGATATCCCCCTCCGCCTTGATCAGGGTAAACATAGGAACCATCTACCCAGCATTGAACTGTTAGAGCAAAGTAATGAGAAAAAAGACATTAGGAAATATAATATATTAAATAAAATAATCAACTGACTTACTTATTTTACTATCATTAATGTTACAAAGGGAAAAAAAAAAAAAAATTTCACACAGAGTACATTGCAAGTTATAACCCATACCAAACTGGTGACCTGTGGTACACCAACTTTGACAATATCAGAATCTATAACCGTGAATCAGATGCCAGAATGTTACCGATAGTACAAAATTTTGTTATTGGTCGTGTTTTTCTATTTGGATTATTTAATATGCACAATATGGGGTTTGGAAATCTTATACCTAAAATGCATTGTGTTGGCCGGGTGTCAATCTCACACGCTTATAGAGGGTACAAAAATGGTAAAACAGGATGATGCGGTGCTTCATTGTCTTACAGCGGAAAGCTGATATTTCAAATGCATTGTAGATAAGTGTAGAAATACCATTGTTCAATGTGGCATGGATATGATGGATTGACAATTAAATTGATTAACATGGACAAATATGGTAAAGGAAAGTGAAACAATGAGAAAATTCATGATCAGATATATAATCAGAAGGAAGTGATGACAAATCTTAATGTTTAGATGCTGGTGCATAACATTCAAAACCAACACGTATTTAACTTGCGCCTTTTCAACCGGCTAAGCTTAATTTTGTCCCTCTATGCTTTGTTGATTAGCCAACTGGCATTTGTTTTATGCATGTATATGTTCGTCGAATCTGCCTATTTAAGCACCTCTCCTAAACAATTCACTCTAAATCAACAGAAAAAAACAAAGTCGTTCAGTGACTACCAGCAACATACTATTTCCATGGCAACTAAAACTTGATAGGTTCCGGTTATTCTGCGACTAAAACTTGACAAGTTCTGTGTAGTCCAAGCACCAAGGAGCACCTTTGCAAGTTCTGTGGACTCCCAGCAGCAAGAGTAGTACCTCCAAAGGTTTCATTTGTCTCTTTTAGAAATTCCATCTCACTACCATTGAATGCGTCGTCATAGCATAGAGGATCCATCAGTTCTCTGTAGAAGTTAAAATACTTGGGGTTTAGAAATTGCATTAAAATGTAAAAGGGATTGCATTTTACTTGTTATCAATCATCTCTTTTGGGTTTAGGAAAACCTGCAAAATATAAGCATCTATGTAAACCAAAAACACTTTGACATGCCAATTAATAGTGTAAACACTAATAAAACGGAACAACCGATCAAGTATGCCTGCTGAATAATATTCACATGTTATGTGTAAGATTATAGGTACCTAATAATATATACGTGTTCAGTTGAAGGGATACTTCGACAACAAAGTAGATACTTTTTGCGAGAAAAAAAACGCATTTACGACAGCCGTCCGTCGCAAAAGATATCGTCGCAAAAATAAAAAGTTGAACAATGAGAGTAGTCCGTCGCAAAAAGTCACTTTTTTATCCTCGCGAAAAATGTCTCATTCTTGTTGTGATCTACTTCAAACAGGATTTTTTTAGCAGTGTCTTTTTAGTAGAAATAGAACACTAAATGTTTGCAAACAACAAAAATTCATATAGCTGCCGTGTCACAGGCAATTAAGACTTTTCTAGTGAGGTCTTCATTTAGTCATACATTTAGTTTTTTATGTTTCAAGTAGAACATTTTCAAATTTCTATAACAAAAATTATTGTTTAAACTGGATGGACCCTAACATTTAAGTAGAACATTATAGAGTAAGAGCATCTGAATTTTCTTAGTCATGAGGTGCCCTTGAACTTCTTGATAAAATTGGATTGTGTCAGTTAAGTAAGCATTCAACTTGATAATTGCATTTTACTATATATAAGTATATACATAATTATAAAAAATGCCATATAGGCCTCCCTGAACTCTTTCCAAAAGCATAGCTGAGGCATATATTATTATATTACCATACTTACACTCAGGGGCGGATCTACTGTAACACAGGGGGGGTCAGCTGCCACCCGCTGAATTTTCAAAAATAATGCTAAAAATCTATTTTTCGGACCTCTGCCCCTCTCTGGAATTCAAATTGCTCTCCTGTAGCCCATTCTGAAATTTTAATAGACGGAACGGAGCCCATATAAACTATGAGCGAAACAAATTAGCGGAGCCCAAATAGGCGCTGATCCCAAATAGTGAAAATTAGTTTAACCAAAATGTTGATTTTTTTTCAAGTAATTTAGGATTTTTATTATATTGATTAGTATTTTTTTTGTTACGTTAAATTGTACCCGATAAGTTATTGGGTTTGAATCCGATAAGCTATTTGCATCCGATTATTGCTCCACCCTGACAAAAGTCCTGCATCCCCCCTGCTTACACTACACGCAATATTTTGCAACCAACTATTAATCCCATAAATGATATATCTTACTAGAAAGAAATTTGCAGAAACATAAACAAGAAATGATGAGGAGCACAAGCAACACACGTGGTAACCTTCTTCCACCACCTGTGCATGCTAAAGACCAATCAGAAGCTGGTCCTTCCAGGCCAATGCATCTAATCGGGCAAGCACAACTGCCTCTAATGATCACAAACCAGTCAGATGCAGGGCTCTCAGACTCAAGGCAGGTGACGATACGAGAGCCACAGATCCAGAACAACAACACAGTTTCACCCTTGTCCTCCTTGCCTAGACAACTTACTCGGGAGGAATTGCAAAGGAAAATAAACAAATACAACAGAAGGCTTAGAAAATATGCTAGGCATGGGACGAACAACAACAAAGGGAAACAGAAGGCCCGCATCAATAGTACACAACAAGCTCGCAAAAAAATGGTCTCCCATATGCATCACAGTATTTTAGAACGAATGTTGATGATAATGGAACAGTGCAATGTAAAAGGTTTTGTCTGCGGAATGGTTAACGAAACTAACAAGTCAATAACAGGGGCCTCTGATAATCTCCGTGCGTGGTGGAAAACCCAGGCAATGTTTGATAAAACTGGTCTGGTCCAAATTGACCTGTATAACGGAGATTATTCGCTCAACTCAAATGTGCCTCGAGATAGCGAGACCAGATCAACAACAGAGTTGATGGAGGAGCTCTCCGACCCAACACTAGGGTCAATTCTGTCCCTGCTAATGCAGCATTGTGATCCTCCACAACGGAAGTTTCCATTTATAAAGGGAGTGTCACCACCTTGGTGGCCCACCACACAAGAGGATTGGTGGGGCCAAACTGGCATCTCGAGGGATGAAGGACCGCCACCTTTCAGAAAGCCACACGATATAAAAAAGAAATGGAAGGTAGCAGTTATAGTTGGGATAATAAAGTCAATGTCTCCCAACTTCTCAAGGCCCTACAATCTCATGGAGCAGTCGGATCACTTGCGATTACGCATGAATGCCAAAGAAAGCAAATTCTGGACTTTGGCTTTGGTAGCAGAGGCAAAGAAATACTGCCAAGAGCACCCTGACATGTCTGTAGATAACGCAACCACATTTCTACAGGCATATGGTAGTAGTTGTTCTCAAGTAGCTCCTGGCATTGATAGACAAAACGTTTCTCTTTTTGGGAATGAGGCTCCCCGCTTCGTTAACCCCTTTGGAGTTATGAACTGGCCTCCATTTGCACTACCCGGCAACACCACTTCAGCATGGCCAATCACAGTACCGCCAATGGGCCAGCAGCATCAAAGTGTTCGAGTAAGTAGTACTGGCCCTGATCAACAAATGTCCATGAATGGGAGCTTTGCTCCACAATTTTCACCCTGGGCCTTATGTTACGGACCTATACGGTATGCAAATGCACCAATGAATGTGCAACAAAATCGTGGTCTCGGGGCTTCAGGAGCTTCTGGCGGTGGGTTTCAAGAGCAGCCAGGTGAGGCACCTTCCACTAGTGGATCGGATATCGATATGTTCTAAACCAGATTGCATGAATATGACAATCGGAACAACACAGCTGGGCAATAGTTATTAGTTATGGCCTTGTAGCCCTATGGTGGCATTTTCTTGTATCTCCTTGTTTTTTTGTATCTTTGTTGCAATGGTTAAATTAAGTAAAATGTTTAATCGTATTATACAATTATTTTTAATAAAGCGTAACTTTGGTCAAATCTTGCGCCAATGAACACAATTGTGTGGCCTTGATTTTTCAAATCTAATTTTGTTATGGCTCTGAAAATAACTATCATTAATTTATGAAGTGCAACACATGTTAAAAATAAAATCTATTTTCACTGGCACAAAAGGAAATTGCATACGACCTAAGAGATTTATTGTTACCTGAGTTAACAAAATTTTTAGTTTCTTTCTCTGCAACTAGTCAAAACCAAAGCACAGATGACCATTGAAGCATCTTTTTCTTCTCGTACCCCTAAAAATGTTATGGTATCCAAGATCTATAAACATTATTTAATAAAAATACATGTTTCTGTTAGGACTTTTCCAATGATAGAGTTAGAAGTTAAAACTATATATACTAAAAAGTGGACCTTGTTATTGTTAAAGGTACACAGAACCAACTGTAGATTACAAAGTCCATGATAGTTAAATCTATAGCATTTGGCATAAATATTTTTTTCTAGAACAAACTAATGGATGATAAAAGCCTTCACCCAATTAACATTATATTTTACATGTCACAATTAGAGTATGGTAGGCATCAAATTTCACCTTTTGCTGGTAATTGCATTTTAACAGAAACAAAATGACATCTAAAATTGAAAAAGAAAAAGAAATAATAAACGAACATAAAGTACAGACTATTGAATATTATATGTTTAGCGAGTACCATGTTATAGCATAACCTCTGTACTTGAGTCCATAACAACTGAGGCCAAATTTGACACAAATATGCCTCATGTTCCAGATTAGCTTCTGAAAATTATATTAAGAAACTTGATAATTCATTTAATTGTCCCTTTACAGCATCGATCACTCCAATACATGACAAGATGACTTAACTTGTACATAATTGTTAGCAATCTGACAATTAATTAACAATAGAAACTGCAAAAGTATAGTACTGGTGGCAACCTATCAAATATTAATCGTAATTGCAAACATTTAAATGCTTTTAATAATATATCGTCCCCTACTAAATGAACAATGTCTTTTAATTTTATATGTAAATACAATTTAGTGCATGTTTTAACAGATTGGAGCTTCTCTTTACTCAAATAAAAAATAAAAATAACAAATTGGAGCTTCCGTAACTCTGTTTTCATCACACTTAATTTACCATCAAATATTATTTAAGTTGGACAAAATAATTACTAAGTTATTTACATTTAACATCTGAAAACACCACTCTCAGTCTTTACTTGATTTGAAATGTATCAAGATAATCGAGTGATCCTATTCAATAGTTAAATAGTGGCTATATATATTTTCTTCCTTCGAATCATGAATTTATTTTTTGCCAAAAATATAACGCTGCGTTTCTATAAGACATTCACGAGGGAATGCACGTCTTTAAATATCAAAATTGAGGGAATGTCCGTAAAAATAATTATCTATAACATGATATTTCTATTTAAATCTGCATAAATATCTGCATATAAATTTTCAAAATAGATCTGAAAATTTAATAAATTTACACATATATTTTGAAAAAAAAAATCCATTGTAATTATTGAAGTCATATTTGAAGATTGTTTGATCCGAATTTTTTTGTTTTTTTAAGAATTTAATTAAGGTTCTAAATAGCGAGTATAGTGGCATAGCGGAGAGACAAAAAAAAAAGTTATTGTAAATAGCATAGTTATAGCGAAAACTATTATATATAGTATTTTTTTTCTTTTTAAAATTTGTATTATACACTTCTACTAATCATCAACATGATAAATATTGAAAAATCAGAGTAAATGCCAACTAATCTAAGTCTATAATTTTTTTAGTCATGTAAATAAAAAAAAATCTACAATGTAGCATTATTTAATAGTTCATAATTCATAGTATTACATGTTATAATAAATAAAGAGCAGTTAATTATACGAGTGAAATGAAGTCAGTATACTTATTTGAACATTTTATAAGTGAATACTAAACTGTAACACATGATAATATGATATCTTCTTTTAATTTATTTTGGGACTAATTTGCAAATTTTATAAATTTATATAAAAGTGCAAACTAAAAGAAAAAAGAAAAAAAAAAGAAATCACCAAACCTGGCACTAAGGCCACGTGGTGTGTATTGGATGCTTCACCTTTAATTCCCTTAAGGGCCTTCTCCTTCTTCCCTACGTCAAAGGAAAATAAACCAAAGAAAATGGGAAAAGAAAATAAAATGGAAAAGAAAAGTGAAAAAAAGAGAGAAAGGCTAGCTTTAGCAAGCAGTGATGTTTCTTCATTCTTATTTTGTGAGACTCGTGGTAGGTGAAATTCTAAACTTGTGTTTAAATTGAATTCTTGAAAATATATACATGAATGACTTAATTTGTTGTAATTTAAGTAAATATTAATTTAAGAAAAATTTATAATGTTCTACTTGTCTATATGGATACTATCTACTGTATGTGTACTAAGTATATATACATGTAAGTCTTTGTGAGTAACAACATATGCATGTTTCAAATGTCAATAAATGAGAAAAGTTAATTTTTGAGGGTTTTTATAACCAATCACAAAGGAAATCATATTGGACAACATTCATAATTTTGTTCTATAGCTCTGATGCAAGCATGAATTGCAAACCAAATTTTATTTATTTATTGTACTAGATTGATGTTTTTTTTGAAGAAGGTACTAGATTGATGTTGGTGGGATTATATTGGATATTTCTAAAATAATTCTTTTAGAAAGAAAATACATAGGTCCATATACTAAATTATGTCCAAACTGGTACGGGTATGTACCAATACATGCTTTAAAGTAATTAATTTTATTTATAATTTTTATGTAGTTAATTTGGAAATTTAATTAACAAAGATGTCCCTTTTAAATAGAGGCATTGTGAATGTTATGAGAATTGAATATTTTAATTTGGAAATTAACTTCCATATGGCCTCGTATTCGTATCCGATATGTATTGTATTATCGTATCGATACCTGTATCCTATCATCCGATGTCCATTTAATATTGAAAATTATCGTATAGCCGTAATTCTAAAGTTGATAGTTTATACTCAACCTAAAATTGGTATCGTCATGTAACAATTCAATAACAGTACAATATTTTAAAGACATTTTAAGGATTCTTAAGTATATAAGTATTATATGAGTATTGAAAGGCATTTTTGGGGATAACTGTGTATATGTAGTATCTTGTATAAAACTATATACATACATATATATATATTGGGTTGAAACATGAATTTTAGTATAAAATGTGGGTTTTATGAAGAAGTGTATATCATTTGATTTTTAAGACATATTATTGGATGAAATAACATAGTCAAGGTTATATAACGTCAATATGAATTAGTATACTGGTACTAGTGTGTTTATGGTATGATTTTGATAAAGTTTATAATTCCTTATAAATCTCTATGCCCTTGAGATTATACCTATCTAAACTATTGATGATCCGTTAAGTTCCTTTTATGTTGGAATGCTTAGTGATCTTTCTTTGAAATAGTGCATATTGAAATGTTTTTAATTGACAAATTACTGATCCATACTCGTAACTCTAAGATCTAGGTACAACCTCGCTCGGCAAATCTAAATGAAAGAAGTGCATATTAGGAGGATAATGAACTTGACATCGAGTTATATCTTGCCCATCGTTAACAAGTGCAAGGTTATTGGATTAGTCTGAGATTTATAACTAGGAATTAAATCATAACTTGTTGTGCATTTTGAATATTTGATTGACTGCATTGATTGAACTGTTGCATCATGTGCATAGCCCAATACAATTGAAACTGAATTACATGTAAGTATGTTGATTGTCATGTTGATATTGTTTATCGATTGGTTGATTCTTATTGTAAATGATTGATTGAGACCACAGTGATTGAATTGATTGAATATGAAATACTGTAATCCTTGAACCTCCATATAGTGGAGAAAAATAATTAATATATCGTAAAATCTAGCTAGCTACTAGACTTTACTTCAAGACCCTTATGCGCATATGGTGAATGGTCCCAACTGAATCCAATATTAGTTAGATAGGGGATATTGAATAAATGTGAATTGTGACTGTAAAACTAATGAACTGTGGTAGCTGTCTTATCATTGATTTTCTTTCCAATAATGACAGTATTGTGATATTGAT
The DNA here is from genome assembly GCA_033356055.1 of Carex pumila. Classification (NCBI taxonomy): domain Eukaryota; kingdom Viridiplantae; phylum Streptophyta; class Magnoliopsida; order Poales; family Cyperaceae; genus Carex; species Carex pumila. The sequence goes on from JARJHM010000170.1 coordinate 344,805, forward strand.
TCCGTATTGTTTCTGTTAATCAAGTTTCAGGATAGTTAGAACGGTATAAGCCCTGACACGACAGATACATGTTATAGTATCTATCAGTGTTACCAGATTAGAAATTGTAAAGTTAAGAAATCAAACGTTACCAAACTTAGTGGTTATAAAGATTAGGTTTCAAACGTTACCATACTTAAAGTATTAAAAGATTTTGACCCAAACCATTGAGTGAGTCTATGGTACTATGCATATTACGATTTGGCACCGTGTTATGGCTTTATATTTGAGTTTTCAAATCCTAACGGTCAATCCGAACCATTCATCTTGTTCTCCATATAAATATGTGTTTGGAGACCAAATTTTACATTTTTTTTGAAATTTTTTTACTATTTTTTTAGATTTATTGAAAATCACTGTTTTTGGATGGTCCAGAATTTTCAGATCAAGTGATTTTCTAAACATCTAAAAAAATAGTAAAAAAATTTCAAAAAATGTAAAATTTGGTCCCCAAACACATATTAATATGGAGAACAAGATGAACGGTTCGGATCGATCGTTAGGATTTCAAAACTCAAATATAGAGTCGTAGCACAGTAGCAACCCATGATATGCATAGTACCATAGACTCACTCCAAACCATTTATTATGATAAGATTCTTAGAGTTCTGATTTATTTATATAATTTTTGTTGTTCAATTGGATACTGTTATTGAGCATTTTCATTTGTCATTATAGAAATGAACTGATAATTTCTCGTGCGGTGATTTCATTTTGATTATGAATTTCCTTCGAATCCAATAATTTTAGTGGCAATCAGCATTGAGAAATAATTTATTATTTCTCACTCGTTTCCCCTTATGGGTTATAGGTTTATTATACGAAGATAAAGAGCGCTTCTGGATAATTGACAGCAGGGCCACCTAAAGGAAGGGATTTGGGTTTATTATATCTGATAGGGTGCAGAGAGTATATCTCTAGCATCATTCACTATAAAATGTTAGATAATTATTGCAAAATAAATTGGGATGTGGCAAAAATAATGGATGCTATTGGCAATGCATAAAAAGAACCATGTCATGTGTTAAGTAAATTGAATAGTAAATAGACACAACTGAATCATTGCACCTCCGAATCGGGGGTGTGACATAAACGTAGAACAAGCAAGCAAAATAATTAATATTTGAATATTTTCCGATATAGAATGAGAGACTAAATCACAAATAGAAACATAAACATATAGTTCGATTTAGCATACTTATCATAACAAATCATGTAGTATCAAAAATAGGAACATAAGCACATAAGTCCATGTAAATCGCAAAAAAAATACCCATGTAGCAATAGCATGTAGCAGGTAATAGCGGTCGGTTATTACAGCTATAGAGGTTGTAGCTGAATTAGCGCATTTTTTTCATCTCGTGGTCCGAAAAAGTTATATTGCAACTATAGTTAGCTATTTAGAACAAAGATTCTAATATTATAATTATGATTTTAGTTGTTTCGAAGTTATACTTATCCCGTATTATTCAGAGATACTACATATTACTACTCGTATCAATTAGTTCAATTAGAATCATTATTCTTAATATGTATATTTGGAGTATAAAAAATATTTGTAATTACTTGTGTAACAGTATAATGCACGCATCTTACTATTTTAAAATATTTTAACTAGAACGTTTAATATCTATATTCAATACGGTCCGAAACTCACCATGACAATAATAAATACGAATCCACATTTTAATTTTTAAATTCTTATTAGATACGAATCCACATAGAGTTTTGTAAAATTTTACTAGATTTATATCTAGATTGTACTCAATTCGAATCAGATCCATTGTTCAATTTTTGATTCCATAGCAACACAAAAATAGCAAGGCGGGAAATAGAAAATTGGAGGGAAAAAGTATCGGGAAAGTTTAGCACAGCTCTAAATAGAATAATCATTAAAACAAAAATAGCTCCTATAAATCAATTTTTAGCTGAACTCATGTCTACCTTTAGAGCACTCAATTTCCATTCCTCTCTCTCATAGAAACAGAAGAAATAGATGTTATGGCGGACATTGAAGGAATTGAAACGGGGGAGGTTCTGCTTCCTAAAGATGAAACGGAAGAGCATGAGAGAAAAGGTAGGTACAAATAAATTCTCCTTCGATTGAATCCTTTTGAAGTACAACCTTTTTTGTGTGTGCACGCAATTGCCTGTACATTTTGATCTTGTACTATATGGATATTTTGTATATCACGGTTTTATGAATGCTTTCCTGTTCTTCTGTACAATATAATATGTTGATTGTTTTATCTTTCCTACTAAGTTAAAAGAGACGTAGGATATACATATTATGGATATCTGATTTATTGACAGCCATTATCGTTCTATTTTAAAAAGAATTGCAACTGTGATTCCATAATAGTCACGAAGAAAATGAATTACATCTACAGGAGTTTGTTTTATCTGTAAAGGTAAAAGTGCTTAATAGCATCAGTATCATACTATCATCATAAATACTTCTATTGGTAATAGGCAAATAGCAATACCTTCGAGAATTGCAATTTTTTTTTTTGCTTTACTTTCAGCAATAGTCATTTTTTACCCTTGCAGATAAAAACAAATTCTTATAGTATACCTACGGGATAAAGATATTTTAACCTCGTGGATTAAACAATTTTTGTCAGAAGTAGTCCAATCTAAGGTGGAATTTTCATAAATTAATGCCTTTTGTACCGCAATAACATAAGCATGATTATTGGAGCCAAAATGCCATTTAGATGCATATATAGTTCACAGCTGGCTCCGTTTCAGAATTTTTTCCTTTTTTTTAAGTACTTGTCATTTTAGAAGATTTTGTCTTCTAATGTGTGCTTAGGTTAATTTTCTTGTGAATTATTGGTTTAGAAGTCTTGCCTTCTTACCAGATTTAAGTTTTGCTTTGGTGAGTTAAGTACCAATATGAACCAGAGTTTCCATCATTCATAGCAACAGTAAGAAGCCTTGCAAAAAAGTTCTCACTTGCTTGCATGTTAATTAGTCGCACTACATAGACAAAATTTGATTCAGTGTAGCTTCAATTGGACACGGTTCTGGGTACCGTTTAAAATTGGTACCAACCTTGAAAAAAAAAATTGGTACCAACAAAAGCACCAGTCAAACTTCAAATCATATCATTGTAATGTATGGCAACTGATAACATGTAATTCAATGTTAATTTTTAGGAACTGTATGGACTGCTGCAGCTCACATTGTAACGGCTGTGTTCGGATCTGGGGTGCTTGCACTTCCATGGAGCGTCGCGCAATTGGGCTGGATTGCGGGTCCCCTTGCCTTGATAGGTTTCTCGTTCATCACCTACTACACCTCAACATTGTTGGCAGATACATACCGTGCACCAGACCCTGTAACAGGATTGAGAAACCCAACTTACACCGAAGCCGTCAGAGCTTACCTTAGTACGAGTTTCATAATTAATCTTTATGCTTCTTTACATTTAAAAAGAGGGATATTATTGTCATGAACAAAATTCCAAAAGCACTGCCTTTTCAGTAACATAAATCAGGGTCTATTAGTTACTAACTTGGTGATGAAAAATATAATACAACTAGAGATATCAAACGTTGCATTAAAAAATAGAATTATGTTGGAGATAATATATTGGCAGATTGGAGATAATATCCGATGGCCAAATTTATTTTGATTTAATACATTGACAAAATACTTTTATTAATTTTGTGATTATAGTTGATAATTAGTTTTGTAATATATTATGGTGTAGGTCCAAGAAAGGTGAATATCTGTGGAGTAGTTCAATATGTGAGCTTGTGGGGGACTCTGGTAGGCTATATGATCACTGCTGCTATTAGCATGAAGTATGAATTTAATGTTTAGTCATTATTTTTTAACAGGATATACTCTCCTAAATATTACTTCTTAACTTCGATTGCTAACTTCATCTAGTTATAACTATAGTGCTATCCCTGTCAGGATAGTTATACTGACAGGGACATCTGGTTTACTAAGTTCACTTCAGGCCACTATAGTACACTGACAGGAACACAAGCTTTGAGAGACTGAAGCTTATTGAGACCTGCTTGCAAGCATTATCTTTGAAAATAACATTTCCACGCCATAAAAACAAAATTTTACTGTGATACAGGGACAGCACTAAAGGTATACAAAGATTAGTATCATGTTAATTTAACTATAGTGCTGTCCCTGTCAGTATAGAAGTGCACAATTAAAATTTTTGGCAACTTTGTTGCTTGATAAAAATAAGAGAAATTATATCACTCATGCATCTAATTCATACTTGTTTTGACTTTTCAGGGCCATGAACCATTGGTTTTACCAAGACGGGTATGAATCAAAGGGCAGTGATGTATCCAGTGCAGTCATGTTGCAATTTGGTATAGTACAGCTCATTTTGTCTCAACTTCCAAGCTTAGAGAAGATAACATGGCTGTCAGTCATGTCTGCCATAATGTCATTTGCATACTCATTTATCGGTCTCGGCCTCTCAGTCGCCAAATGGATTGTTAATGGTCATATAGGACTTTTAGTTGGGAAAAGCGCTTCATCCACAGGTGAGAAAACATGGAACTCATTACAAGCTTTGGGCAACATAGCCTTTGCATATACATTTGCAGAAGTTCTTATTGAAATCCAGGTACATTACAATAACATAATATAGCTGATTACTTTTCAATTTTGTTTTTGAGAAATCAAATTATTCCTGAATCTGTGAATTTTTATAAAGAATGACTATTCTGAGAGATTGTTCTTAGTGTAATTAACAGTTGCCTATTTGAATGTTAAACAATGATGCATTCTTGTGGATGTATTACATTTAAATTCTTTCTTTTAATTTTTCTCTATTGTAGGATACACTGAGACCATCACCACCAGAAAATATTACAATGAAGAAGGCAACATTTTATGGAATGGGAGGCACCACAATATTCTACCTGGCTATGGGTTTTGCAGGTTATGCTGCCTTTGGAAATAATACGCCCGGTAACATCCTTAGTGCGTTCGGGTGTTTTGGGCCTTCTTGGCTAGTTGGCATTGCCAACATATGCATCATTCTTCATCTTTTAGGTGCTTATCAGGTCAGCTTAATTTCATTATAAAAAAATACTTCTTTTAAAAAAATAAATTGTCACTTTATTGTCTTAAAAGCTAATTACATTTACTAATTACATTTTTGTAAAATTAGATCTATGCACAACCTATCTTTGCTGTCGTTGAGAGTCGAGTTGCAGCACAGTGGCCTGAAGTGAACTTTGTAAACCGGATGTATACAATAAATGTCCCAGTTTTCAAGCAGGTCTCAATAAGCTTCAGTCTCTCAAAGCTTGTGCTCCGTTCAATCATCATTCTCACTACGACATTAGTCACCATGATGGTGCCATTCTTCAATGCAGTTCTAGGCCTCCTAGGCGCGATAAGCTTCTGGCCCATGACAGTCTATTTTCCAATTAGTATGCACATTGCACAAAAGAAAATTATCAGAGGGACTCCCAAATGGCTTTTTCTACAGAGTTTGAGCATCTTTTGCTTGGTGACTTCACTTGCAGTTGCTGTCAGTTCATCGGTGGATATTGCGAGCAGCTTGAAGCTTCCTGTTCCTTCCAAAACAACAGGCCAAGCTAGTTTGCCTTTTTAAGATAGAAAACTTGGTTTGACGAATGTTGGCTTGAGTTCGAGTTGAGCCCAAAGCAGACCATGTAAAAAAAGAAAGGAAGAGGAATAAGAAAGGAAAAAAAAAGCAGCTGAATAGTAATACTGATACATAAACTTTTGGTTTCACATAAACATTGTCTGTCATTCTTTTTCTGTTATTGTAAATTTGGTAGATATTTATTTAGACTTTCCTCTGGTAAATCTGGTTAGAGCTAAAATTGACGCACTTCTTTTGTTATATGTACACGTTGTAATTTGCAAATCAATAGATCAAGCAAATAAAAATAGAATATTACATGTAGCCACCAATTTCTCGCTTCCTAATAATATTCATTTGTTTTTGGTTATTTAAAAGAAAATGAATATGTTAGTGTGCATTGGTGCAATAGTCAAGTATGCGTTAGTGTGATATTCAAGTGTGCATAAATACTAGTTAATTGTGCGTTTTAATAGGTTAAGAAACGAATTTGAAAGGTATATTTATTGGCACTTGTTAGGATGCGTACGTTTGACTTGGTCAAAACTGTGTGACTGTTGTCCAAAATTATATTGTAATTGATATAAACAAATGTACATCAATATTCGATACTGTATGTAATTAGAAATTGAATCGTCTGCCTCTGGGACATGAAATTCCTACTTCTAAAGTCACTGTTGGTGGATTTCTATTTCAAAAGGTAACAATAATCAATCATTTTTAACAGTAATTAGTCCTACCCGGTGATTGAGGGGATATGATTTTCTTGTACGTCAGGGAGTAGGTGATCTGTTCTCATATAATTATGCATTAACACAATGGGCATATGGGCATTTAAAGCGTCTAAAAAGGTTATGAAAACTGTTTAGTGGGTAGGACTATAAATGAGCCGAATTCGAGCGAGTTACCTCTAACTCATGCTTAGCTTTTTTAGTAAATGAGCGAGTCAACTTGAGTTGGGATCTCAATAATGAGTTGTAAAGTCAACTCAAGTTCAGCTCATTACTAATTCGAGTTGCCTCACCAGTCACAACTCATTTATAACTTGTTTGACCAGTAAATCTTCTTAGTTATAGTTATATACTAGTAAGAATTTATCTAAGTACAAATAATTTAAATGATTTAATGAAAGTTTATCTAAATACAAACAATTCAAACATAAATAATAAGACAATTAATAAAATAAAAAATTCAAATAACAACTTAGAAGTCATTTAGAAGGCATGTGATTTATTGTGATGAATTTTGTGTAACTCAAGTAGTTAATGAGCGAGTTGGAGTATGCTCAAACTCAGCTTATTTATTAAACAAATAAGTCAACTTTAAGTTTGGAACTGACTCGAGTTGTAAATGAGCGAGTTATGAGTTTGGGCGATTTTGTACAGCTCTATTAGGGATGATTCTAGGAGTGATTGTTAGGATGTCCTAAGTAGTATTTATGTAATTGAAGAAATCTTATAAATCTTTTTCGTATTTGACATCAAAGGCGAATCTTCAACACAATAAACATTAATATATTAATATATTGTAACATAAAATCGCAGGCATAATTTTTTGAGTAAAGATGTTGTTCCCCTTGAATCTGTTCCCTATCTGTTCCCCTAACAATCTTCCTTTTTTGTTCCTCTACGTGGTCAAAATTCACCATTTTCAACCTTCATTTTTTGTCCCCCTAACAACCTTTATTTTTTGTCCCAATCTAGACAGGTGTGAATATTATTAGTGTCAGATGTTAATATTGTTAGTATCATATGTGAATACTTCATTAGTTAGATATAAATAGTTATATATATGAATATTTTATTTGTTAGATATTGAATACTTCATTAGTTATATATGAATACTTCGTAATCGTCAGTATGAATACTTCTTGGAAGAGGTAGGGTGAGAGAGATGAATCTAACTTTGAATTTTGAATTGTATAAATTATTTTAAACATGTATGAATACTTTGTAATCGTCAGTATGAATACTTCATTTGTTTAGATATGAATACTTCTTTATTTAGATATGAATAATATATAGATTCGCTGTAGTGGTCCCCAATCTTGGTAAATGTCGCTTTCAAACGATTGTGGTCCCCAATCCAGGCTGTCACAAGACGTCAGCGGTCCCCCTGGTTGTTACTGGTCCCCTCCAACTTGTGTTTACATATGACGAATAGTTCTAATAATAAGTATGAATACTATAAATTCGTAGGTATGAATACTATACGTTTTGACTATTAATAAAATAGCATTAATCTTGCTCTTTGGTGGTAGTTAGTACGTTTTAACTTTTTTTTTGTCTTTTAGTGCGGAGGACAGATAGGGAACTGAAGTAGGGGGACTGTTAGTTGATCCCTAATTTTTTTATCTTAACCGTTTAAAATTCAGTGAATTAAATCACAGCTGTGGATTAAAACACTGATGTGCTTTGTATACGAGAAAGATATGCTCATTTAAGGCCTTATTGGAAAAACAGAAAGATTTTAAGGCCCGGACCAATTAAGATATTGTTCTTCAACTTGTGTCAAGCCCAGTTAAAGCATGATCCACCTTCACAGCTCCACTACGTTCCGAAAAGGAGACCTAGTAAAAGTGGAAGAAACAAAAAAATAAAGGGAAGGGTCAAGCACGGCCACTGAACGGGCCCCACCAAAAATAAAATAAGAGCACATCCTCTCCATTATTTTAATCCGGATATATCCATTACGTCTCCGTAGACCGTAGCTATCTTCGAGTCATCAATTGTCCCCAATAACAAAAAGAAGAAGAAACGTATAAACAATAATTTACATCATGCTTCCTAAATTTAGCAATTTTTATGCATCATGCATGACCCATTAAACTTACCACAAATTTTAATCTTTGTGGAAACCTTCCAATCAATAAGTTTTGCAAATAAAGATTACAATAGATGTGTTGATCATAAAATAAAGCATTTGCATGTGTTTAATAAATAAAATAAGTTGACAAATTAGTTGTACTTGTTTTGCAAACAAAAATACTTTTCTAAATTTAGACAATTATACCTACTAAAAAATGCGTAAAAAATTTTACATTAAAAAGTCAAATAGCTGAACTTGTCTTCATCAATTTATTAACTCTAATATTATTATATCTACGTGCTTTTTCCTTAGAAAAACTGTAATATTATTAATTAATATTAACATTAACTTCACAATCTGATGACAACATTTGTTGAACAGTACTTGGTCTTGGCCTATTAAATTGGGAAAAGGACATGTTCTGTTAGATAAAACTGGAGAGAAGCGTACTTTCTCTCAGAGCACCTAGAGAGAGAGAGTCAGGGAGATAATATCCGTTCCCCTTCTGTCCTTCTCTATCAAAGACTCAATCGCACCTCTACCGTGGACCTGCCTCCCTCTTCTCTCCAACCAATCAACCGATCAATCCATTCTCTGTACAAATCCTTCTATTTTTTTTTTTTTTTAAATTCTTCCTCTCTTCTCAATTCATCGTAGCAATCTGCGATTCATCTAGGTTTTCTCGTTGCTCAGCTGTATTGGTCTCTTTTTAGGGTTCGACGAAACATAGGGGAAAAATGGATGAGAAATTGAAGATGGAGAGCCACACTTCAGCTGCGGCTTTTGTCGAAGGAGGGATCCAGGATGCGTGTGACGATTCTTGTAGCATATGCCTCGAGGCCTTTTGTGATTCAGACCCCTCAACGGTATATATTATACTTCCAATTTGTTTAAGATTTTTTTTATTTATAATTTTGGTATTAATCTGCTCACGGTTTGTCTAATGTGTGTATGCCACCGTCTAATGATTGGCAACATAAAAAAGAATTAAAGGAGCCCCTAATTACGCAGCAGTCAATTGTATTTGTAAATAAAAAAAGAATTCTGGTATGCTACAGCCAGGTTCCCTACATAAGGATGCTTAAAATTTGCACACTAGGAGGGTAAATTGAAGCTGATTTATTGTTAGTATACCTATTGTTTTAGTTGAAGACTGACCGAGTCTTATTACTTCTTTTCTTAATTGTTATTTGTAGCTGACGAGTTGCAAGCACGAGTATCACCTCCAGTGCATTTTGGAATGGTACGGCTGAATCGTTATATTGAATTTGGAAACTTTTGTAGTTGATGTTAATAATGGTTGAAGTCTAATCCTCTGTGTATTTAGATAGGATAATTTTGCTTCCAGTTTACTGTTTCCACCTTAAGTTTTGATATTACAGAGTATTGTTTTTTTCCCTTGAATAATATATTGAGAGATGTTAGAGCATCAAGCTAGATAGGTTTATTGTAGGGTTTAAGATGCTATCTTTTGGGATAATTCATTTTATTTGATAGCGGTGACATGCTTATTATGTTAATTTGATGTACAAAAAAGTTACTTCTCTTCGTGTTATTTTCTGTTGCTTTTGGTTTAGAACTTCTAGACCATGCATTGTTCCTTAGTGTTTATTTACACAGGCTATACTTTGTTCCTTTCTTTCGGGTGGTCATATGATTAAAATATGCACCCTGAAGCATTACAAGTGTCGACTTCATGTGATGATTCCTTTTTTATTATATCTCAGAAGCAAAAGCTAATTTTGTTTTTCTTGTTTTGTGTAGGTGCCAGAGAAGCTCTCAGTGCCCCATGTGCTGGCAGTCCATTAGCTTGAAGGATCCTACTAGGTATAATTATGCTGCACTGTACTTTAGTACTTATATTGCCTTGTGCCTGTAAAGAACCTTATGGAAAACTTTGGATTTCCATAGTATATATAGTGACAAGTCATGTTTGGCTTTGCTACATCCAGCTAGACTGCTCTAAGCCATTAATTTTTACAGAAAGCATACTGGAAATTTCTGTATTTAGTTATGGTGATTTGGTATTTTCCAATTCAACTAGCATGCACAATTTGTTAATGAATTTTATTGGCCACTTCGATGCTATGCTGGATATATGTTACACATACAACACTTTATTTACCGCTTTATAACTGTAGCCCATGCCAATAATTTGCTTACTCAAATTTGATTGTCTTATGACATCCATCAACTTCTATTTTTTCAAAATTGCTAACTGGGGCTATCTGGAATTTAAAAAACACAAAAGCACAAATTGGTGTTAGTCAAGTGACCTTGGGTAACTTTTACTCGTTTGGATTTGCTTGGCTGGTATGTGACATCTTTTACTGTTTGAGGGTTAAAGGGACAAATTTGGGGGCTCATTTCAGACTAATCACAAACTTGAGGCTAATGTGTGACATCGGTGCCTCAATTCGTTGATTGCACCGATTATATCCATTAGAGGCTGAATCTTGGTTTTGAAAGTAACCAATGCCTGATTATTACAGCCAAGAGCTTCTTGAGGCTGTGGAACAAGAGAGGAACCTGAGGGTCAACCAACAGCGCACAACTGCTGTATTTCGCCATCCCATGCTTGGTGATTTTGAGCTTCAGCATGTATGCCTCCATCTAGACTCTATTTTCAGACAAGCATTTCCAAGCATGTTCTTCTCATAAGTATTCATAATTTCTGTTGTTAGCTATGATTAGTGCCATGCAAAACTTCCTGATTTTGTATCGGGCAGCCCAATACTTTATATAAAATCATCTACTTAATTATATTTTATTGTGGAACAATGAACATCAAATCTAAAGTTCATATTTAGGCACCTTAGTAATGTTTAAACTCTGCTATATGACCCCAGGAAATACAAACTGAGACAGAATGCTGTATGGCTTTCCCATTACGAATCCCAAACAATGTGTTGTCTCTGCTTGCTGGCTGGTTAAAATTTTTAGTGTTTACAAAATATTAGGGCCAGTTTGAAGGTTCTTGTTCCACGGTCAAAGAATCTTATAGCATAGGATCTCATGAAGCAATAAACATGAAACCATGAGCTCAGAAACAATCGTGGAACATTATTAGGTGCAAGTGGATTATTAATGGTGGTTTGTGTTGAAAGTGATGGGAATATTTGCTTAAATGCCATAGGAAGAACAATCTGCTGCACATTGCTTGGGAAATGTTTCTATTGGGCTGATATTCTCGTGTACTCCTGTGGAGATGGGACACAACAAACAGGTCCCTGGGGTCATTCTAATGTTGTTGGGTTATCCTTTGTATTAATCATCATTCTGTTATCATCATAATTTTATAACATGTTCATGATATTAAAATTTTTGTATTTAAAATTTTGTATTGTAGTTACCGGTGGGTGCAGATGATGCTGAGCTGGAGGAACGGATCATCCAGCACTTGGCAGCAGCAGCTGCAATGGGCCGAACCCACCGCATCGCAAGACGTGATGGAGCGAGAGGGAGGTCAAGTGGGACCCACGGCCGGCCCCACTTTCTTGTTTTCTCGACCCCACCCTCTGGAGGGAGTGCTGGTTCTATCCAGTCATATTCTTCTTCTCCTGGAGGGGAGAACGAGTCAAACCCTGCTACTTCTGCTAATCCGTCATCTCTATTTGCTACCATGGGAGATGAATCCCCAGTAAATGAGAATACCCCACATGGAACTGTGGGCCATGCTGATGACGTTACTGCTTCGCGGGTGGTGAATAGTCCTGGCTCGGTATATAGTCCTGGTGTACAGAATAACAGGTACTTGTATTATCTGATGAGTTTGTCACTTTGTTTTGTGTTAACAAGCAAATTTGTATTTTATTTTGAGTTTTGCCCTTGAATACATGTAGAATTGGTTGCTCAGGTGGGGGACTAATTGTGTTGGCGACCCAAGTAACAATGTTAGAATGACTTTGATACAAACTGTTGCTTCTTTTCTTTTTCTTTTTTAAAGCCTGGCAGCAGCTTCCTAGGTTCAAATGGTTGTTGTTCTCTAATATTTGAAGTTTGGCAATCAAGTATTGCTGCTTAACCAGATTAGTTGATTCTCTACAAATACAAGTTATGTGGCAACTAAATTGGAAGAGTAGTTGCGATTGCAACTTCGAGTTTTTTTTTCTGTTTGTCCGACTTGGGAAAGATTAGGACAAACTGAGATGCTATTTGCAAAAGACCTGAATGTTTGGCAATGTTACAAGCAGTGCTGTGTCACTATTCCCTTGGCCTGTGGATGGCCAAACACCCATATAGTATAGTTGAGTGCAGGTCCATTATGTGCAAATTTAATGAAAAAAAAATGAACTCAACACACAAGCACACAATTTTTCTTGGGTACAGGTACTGTGATCCTTGATGTGGTTAGTAATTCTTCACTAGTAATGTGCTGTATGATAGAGAGATTTGTTTATAACTTAATATAGATGAATTCATGTTTATATATGTAGCATCATGTGTACACCTGTATTATCATTTGGGGCTCCTGTTTATTCTAATTCCAGCAATGATGTTGATGATGTAACAAGAAGTTTATTTTAAATCAGGACTGCCGGGCAAACTACTCCTGTTAGCAATGATAGAGCGGGCCCATCTGACTTGAATTCCTTCTCAGAGTCATTGAAGTCACGCCTCCAGTCTGTCTCTACAAGGTACTCTTAGCCAAAGATCATGATATGAATCTTTGTTAGTTCATTAAACTAATACCAGGCCTGGTACAGTAACATTTGTTATCTCTTTGTCTTTCGTACTTAGGACTCAAATTATTAGTGTGAATATCAAATGATCAATTAAATCAGAGAAAGAAAAGTGCTGAAGAGCATTGCACTTTCATTTAAACTTTTATAGTAATTTGCTCATTGGCTCATTTGTGCTTTGTACCTTTTCCTAATTTATTGTGGTGTTTCAGATACAAAGAGTCTATTACAAAGAGCACACGTGGCTGGAGAGACAGGTTATTCTCACGAAACAGTGCAATAGCCGATCTTGGGTCTGATGTCAGAAATGAGGTGAACGCAGGTATTGCTGCTGTCTCGCGCATGATCGAGCGCCTTGAAACTAGAGAGAACTCCCCACAACCCAATAAGACTGCAGCTCCTGATACTGCAACTGCTGGTAGTGCACATTCTGGTAATCAAACTGATGTGGCGCATGAAGCAGACGTTGATAGGGTTGTTTCGCCTATTAATGTTTCATCTAGTGCAGTGAGTGGTGCTGGTTCTTCTACGTCATGTGCTGCTGCTGCTGGCTTGAAATGAACAGTTGGGGCTTTTATGAGAAGGACCTGAATGTAACCTGGTAAGCTATTTTTAGTTATTTTCTGTAATGCTACACTAAAATAAACTTATATAGGGTTGCGGTACACATGGTTTTCCAGTCCATGATGATTAGGTAAACTTCAACTTAGTACATGTTGTATGCTTCACTGCTAAAGAAATTAGAAATTTGACATTAAAAAGTACACTTCTTGTTCAAGGCACAAGCTTTCAGTAGGCAACCACCAATTTAGTGTTTATGATGGATTGATTTGAATATCACTATATCTAATTTATATAAACTACCAACTTGTGCTTTGAAGAACCTGTACAATGTTTTGGTTTCGTTGGAGAACATTCAGGGTCAAATGTTGTCTTAATGGCTTACAACCAAAACATAGCAGTTTCATGGACGCAAGTCATGTGGCCACAGCACTTGCATATTATAAATGTTTATGGTGACAACAAATATCTCTATTAAATATCTTATCGATGCTTGTTACAGCATATATCTTTTGCATTCTGTCTTCAATCTAAACTAAATCTCATGAAAAACTTTTTGACACTAGAAAAAGGAATTTACAGGTGTGTCATCTTTGTTACAGGTTTTGTACCAAATAGATGCAAACGAACTTTTTACAATCCTTGGTAGTTTTGTGTCGGATGTCCAATGATTGTCAAATTGGACCAATTGTTTAGATGGGATACTCAGTGTCACGTCTGTCTGGTTAGTGGCACTGAGAGAATTGTTTTTTATAAAAAAAAATGAAATCCTTAGTACAAACAAGTTAACAACACAATACCATATTGTATTCTGATTCTACATTAACAGTACTGAGTATTGTTCCAGGTTATAAGCTCATTGGCTATCTCAACTCAGGATGCTATGATGAAAGAAATGTTTAGAGTGGTTTATTGATTTTCTTGTAAGAGAGCAAATTTGGTTTCCCATCTTTTTGGGGGATTCATCAGGTCCCTTTTCTAATAGCCTATCTGTTGTAGATTAGCACTTTTATAAGTATTAACCATATGATATATATGAACTGCGTAATGTTTCTTCCTGGGGCACTCGCCCAGAGAGGAACCACAAGAATTATTAGCTCAAACACTTGTATGATAATTACAGATGTTTATGATAGTATGAGAATAGTGTAAAATAGCAAGGAGTGGATGTATTAAAAATATAATATGGTGCTTACTTTTGAAGCGAAGTTCTTATGGTGTTAATTAAAAATTGTAGATCACATCACAAGCTTATGGTATTATTATCGCAAATGAGTTTGCCATAGGATCCAGTTTCTATAGGAGTTGGATCTGGCCTTTTACTTTCAGCATCCATATTCTTTTGTTCGATTATGATCTCCTTCCTTTTTCTCCCTTTCTTTACGATACTTGTCTAGCTACTATTTCCGAGTGCGTTAATTTGCTTCGATAAGGCTGTTTAGAAAAAAAAAAGAAAAAAAGAAGCAGCTGCGACTCTAATCATCAGCCTCAGCAGTCTTTTTATTTGTGTTCTCTTCTGTCGTATCGTTTGACTATTCCCAATGCTCCGATCCTCCGCAGTCTTACGATAAGGCTGTTTAGAAAAAGAAAAAAACAGAAAAAGAAAAGGCTGTGACTCTAATCATCATCCTCAGCAGTCTAGAATTACCTTGTGATTTGTCTTTTCTTCTGTCGTATTGTTTGACTATTTCCAATTCTCCGATTCATTTTGTTTCACATGAATACATGATCGTTTTGATCATTGACACAAGATGGGAGTTGAGTTTAGTATGTTACCTCTTACAAAAAAAAAAAGATTAATATAATACATATGGCATTGATCATCTTGCACACGGGGGCAATGTGCATAATGAAAGCACTCCAAAGCGCCAAAAGCCCCAAAGACATAAAAACCAACAAATGGAGACCAAATTTCCAGATAAAACTTAAAAAGCAATGGCGCAAGGAATTGGGTGTCCATAGGTTTTTGGATAAATTTTATTCAAAGTCGGACTTTAACAGTCTGATCTTTTAAGACATATGCGAACATATTAAAATTTGATTTACATGGCACCATGTATCTAAACTGTTCATGCAAATTTTGGCGCGAATCAAACTGTTTAGACCCGGTTTTGAATGAGGTTTGGATAAAAACCCCACCCATGGCGCAGTTCACAAACTTTACTGGTGAGATGGAAGCACGTCAATATATTGAATAAAAAGTTACTTGTGAACAAAACAAAATAAAAAGATATGCTCAGGCAGTTCTGGGGTGAACTATCAGGCCCAATAACCAAAAAAAAAATTAATAGATTTAAGGAAAAAGATATACTCGGGTAGTTTTGATATGAATTATTCGTCTGCTACTTAGCCGAGAGAAGTTCAATCCACGGTTCAAAATATTCTTGGTACATTAAAAGCACGGATCTTGCTTCACGAGTTCAATTGCATGTTTGTTTACTATAATTTGTAGATAATTTGCAAACGGTGTTCCTGAATAATACTATATGACTTTAAGAAAGAAATCCTGTTCCAGATATACAGACACAAAAGTTGATCAACAAAAAATGGAAAATCAAGGAGCAGATTTAAATTGCAAAGAGAACAGCGTGAGACCAAAAAAAAAATAGTCGAGAGGTTTAAATTTTGTACCATGTTAAGCTTTCGCATTTCATATTAAATGCAGATGCAGGGTAAATGACTCTTATTGAATTTTTTTGAAGTGTGTATATGAACGGTCTGTATTATTAAGTAGAAGAGAAACCTAGTGTCAATTGGCAAGCTTAATCGGTGTCAATACAATTAAATCTCAAATAACTATTCTTAAACTTTTATTATGGTCTATATAGTTAGAACGTAATAGACTTATCTTTCAGGAAGATCAAGATAAAAGTGTACAGAATTTAGATGCTTAAAATGTTGCAACAACTATAAAAACCAGAAATATGATACATATTTTAAAGGTGGCTTTGTAGGAGGGGGCCGTATGAGGGTCTGTTTGGATGGTATGAGAACGGTGCTATTTTAAATCAAGTCCATCCAAACAACCACACTTGTTATTCCGAACAAACATAACAGTGTTATTCCGCTGTTCCAACAAAAAGTCGAAATAACGACTATTGTAAAGAGTGCATCCAAAGAGTGCATTCAAACAACTTTTTAGCTATTTCGAATAGTTTTGAGTTAGCGCTATTCTCAAATAGTAGCTATTCTAGATATTCTAGAGTGCATCCAAATGTACCCTCAGTTACCGTACTCTATTATAGAAAATGAACAGTCTAAATTAAGTCCCAGTCAGATCAAAAGAAATTTGGTGCCTGTTGTAGATATTGGGTAGCCATTTTGAGATTCATACCAAAGTTAAATAACGGTATGAATTTAATAATTCTACTCTCTAGTAGTATCATGAAAAATCTGAATTCTTGAAGGACAGAGATCAAATGTGTGAAACAAAGTTGGAGGAAGTAACTGAAGCTTTTGCTGCAGCAAAAGATAAGAAAGTTCATCAGAACTATTTTTTGGTAGTGATAGTGTTTTGTAATAAGAAATCATACCGGCTTTACTTTAGATATATTTTTTTCATTTGTGGTTTGAAGGCATTGTTGTATGAGTCCGTGTCCCCCCAGGTAGCTGAGGTGTAATTGAAATAAATGGATGGTCCAGATTAATTTTATTCAGACCAAACTCAATTCGGTGGCTGTTGAGGCTGTTGGGGGTCTGCTTTAAGATTCGTGCCAAGTGAATGAATGGTCTAGATTCACCACTTGCACCTCGAGTACCTGGGGTGATACGGATTCTTATTGTATGCCTTTGTTTTGTTTGTATCTAGATCGAGTACCGGAGATGTACCATTAAACTTTGTATGAGATTTAACTTAATAGAAATTGGTGGACTTGATTCCACTTATTTAAAATAAAAAAAATGCATTCTTAAACTTTTAAGAAACAAAAACTAATTCATTAGATATATTTTATATATCATGCATTATGTATACACAAAAATTGACATGATTTAATTTAATTTCAATATGTATTAAGAGCTATCGAAATCACGAATCAAATTTTGACAATTTAATCCCCTTTTGATGTATCACAATGAAGTTCAAATCTCATGATTTATTATTTTCATATGCATGTAAGTAAGATGATTTTAAGTATATTTAACGGTTTAATATTTGTTAATTTTAGTATGAATAAAAAATTAGCACCATCTCACACTAATGATCATGAGCAATCCCTCTTATAATTAATATTGAAGGCAATGTTATTAATTAAAGAATCGGTGGGAACATCTACATTTTTTAATTATGCTGATCAAGCTTTCTTATTCTTTATAGTCTAATTAATACGCACATTATTTTAGACCCAGGCCACCGACGACTTCCTCCAATCCAACTCAAGATGACCTCTGAAAGTTTGACAAATCTAGATCGTACCAATTGTAATCACATGAAAACAGTATGTATGTATACAGTATACACACAAGTGGCTGTCTAATTTTATAAATTTAATGCGACTTCATATTGGCCCGTGTCAAGAACTGGAGAGGCTGGGTTAGTTTCTCCAGAGATGGTCAACCAGATTATGTCTATTTTTCTAAGAAAAAAATAGATCTCTGATTTTTTTTTTTAAATTTAATGTTTATGTGACTCCGTCTGAATTTAAAACATGCGTCTCTCATAATAAAGATATTTTTTTTATTAAATTAAAGACTAATTCTTAATTAGATTATGTTTTAATTCGGTTTATTTAGCTATGTTCATTCACAATTTTTTTGTTTTTCAAGTTTCAATAGAAGAAGGCTCACAAAATTCACATCCTATTACATTTATAGAGTAGATCTAGATTGTTTTTAAGCTCATTAAATTTTTTAATGAGCTTAATTCTATAACTTATCAGATTGACTTCAAACGACGAATTTAAATTATTAAAACTGATCTACTCTGTAAGTTATGTGTTTACATATCAAATTTTAAATTTCATAATTAATTTAGTATAAAATCAAGCATATTGGACATAGTGATAAGTCCGTTATTTGAAAATAATTGGTGAGGTCTAAGTACGTAATTAAAAAAATTTAACACATACATAATTCAAAAAATAACCGAAGCAGACACTGAATATACTAAAATAAAAGAAAAAAAAATCAACAAAACATATAACAACACGAACCAAAAATCGTAGTTTTTAGGAATAATATGAGATAGATAGTGCATTGTTCGTCAAATTCGAAATAATTTGAGAAAGTGATAAACAAGAATAATACATATATTATTTAAGAATAATTTCAATATGTGTATCTTATTTTTTAAATTAAAATTTTCCTTCCCAACTTTCATTTGGTCTAAATGACCTCTTACGTTTAGTTTTAAACTTTTAATTACTAATAAATGTGCCAGTGATTACTCTTTTGCTCATGTCAAATAATAGGAAGTGTCTACTTCCATTATTTTCTTAAATTATGAAGAATTGATTGGTGAAAACTTCTATATTTTTTTTGCTTGAAATAAAAAAGGAAAATTTCTCTATTTCCGTGAAATATTATATTATGGATTACATCAAGATATAAATTGTTTGATTCTGACTTGAGACTCCAAGCCAAACTTGTATTGTGTAAAATACACAGTGGTTAGGTTTATAGAATATGTCTACCAAATACCAAACCTTTTTTTCATGGCTTTTGATGCCAAACGTGTGAACATCAAACTAGAAACACTTTCAAAAAAATAATAATAAGAAATGACAAAGAAGAGTTTCATCTAATCCAAAGAGCTGAAATAAATTATCATCTACTATCGAGAGATTTAGTTCCGTCGGTTGATAAAAAAGAATATATATAGTTTTTGATTTAGTGATAAAAATAACACATTTTGTGTAGAGACCATAGGTTAAAATAACTCGGAAAGAGTTATTTATAGACATTATTTAAAATTTGAAAGGCTATAGCTTAATTTATTTATGTAAAAAATATCGCCTATTGATATTAAAATACAGATTAAATTTTCATAATAAAAAAAAAAGAAAATCGAAGTTAACTGAAAATTTTTTAAAAAATAAACACCCACTCAAGCAAAAAAAAAAAAACTCTACATTAGCAAAAGATTATCTGGGTTAGAATATTTTTAACATCAATAAAGATTGTCCACATAATTAAATTAATTTTCTTTTTTTATAGAATGATTTAATTAGAACACATTTAAGATGAAAAGTTTATATATATATATATATATATATATATAGGAACATGCTAGCGTGCTATGCATAGCATAGAACCCCTCAGTGCAACGGCTTGGATTTCGAGTTTTCAAAGCCCTAACGGTCGATCCGAACCGTTCATCTTGTTCTCCATATTAATATGTGTTTGGAGACCGAATTTTACATTTTTTGGAATTTTTTTACTATTTCTTTAGATTTATTGAAAATCACTGTTTTCAGCAAATCTGTACCATAACAAAAACAGCGACTTTCAATAAATCTAAAGAAATAGTAAAAAAATTCCAAAAAATGTAAAATTTGGTCTCCAAACACATATTAATATGGAGAACAAGATGAACGGTTCGGATCGACCGTTAGGATTTTGAAAACTCAAAATCCAAGCCGTTGCACGGAGGAGTTCTATGCTATGCATAGCACGCTAGCATGTTCCTATATATATATATATATATATAGAGTTAGGCTGGGGTGTTATGGATAGCATAGTGGCCTCTATGTTACAGCTCAATATTCGAGTTTTCAAAATCCAAACGGTCGATCCGAACCGTTCATCTTATTCTTCATATTAATATCTGCTTGGAGACCAAATTTTACATTTTTCTGAATTTTTTTACTATTTATTAACTATTTTACAAAATTGTTGATCCAACGGTGGCTGCACAAAACAGTAAAACCGTTGGATTAGCGATTTTCAAAGTGGCTTAATAAATAGTAAAAAAATTCAGAAAATTATAAAATTTGGTCTCCAAGCAGATATTAATATGGAGAATAAGATGAACGGTTCGGATCGACCGTTTGGATTTTGAAAACTCGAATATTGAGCCGTAGCATAGAGGCCACTATGCTATCCATAGCACCCCAGCCTAACTCTATATATATATATATATATATATATATATATATATATATATATTTATAAAAAAAAAAGTTTAGTGATAAGCCAAAATTGTATCTATTTAAACCTAGGGTTAGGTATGTAAATTAAGCCAAGTTTTGGTTAAATTAGTTTAAATTAGGTTTAATTAGGTTAGAAATGTCCAAAAGTTCAAGTTACTGCTCTACTTATGTTTGTTTTACAGGTAATCAAGTGTTTGGACCTTAACGAAGCAAAACGGGTGAGTTAGCATGAAGAAATGAGCTTCTGCCAACATTTATTGCGGCCCGAAATGGAGTTATTGCGGCCCGCAACGCACTGTAGCAGTCAGCCAAAAATAGAGTCTGAACTTAAAACGGGCATAACTTTTGACTTGTAACTCCAATTTAGGCTTGTGACCACTTTTTGGAAAGCTAACGAGAAGATCTACAACCTGAGAATATAAAAGGAATGTATTGCGACCCATAAGGACTTTTATTGCGGCCCGCAAGGACCTCTTTAGAATTTTTTTGCGCAGTCTGTTAACTGCTACAGTACATTGCGCCCCGCAATGAATGTATTGTGGCCCGCAATTAGGTCGGTTCAGAGTCCGAATTTGCTATTTTTGGTTGGTTATTTCTAGGTTTTAGAGGGGGCTATAAATAGGGACCTGTAGAACAGATTGAGGGAGTTTTTTAGGCAGAATTTCTAGGTTTTCAAGAAGGAAAAGCAAGGAAAAGCTAGAAGAGAGAAGAAGGAAGAAGAGATCATTGATCAATCGATTTTATTATTTTCTTTCCTTTGGAACTCTTTTATTCATTTGATTTGATTTGTATCTTAGCCATGGCTGGCTAAGGGCTTTTCTAGAGTTGATTAGGGTTGTACTTGAAACTTTTGTTATGATTTAATTGGTTTTATTTTATATGTTCTTGTTCTTTGTTGTGATCTATTCTTTATTTTAATTGATTGTGAGGACTTAATCAAAATCGCATGAAACCCTAGGATTTGGTATTTGCAATTGAGAAATTGAATATTAGGTCCAGACCATAAGGAATAGGGTATTTGATAGGCTAAGTACCGAGAGGTGACGCTTGTCTTATACGAGCTTTACCTAATAGTTTAGACAAATTGTGCCAAGTACCGAGAGGTGAAAGACGGTTTTCTAGATTAATTGGGACAGTAAGAACTTAATGACTTTAGATTAGGGTAGCCAAGTACCGAGAGGTGACGTTTATTCTAATTTAAAGATGGTATTAATATAGAGATATCCCTTTGTACCTACAACATCAAACTGTGCCTTCATAATTAAAAGAACAAATTTATAAACCAATTAGTCGTGACATTAGTGGATAGGAACCCTAAGAAATCCTAATTTCTCATTCTTGTTAAAAACCTAATTTTTCTTTGAAGACTTTAGTTTAATTCAACTTAATCACAATCAAACCAACCTTTGAACAAACAAATTTCTTTCTACTTGTTTTTACTAAATTAAACTGTTAGGTTAGATTTTGATATTCCGACTTGTCCCTGTGGAGACGATTCTTAAGTATTACTTGACTAGATTGTACACTTACAACCGAATTGAGTATCAACTAGGATTTATTACTTGTGTTATAATAATTCACATCATTTAGCCTATTAATTTTTATTTAATTGTTTATAAAAAAATCTCAAGCTCAGATTTTGAATCCATAATCTTCCATATGTCCTCCTTTTATCACTAAATTAAAGGGTCTTTACTATATTTTAAAGCAAATAAATTTAACAAGCGTTGATGTCACGCTTGATTGCCAAGGTCAATTTTTTGCATACTTTTTTCCCGCATGACATCGAAATTTGAACGTGTATTGACTTCCAAACAGATATTTATCTTCGTTATATCGGACCTAATTTCAAGTTGTCAAATAAAAATGAAAGCAAGGTCTATGCTTGAATACTATTACTTGAGTGATTAAGAGCATTTTATCTCTGGAAAATTAAAATATAGTTTTAATTTGTCATATCTGCAATTTTAAAAAAAGTATTTCTCAATCAATTTTATATCATCTATGCACTTACAATCAATTCTAATTTTATTCGTGGATGTAATTCTGTAATTTTAAGTTTTACATTCCTGCAATAGTTATCTTCAAAATGATGCTATGTTTTTAGACACATTGCTAATTTAATATTTTATAAAATTAACATTTTTTCCAACATCTATGTAAGTTATTAATAGCAGAAAATAATTTACCCGTACTATGAAAAAGGAGATTAACATAGTAGATTTTTTTTTAAAATAAAAATGAGTCAAAGTTTTCAAACTTACAAAATTTATATAAAAAAAAAAATCTAATGTAAATATTTTAACACAGCAAATTTAAATTCACGTACTGGAAAAACTTGTTTTTACACAAGGATGGAGGAAAACAAAGGAAATCAACATGAACTTGTATTAAGAGGAAACATAAACATTTGAAAAACTTTAACCTTATTTTATGTTTAAAAAATAGAATTCGCTCATTGACTCTGTCACGTTGACACCTGGCCGAACTATCTAGAGAGATCTTGGCGCGCCATGATTCAGATTTCAGACTTTCATTTTGGAGCCAAAATTTGCACATTTGATGCCATCATTTCTATAATTTGACCGGAAGGGTATATTCGTCAGTTCATTCATCAAATAGTACCTTTTAAGTTAAGCAGAAAAAGAACAGAAGAAAGCTACACACTTCCTCCCAAGAAAAAAAGAAAAGCTACACACTCCAACAAACTTACCTCCTACAGTTTTCATCGAATTTTCCTCTCTACATCAAGTTCACATATTCCTTACAAGCCATAAACGATGACAAATGGGACCACAATTGTATCCTTAGGGGAGACACCGAGAACAGCTGTCCATACGTAATTTACTCTTTCTGTAAATATAAAGTATACAAGGGTAAAAGCGTAATTCACCTCATCTTTCTGTAGCCCCAATGGAATTCATATCCTCTGAGATATCTCAAACTTTGCGTGACTTTATGGAAAATCCCAACCGTTTAACTACGTTCTGCACGAATCTCAAAGCACACATAATACTGACCCCCACATCATCCCCGAATAGGCACTGGACACGTCGGTCACGCAAAAGTTGAGATATCTCAGAGGATACGCACTCGTCCCAATGTCCCATTGGGATCGCGAGATATATCTAGTCTAAACAGATAGATTTAGTGTAGCGAAAGATAGAAGTCTATCCCTGTATCTTGCCACGTTACGAGGCCACACCGGCCCAGCAGTATGGTTATGGGACCCACAAAAAGGTCAATACATACAAGCGATCCAGTCCCCTATCTAGTATCAACAGACAACCGGACCGGACGATTCCATTATAATTCCCCAAACCAGCCTGTCACTTACAGTCTTACACCATCAATCCACCACGTGTTCCTTCTCGGGCGAACAAACTTTTGCATAATAGCGCAGAGTCTCTTACTATTTCTATTTCGGGTCCTTGCAAGCAGAGGCATACTGTGCGAATCCAATTACAATTAACGGGACATTGCAAGCAGAGATTTATTTTTTGTTGCTTAATGGAAACAGGTGATACGGTGATATCAATGGATAACAACGTTCCTCCAAAAAAATAATTGAAAAGGAAAAAATAAATAATCGGGTCCAATTATTTAATGTCTCTAATAACTCTCTATTATGATACTTTTCGGAAGGTGAAATGAGGCTTAGACGCTTAGTGGGTTCGATTATTTAATCGGGTCCAAAACTGACTAATAAGCTAAATCCATTTAAAAGGTTATTCATCAATCAATATATTGGGAAGGGTTGATCTGATTTGGATTGGACGGTAGATTTGGAACGGCTCTCCTCGGCTCCCTTTCTTTCCACCTTCCTAAATTTTTTTCTTAAACCCGGTTTCCTTCATTTCTTCCTCTATAAACAAACTTTCCCAAAAAAAACAACCTAATTAATAAAAGAGAAGCCAGCTTCAGCCCCCAGTCTATCTCCACTTTTCCTTCAATTTATCCAAACCCTAGCCTCCTCCGCAGGAGAATTAATAGCAATCAGAGGGAGAGTGAGAGAGAGTTACAGAGAAAGTGAGGAAAAACAGCCACGAGAAACTTCGTTCAATTCTCCTCTAGTAGCGCCATGGATTGCCATATCTATGGCATTGCCTTCCTTGTACTTCTCTCCATGGCCACCGCATTGCCTGAAAACCCACTCCCTCGTACCACATTGTCCTCATCCACCACTGGTACCAGTTCATCCATTGGTACCGGTATAAACTCCAACTCTGTTCTGGTAGCTCTACTTGACTCGCATTACACCGAGCTCGCTGAGCTGGTCGAGAAAGCTCTCCTCTTACAAACTCTAGAAGATGCTGTTGGCCGTCAGAACATAACAATCCTCGCTCCCAGAAATGAAGCCATAGATCGACTCGTTGATCCAGCATTCAAGCGGTTCTTACTTGAGCCACGCAACCTCCCCTCTCTTCAGGCCCTTCTCCTCTACCACATTATCCCATCCCGCCTCCACTCACGCACTCTTTCGGTACCAACTTCCCACCTGACTCTGACCGGCGAACAACTCCAACTTCCTGCCGGGTCAATTTCAGACCCAAATGTAATTCTACGCCCAGATGGTGTCATCCATGGGATCGACCGGCTTCTGATACCACGGTCAGTACAACAAGACTTCAACCGGCACAGAAGCCTAGCTGACATATCTGCTGTGCTTCCAACTGGGGCGCCAGAAGTGGATCCCCGGACCCATCGATTGAAAAAACCAGCAGCCCCTGTTCCACTTGGCGCTCCTCCAGTGTTACCAATCTATGAAGCTATGGCACCAGGCCCAAATCTTGCCCCGGCGCCTGCACCGGGGCCAGGATCTGGAAAGCACCACTTTGATGGGCATAGCCAAGTGAAGGACTTCATCCAAACCCTCGTCTTGTACGGTGGCTATAATGAGTTAGCTGACATTTTAGTAAATCTCACCTCATTAGCCACTGAAATGGGACGACTTCTCTCAGAGGGTTATGTTCTGACTGTTTTAGCACCCAATGATGAGGCTATGGCAAAATTGACGACAGATCAGTTGAGTGAGCCGGGTGCACCAGAGCAGATAATGTACTACCACATGATTCCAGAGTACCAGACAGAGGAGAGCATGTACAATGCTGTGAGGCGATTTGGTAAGATAAAGTACGACACTCTGAGGTTGCCGCACAAGGTGGTGGCGAGGGAGGCGGATGGGTCGGTCAAGTTCGGGTCGGGCGAGGGATCTGCTTACCTGTTTGACCCGGATATCTATACCGATGGAAGGATTTCCGTGCAGGGAATTGATGCAGTGCTCTTACCGCCTGTGGAGAATGTGCCGGCGTCGGAGGTTACGCCTGCGACCGATAAAAAGCCAGCCGCTGTGACTGGGCAGACTAAGCTAAGGAGAGGTTAGTTTGTTGTTTTCTTTTTACTTTTTACTGTTTGTGTCGGTTTACTATGTACTTTCTGGGACGAGTAATTATTAATTATTATTATATTAGTACGTTATTCACTTATTTGGTGTTTTTTTATAGGAGTAAGTAGAGTTCAACAGAATTAACTTGGTGCGGAAAACCGGGGTTGTTTGAAATTACGGAAATGTAGAGAGGCAGATTAGAAAAAAAAGTAGGGTGAATCGTTTATGGCATTTTTTTCTGGGATAATGCTCTTTATAATTTAATAAAGGTGATGGGTTGACCTATTTTGCAATATTTGGTTATAATTTTAGGTAATATTTGGGTATCACCCACTTTCTCAAAAAAAAAAAAGGTAATATTCTTTTATTAGTAGAAATTGATTCGCCCCAGTTGCTCTTTATTATTAGAAGCATGGACTCGAATCACTCGATGACGTCATATTAAGAAATGAAATCCACCTGTTTAGTTAGAGAAGAAGTTGACACCAAAGATGATCCATTAGCATAGCTACTTTAAATGTCAAGCAATTGCTTTTCATTTGATTTGTTCTTATAGTAAGCAAAATCCTTGTATTCCAAAAAGGAAAGCAACAATGCTTTCATTTAGCAATTTTGCATGCATAGCCCGTATGATCATGTCCCCCTTCACCAATGACCTGCTTGTCGTCTCATCAATCAAGTTATTAACACAATCAAGCATATCGGCTGCTTTCTATAAAGCCTGACTATGCTACAATATGAACAAATTCCTTGTAGAGCTGTGTACTAGAACTATCAACTCCAAAGCCCCTTCATGAATCCTGCATCTAGTTGTTTCTTCATTTTTTTGATTTTTTCATTCCTTAGTTTTTCCAAATTGAGTTCCAAGGTTTATGGCCATTAAGTCAAATTTGGAGGGCCACATTTGCCTTAATTAAGCCTGACTCCTTGCAAGGAGGGTTTTGTACCAAAATTATTAGACACAATAAGAACATCCCAATTTCCATGACAATAAATGTTGAAGAAAACATAATTAAGATCAAAGTCCTATTAGTCCACAAGGAGAGCTTTGTGACAAATTGTGAATAATTAATGGAACCCTGGCAGCGCATGCACAAATTTTAACTTCAGATTCAACAAGCAGATAAGCTTATAATACTGTGTATTGACTTTAGGAAAGCCATTTTCTGAAATCTTTATCCCTTGATAAATTGGGATCAAAATTAAAGCTGAAGCACATAATCTTTTGGTTGTCTCATTTCTATTTTCAGCCTACTGAGTACAGTTAAATATAAAATTACTGAACTGAAATTCATTCTTTCTGAAAATGGAGATTAGGGGGCCTTAGTGCAGTCCTTTCCTAAGTCAAGTGTTAGAAATAGTAGAACAACTCGTGTAACAAATTGGCTTGGCTTTTATGTACTGGTCAGGTTAGTATTCGTATTTTTTTGTCATACCTGATACAATAGCCTTCAATTATTGATCATATTATTGCTCTTATATTTATTATAGTTTATTCTCTTGCGGAGTCAAGATTACCATGAACTTTATAACAAATATCTCTCATTTCAGGGAAATTGTTAGAGACAGCGTGCAAGCTACTGGGCGCTTTTGGGCACTCCCGATTCGTAACCTGCCAATAGAAAACAAGAACAGTTGCATCAAAACAAAGAAAAGAAAACAAGAACAGTCAGTGATTCTATAGGATATGGATAAATTTAGCTAGCAAGAGGTGGTTGCATACCCACCATATATTCTTTAGTTAATTCGGCAATAATCAAGGGGTTTGCAAAAATTGTATGTTCGGTTTGTTTATACTCGAGCCCTCTATGGACCAAATCATGTTTTATAGTAATATGTATAGGTAAAAGTAATTTTCTTGTTTGTGTTGCTATGTTTTTATGGTGGCTATTTATTTTTGGAGACGACAATATTTGCCCGAGATCAAGCTCTCTATTATTATTATTTTTTTTAGAAAGTATACTTGTTCCAGATAAAATAAATATTTTGAAATTTGAATAATATTTTTTAAGATATCAATTGAATGCATGATAAAGTTTAAATATACTTTAAAATGATTTTTTCTTTTTAAATAAGAACTCTCATTAGTCTCGGCATTTATTTCTTTTAGATGATTAATTTTTGTAGAATTTGAATATGAGTTTTTTTTAGGAAGGTGAGAATTATAACTCTCCGTGTTAGATTTGCAGTTCATGTAATATAATAATTATTTTTTATTTAAATTAGGATTGTTTTTTTAATTTTATTCAGAAAAATTTTTACAATTTTTTTTTATGGAGGGTAACTCATGCTTTTTATATCTCATCATGTTTCATATTTTAAATTTAAATTATCGATCTAAACTATTCAACATAATGTTCATACTAAAATATGTTGGAATGAAATTTTATAATTTTTAAGATATGTACAAAATCACTGATTCTGAACTGTTCAAAAACAATGATTTTATATCTATTTTAAAAAATAATATTTCAAGATTTATAAAATTTCATCTCTAAGCATATTTTAGTATGAATATTATGTTGAGAGGTTCGAATTATCAATTTTGATTGTAACAATTAAGATATAAAATATAAGGTATGATGAGGTATAAAAGACACGAAGTATCAGACCCATTATTTTTATGTGGTAAATTTGAAAATATATGGATATTTTTTAAAACATTAAAATTACATACAACACAATTATCTCATGCGATCAAGATAGATAAGAAGTAAATTGAATGGTCATGATGGAGTCTAACGTGCTATGTTTAAGAAATTTTACAATCCAACTATTTTGATGAAGTATTGATCTAAGCTTGCGTATTTTGATTTTGGTAATCAGTGTTTTAAAATGCGGCCGCATATGTTTATGTAGTTGGTAGCTATGCTCAGAATGCCATGCAGTTCCTCTCATATTGTTTTGAGCATGTAACTGCATATGCGAATTAAAAATGTAATATGCAGCACATGTAATTAAAAGTTCATATGCATTATGTAGAGTTTTACTATCCTATCCCAAATTATTGTATTTTTTATATACAATAAGACACACTTCATGTTGATTATGTGGAAATAAATTTAACTATATGAATATGAATATATATACATATACACATGTGAATTTTTATTTTAAAATCTGCATTAAAATTCACACATGTGTCCGCATACCGCTTATGTGGTATGCAATGATCTTCTTCATGCATGAATAAAACCGCATTTTAAAATATAACTTGGTGTTGAGAAAAAAAAACTGTTGAACTGGTCTAGTTCAATCTAACTCAGTCGAGTTTCTGAAGTCTCAACCATATTTAAAATCGCCCCTGATTGAGATCACGAGACCAACACAATTCTGCTAACAATACCTCCAAGACGGTTTAAGCTAAACTTGCCTATCATAAAATAATTGCCTTCACTAAATATGCCAAATAACTACACGTAAAGCGGACGCGGTAAGGCCACCTTTATTAGGAAATATATATAGACAAGTCTTGTATCCGCAATCAATTGTCAAAGCTCGGAAGCTTCGTCTGTGGACAAATTGATAGGATGGATTTAATATAGTGGCAAATTTAATATATTTTATGAATAAAAAAAATTTATGGCAAATATATATATATATATATATATATATATTTTTTTTTTTATCAATAATATAATTTTACTTTCTTACTCTCTTACAAATTACAAATGACAGCATCTTAATTTATAGGCTACATGTGTTTTTTAGATAATTTACAACATAAATGTCATTAAATATGACACAAATATCAAGTGCATGAATTGCACAATCTAATATGATTCTAAAAAATCTAACGGTAACTATTACATTCATGATAATTCTAGAGAATTTCAACATTAACTATTACATTTGACTAATAATTAAGTTTACTATTTTCCATAAAAAATAGCCTAATCTACAGATGCAACGTCTACGTGAAAAAAAATGAATTATCAGATAAGTTTGGTACTGAACAAGTAGTGTACCACAGAGCAGGTACAAGCAAATATCAGACTACTGGAATCAACTTTGGTAGCACCTGGTAATAAATGATCTGTAAGAAAACTTGAAATGTGGCAACACATCTAAATTCAGAAAGAGAAAAAGAGATACCACTTTTATTGTTTCACATAAGAAAGAGATTACATGTCAAACATTCAAAACAACCCTTTCCTAATAGGGTTTATGCACTCTTCTTAATTATCTATTACTTGAGCAAGGGATACATCAGCATCTCTTTTATACTGGGGATCATATTCCTCACTCTGCTGTTCATAAGTCCCGGTGTACCAAGGAGTAAGAATTGTAAACTCCTCTCTCCTATTATTTTTTAATCTCCTAGCTTGTTCAATTGAAAGGCGGTAAGAAGCTCTAATCACATCCAATGGCAAGCCTCTGATAGTAGACGCCTTTCCAACAAGCTGGTTCACCATGGAATTATGGTTGGTCTTGAACGAGACCCACTCAAATTGTTGTTGTTGGTTCGCTTTTACCAGCACTGCATAATTGTGTGGGATCAGTAATAGCTGCCTCTGGCGAAGCTGGCCGTCAAATACTGTCCTACCTTGGTGGTTGGCTATTTGAACTCTTCCGAGACCACCGGTCACATACAACAAGCTATGTGCATTGATGTTCCAGTAAGGAGAAAGAAATGCATTCTACAATTTGTTAAAAGTGGTATATTACAACCAAACATTTGTATAATTAATTTGCTAAGTATTCACATTAATTATAAACAACATGTTTCAAATAATGTTCTTACCCTTTTGAGAACTCCTCTTGTTGCACTAAGCTGAACAAGGTTGAGGATTGGAAGCTTTTGACTATTTAGTGTAGTGATTCTTCCACCTTGCGGGTTGTAGATATCAGCATGATTTGGATCATTTATATTATATCGGATCTTCAATGCACAAAAGTTCTCGTCAAGACCATTGGAGAAGTTACCTCCATACTTTGGCTTCCCTTGTCCATATATCTCCCCTGGATATCTTTCAGTCTCATACTCTTCTGGTTGTTCCTGCTCCTCTTGGCTCCTAGTGGGTCTCAGCAACTGGAGCCCATGCTCTACTCGAACTATTTCACCTCTCTGGTCATCTTGGCTCTGGAGCCTTCTAGCAAGGTCCGGGTTCACTCCGAGAGCTTCGGCCAATAATTGAGTTTCAAAGCCACTAAGAACATTGTTTTTTGTTTCTTGTATCTCTTGGTAGGATTGACCACTCTGATGTCTTCCAGCAAGGTAGAATTCCTGCCATATATTTTTTAATTAGTTACATATTAGTATTTTCTCAGCCTTCTTAAAGCATAAAAAAATTTCCATCTAAAAAATAATTAGCTAAATTTTTTGTTTCATTTACAATCATACCCTATGTCTTGGCTCAAGCTGGTTAGCACTATTTCTAGTGTCAGAAACAGTGATGGCAACTAGAGGGACATCGCCATCATTATAGCACCAATGAGTGACACCGGCTGGAATTGCGATTACATCTCCCTCGCGGAAGCGATGAACCTTTTGGTGCTCATCCTTAGGTCTTTGTGTCGGGCTTCCTCCCTCTTGTCCTAGTTGCTCAAACTGTTGCTCGAAAGATTGATAGGTTTCGGGACAGCCAGTGTATATTATGCCTAGCAATCCTCTCCCTGAATTTGATACATTCATCAGTAAGTATTGATGACATCAATATTCAATACATTAGCTTTTATAAACAATTGGTAAATTGACTTGACCTTGTGTTATGTAAACAAGTGAAGGTGTATTGGAGTACACAGGCAATCGAAGGCCCCTTGGCTCAATAATACGCCGAAATGCTGACAAGCCAGCACAGCGGAGCTGCTCGTTGCTTTCTTCATAGTATTCAGTTATACCCGCCTCGGATTGGACACGTCTTGTCGGTTCGAGTGCACTGAGCTGCTCAAAATGGCACACCCTTTGACTGGGCCCAAACCCACGGGAGCTCTGCCATGCGCTCTGACCACCAAATTGAAATTGTGCCACACATCCTTGAAATATAACCAAGAGACACACAGAGAAAGTGAGAAGAGAGTAAGCAGATGCCATAGCTACTCTGTCCTTATTGCTATGTGAAAAAAATGTTTGAGTGAAGAGAAGAACGAAGTTGGATACATATATATAGGAACAAACACAAGTAATATCCATTGGATAAACTTACAAGTTGGTGAAATTAATCTAGACACAAATAATTCAACACACAATGTATCAGGACTGATAACTTGTCTTGAATCTTGATGAATCTTTAGTGGGGCAGTGAACATAGATTTACTCTTGAAAGGTTGTACAGTACTTGCTGCCTAAAATCG
Organism: Carex pumila; assembly: GCA_033356055.1. Classification (NCBI taxonomy): domain Eukaryota; kingdom Viridiplantae; phylum Streptophyta; class Magnoliopsida; order Poales; family Cyperaceae; genus Carex; species Carex pumila. Next base: position 377,265 of record JARJHM010000170.1, read on the forward strand.
AAACCGTAGATAAAGTTTAGAAAATGAACAATTTACCTTTGGATTATTTAAGAAGTTGGTAAAATAAGGACAAATAGAACACAGATAAGATAACTATGCAAACATGCGAAGATGGTTTTGTGAAGTACGGGAATGACTACTTCTTACATAAAAACAAATGTTAAGGTACAAAAGATGGTTCGATTTGTAGATATGCACAAAGGTTGGTGAGATATAACAAATCGTATTGTGTAAAATATGGTTTGATTGAATATCCGAATTATATCTGTATTTTTTTTTGTAATGAGAAAAAAGTTATTAAATAATATTATTATTTTGTTACAATATTTAAATTAGTGATTTGAATTATAGAATATTTGTACTTGTATTCATTTTTTATTTTCTTTTTTTTAAAAAAAGGCCGAAAGGCCCATTTCCATTGAACAGGAAAATAGATTACATAACCAGTTCAACATTGGTACTTCATATACTTGCATTAATTTAATATCTGATTTGTATTATTCGTTTAATATTTAATATGTATCTGTATTTATTTAATATTTGATCTGTATTCAAAAAATAAAAATAAAAACCTATAGGAATATGATATTACCAGTATCCGGTCAGTATTCAATTATTATTTTTTTCTACACATCAAGGGTGTTGCGCACCATCTTTTTCATAAGAACACAATTAATTACATTTAATCAATTTCAGCCCACAAAGAGTTTGTGTTTGTGACTGTCTAGTAGGCCAGATTTTCATTGTTGATGGCCCTTTCATTTTTCTAAATTTTGGGGAGATTTAACATGTAAGATTGTAAGAAGCAATAGCTAGGAAGAATAACTAAGTATAATATAATAATGCCATCAATGGACGTAATAATAGCATCATAACTCTCCGTTTAAATGAAATTACTTGATATTAAGTATCTATTAGATGAACACACAGATTTTTAACTCGGACTTGCTCAGATATATAAAAAGATTTGGGTTGAAATATTCTTTATTTCAGTTCGAATATTTCTGATTAATAAGTTAGGTTTAAAGTGGGTTAATTTTTTTTGATAAAAGACATATAGCATGTTTAATGAAGAAACTAGAAAGTACCTTGCAACTATTATGTTTAAGCTACTCTAAATTTACCAGTAAACAAACAAAAGCATGTTAGTATACAAATTTGAGTACATAGCTTCCACGCATCTTTTTAAGACACCATATCAGGTTGTTCTAATAACAGATAAACTACATTTTATACAAAAATATCTCAAAATGTCAATCTCTCCTTAAAATCTGTGTCCTTAGTCTTCTTCTGTCTAATCCTCACCCAACACCACCATAATAACTTCCTTGTAGACTTGAATGAAATGCAGTCGGTGTTCTCAGTAATCCACTCAGCCATCTCTTCTTTAAACCTCTCAACTGCATCACCTAATCAATAAGAAATAATAGAAATAATTAGTTATACTTATGCTTTATTAGTTTAATAACATAAGTTTTCACTTCAAGAAACACAATTCATTCCTTTGGTCCCAAATGCATCAACATAATGCACACTTATCAACAAAAATGTTGTTTTATTAATTGAGGCAGAGATTGAACAAACCTAACACATCTGAAATGGAATTCCATGTACTGAAATACTCTTGACACTTTCCAATCCAAAATTAACCAAATTGTTTGAACTAAAGGGCATTTAAGTAATAAATGGTCAATTTTCTCAGATAATATTATGTGTGTGCAGTTCACTTTAGCCCTTACAATGTGAACGATGTTGTTTTGGTGATTTTTAGTATGTTATATAAACAACAGTGGCTCTTTCAATTTTGATATAGATTAGATTTGCAGACTTAGTGCAACCTAGTTTGAGGAATGCATTCATAATCTCATATACACAAACGCAAAAGGCATATATATGATAACAGAGAAAAAAGAAGGTTTGAACTAAAATCGCACAATACTGCGAAAGCCTGTTTTTATGATTTATATGGGCTGGCTAAGAGCCTAAGAGTCGTTCAAACTTGAGCAAGCCTATTTAACGGATAATTGGACCTTCTGACCCAATTAATTTTAAAAATTGCGCTGTAAACCAAATTGCCAAAGGAAGTTATAATTTACGAAATGCTTATATGCGATATATATTAGATGTTTCAGTTAAATTATGGAATATAGGTAATGTGTTCTGTACACCTCTTCATAAAAAATTCACTCTGAAGTCTGATCTAATTGATGAATGTGTTCTTAGATAAGGATACCTGGATACCGTATACTAATCTATCGGAAGCATATCCTATGAGATAACTCAACTTTTGAGTTGATGGATTTACGGGTCAGATTTTAAACGGTGCCTATTTTAGATGTACGGATGTGTATCAATATGAAATGAGTTGCTTCAAAATTCGTGATGAACGGTTCAGATTTTTGTACATATCAATTTAAAAGTTGAATTATCTCAGGTGATGCAGATTCTTGTATATCATGTTTGATCGGCCTATTTTTTTTTCAAAAAAATATTACAACCTTTATGGCTATCACAAATGGGTGATATAAAAATACAGTAAAAACAGGTTGATGCTGGAAATTATTTTATTTATATTTACTTCAATCAGCTCAAAATTAGGAAGGATAATGTTTTCATTGTTCTATATTATTATGATCATCCTCTGGTTTGATAAAACATACCTAGTTTGAGGAATGCATGTACAATTGAAATCTTTGACTTGCTTTGCTGTGCTTTATTGATGCAATGTTCATCAAAATGTCTCTCTCCCTTCGTTCCAGAAAAGATGACAACCACTTTCCGAGCAATTATTAGACCATTAAACATTACCTGACCTAATTCGTTTGGTACGGTACCCCCACGTTCCAAATCATTTATCTTCTTATAGATCCATACAGACGGTATTACAAATATTACTAATAAAATATCCATGTTTATCTATTTTATTTTTATTTACTTTTTGCTCTGAATTTGCCGAATTATACGGAAACACATTATTATCCAATGTTGTTAATAAAATTATTGAAACTTTTTATTTATTTTATAAAAATATTTGTATTTTGATGCAAATAATACGTATTATATCTGAATAATAAATTTTAGAACTTTATAGCACTGTCGATAATCGACCCACTACAGAGATACAGAGAATCAGTATGTGATAAATTTGGGGGTTGACTTGTTCTTTGTTAGGTGTCCGATTTGCCTTACAATCGTGCATCCATTATTTGTTAGAAGAAATTGCCACGAATCTTCCACTTCGCGTGAAATTATTCACAATTTTGACAAGGAATACAGAGTTAGGCTAAAGCTATATAAAACTAAATAACACCACATCTTAAATTTTTAGATCTATTTTAAGATCTATAATATTTGCTTTTACTGTTCAAGCACTTCATTTTGTGCGGATCTTAAAGTAGATCTAAAAATTTAAGATGTGGTGTTATTTAGTTTTATATAACACTAATGTCATATTAGCCCAACTCAGGAATACATTATTTTGCTTCCTCTGTGCTGTAAAATAACATACTGAAATATTTTTCCTATTAACTGCTTCACAATTTTGACATTTTGTTAGATCCTAATTTATCTTACTTTACCCTTCTATTTTCAGTGATTGTGACATATGGAATTTTAAAAGAGGAGAAGGGTATATATGTCAAAACGCGCAAAGGAGGTTCATGCCGGCACATTCACAACCAACACGTCTCAGGCATCTCCTTTCAATCTATCTCAACTTCTCAAGCAATTAACTAGTACAACTAATATTTGTCGTATTAATTATATATTTATATTTGATCTAAGAATATTTCTAATTTGAGCCTAAATCCTCTTATATTGAATTATGGTATTGGTGTTAAGTCATTGACGACCGAGTCCGCATGTCATTGTCAAAGCAGATGTTTTCTTGGGGTCCACATGTCATTTCATCAAACATGACATTATGCACCCACCGAGTAAATAAAAATATTTATAAATGATCTCTAACTGAATAAAAAAAGGATGGGTTTTACTTTTATAGTTGCCTTTTAAGAAGACCAAAATTGTTGATTGCTTCAGGGGTCTAACCAAAATGATTGAAAGGCGTAACTCGTGAGGTCGGTGATGGTTGATGAATTGCAACATCGACTTTATTTTTAGGCCGAATTTAGGTTGAAAGTATAAAGAGAAATGATGGGGGATAGAAAGTGCTATAAAGTCGAATGATCTAAAAAGCAACTTTAATCCTATAATGGCTGGAGGAGTAATTTTGGGGAAACAGAAAAAATTAATTATTTCAATTTGAAAAAATATGCTTTTTAAATATTTAATACCACTGTATCTGAATTGAACATACAAGTTAAAAGGGCGTTTTTTATTAAATATATACATTTGGTCGGAAAAAAAAATCATCTTATATTTGTAAAATTTTTGAATTGAACGCACATATTCAGATTTATTTTTCATCTTATATTTGTAATTTTCTTTTTGTTGATGAGACATGCGTCCGTTCAGTCAGATTTACAGAATACATTAAAAAATCACACAAGATATTGTCAGTGTTTTTAATTCTAAAAGTCATTAGTAATGTTTTTTTGAAAATGCGGAATAGATAAATTAAAAAAATTAAAAAGACTTGGGATTAAAACTTCCATATCAAAAGTGAGAAATTTATATATTTTCGAAAGGTTGGAATTTTGATCTAGTCAATTTTTTGAAGTTGTCATTTCTGTACTTTCAAAACTTGAAAAATAATATATATATATATATATATATATATATATATATATATATATATTTTAAATGCAATATAATTAGAGTATGTTTGGTTGCAATAAGAATATGTTATTTTTTAGAATAAGTTATTTGGTGTTTGGTTGGTTTATAATAGTTAAATAGGAAATCAAACTTGTTTATCTTATTAGAATAAGGAGTTTGGTTAATATAACATCAGTGTCATTTTAGCCTATATAACATCAATTCTAAAACCTACCAAATCGACTTCTAACGACTAATCCAAACCATTCAAATCGATTTACATTATGAGTGATGCGTTTACATACAAATTTTTTTATATTTTCGAGTTATTTTAGTATCAAATCAAGCAGTAAAAATATTGAAAAATTAATGTATTAAAATAAAATTAAAAACTCACACATTTGACCGCTTGACTTAATACTAAATAAATTCGAAAAGTTATAAATTTTGCATGTAAACACACAACTAATGAAATATATCGGTTTAAACGGTTTGGATTCACCGTTTGAAGTCGATTTGATAGGTTTTAGAGTTGATGTTATATAGGTTGCAATGACACTGATGTTATACTAGGCAAACTCTAGAATAAGCTATTATAATAAGATAAACGTCAATTTTGTTATTCTAATATTATAACCAAACATACTCTTATAGAATTCCTAAATTTCAACAATGGCCGAAATTTCAAATTTTAGTTCTTATTAATTATTATTATAAACACAAATTTTCGATTTAGCAGTTCGACATTAAACAAAAAATCCCAGATTCCTGTTATTGTGGGGTGGTGGTGGTGGTGGTGGTGGTTCGGCGATGAGCATCGAAATTAAGTTGATCTGTTGTTCGGTCGGAGCCAATTCAATCAGCTTTTTAATTCCCATGTACTAATTAGATCAGCACGAATGTTAAAGTTATTTGTACAAATATTAATGCAAATCGAACGAATATTAAACTGCCTCTGATTTCTTCTAGATGAACATGTGGTAATGGATGGACGACAGGCCGTCATTTTTTTTAATATCCAATATTAAAATAAAAGTAATAAACATGTCGTTTGATTTTATTTTTTTTTCTGATCAATTGCCGTAATGAAATTGATCTTGCATTTATGGACAATCCTGCAACTCGTGAGATGTAAAATTAAAAAAACCTAGGCGCGGTGACTTATTATTTTTCATTGTCTATCCCTCCTGGTTGTTATGTTCCGGTTCATTTGTTTAATGTTTTCATATTCAGTTTGTTCTGTATAACTATTCTTTGATCAAGTGTAGGCCATATACGACCAAGTCACGTTGGTTTACCCACATAAAATATTTCATTACTATATATATTTCCTCAACGTTAAACATTAGAATGCTTATGTGTCGCATTGAAAAATGTTCAAATATGTGATTACTTGATCACGTTACAGAATATTTTATAAAAAATATGTGTTAAATGATGTGATTAATATGGTGAATAATAATTATGTCATGTGTAATTAAACGTAATGTAATTATTTGCACTTAATTAAATTGTTTATTTTAGTTCATAGAAAATATAAAAAAAAAATCAATGAAATAGCGAGGTTAGCAGCTAATTTAAGATTCAGAATAATAACTAACTCGACAAATCAATAAAATAGCAGAATAACGAGCTAATTCAAACGAACCCAATAATTCGGAACATCTACTTTTTTCATCCAAATACAGAATAGCAATTTACTTTTTGCTATTCTGGATCTAACCAAACTTTTTGCTATTCTGAAATCATCTAAACACAAAGAATAAAAAAATAATTGCAAAATAAATTAAAATAAAGAAACAATATTGAAGAAGTTGATCACGTAATACGTAATGTGTCCAAGTCAGTTTGCATAAGATACCATATTTAATTAAAGAGAGACAAATTACGCGAATAAATATGTTATGTGACACACATAACTTGACTTATGGAACCAAAAATAACGTGACTAATTTTCTTTACTCAACAGTCTCCAACCCACTATTTGATGAAGTTCGTATAGAGAATTTAACCAAGCAAATGTATCAATTTTCATGCAGAGAGTACATTTCTTATGCATTAATGATCGATGGCGTCGACATGATCTTAGTTTTGTAAAGGTAATAAAAAAGGATAAACTTTCCTGTTTCAAAAAAAATAATAAGAAAGGACGCACGCACCGAGTGCGTCTGATGCGCCATACTTGTAATTTTGTAAAGGTAATTATAATTCCAGAACGCTTTTGCAAGATGTGCCCACAAGTTGTTCAAGGCGCATTTGCTATTGCTTCTGGTAAATTTTGCTAATGCAATTGGTAAGTAACAAAAAATTGTGCTTTGGTTTTAGGAAAATCCACAAGTTTGATTTTCTTAATTGCATGACAAGTCATATCGTGGAGTGATTACTTGAAAATGATTTATGCATGTTGATAGCGTTGATAATATTTTCATAAATTCTGAAATTTAGCGATATATTTATCTGTTTTCTTATTTTTTTTATTTCCATATTTATCCCCTTTAATTGAGACGACTCCGTCTTCCATTTTCTTATTTCTTCTTCGTTTTTATACGGATCACAATGGAAATCATTTTTTTTCTATTTCCTTATTTATCTTTCTTTGTTTTTATACATATTGGTGTGAGCAATTTATAATATATTTCCAATATAAAATATATCAATGTGTGTGTATTCTAAATTGGAAACAAAGAAGAAAAAGAATATAAATTGGAGCATGTGTATGAATATATATTTCTCTTATAATATGTGTGTATATATATATCCTATAAATACACATGATAACACTTTATTTATGTTTTTTGATATCATATTATATATTGATATTGAATTGTTTGCATGATATTTGATATTAGATTCGAATCGAGCTATTATTTGATATCATTGGTACTTAAAAATAAAGAATCATCACATCATCAAATTGTTATCAGAGATCACAATTGAAATTAAATAAAAATAAAGAATCGTATAAATTTTCTATTAATATGTGTCTTAATTTTTAGTAATTATTATTTTCATTGATATATTTGTTTCTTATAATATGTCTCCGTTGTAATGCACGGGTATGATACTAGTATATATTAATAAGTATTGAAAAAGATACTTTAATTGATTTACTTGCACTTAATATGATCATAATTTTTTTAATAAAATACTCTACATGTGTGAAATGAATATATATATATATAGGTAAGGCTACGGTGCTATGGATTGCATAGAGGGCTACGGTGCTACTGCTCAATATTCGAGTTTTAAAAATCCTAACAGTCAATAAAAATAAAAATAAATATTATATTTTATATATATTTTAATATTCTATATAGAGAGTGACTAATGTGCATTTGAATATATATGGGCCGAAATATATATGGTCCAAATTCGACTTTTCAAAATCCAAACGGTCAATCCGAACCGTTTATCTTGTTTCTCCATATTAATATGTGCTTGGAGACCAAATTTTACATTTTTTTGAATTTTTTTTACTATTTATTAAGTATTTTACAAAATTGTTGATCCAACAGTGGTTGTTGATTTTACTGTTTTGTTAAGCCACCGTTGGATCAACAATTTTGTAAAATACTTAATAAATAGTAAAAAAATTCAGAAAAATGTAAAATTTGGTCTCCAAGCACATATTAATATAGATAACAAGATGAACGGTTCGGATCAACCATTTGGATTTTGAAAAGTTGAATTTGGACCGTATATATTTCGGCCCATATATATTCAAATGCACATTAGTCACTCTCTTCTATATATATATATAGAGAGAGAGAGAGAGTGGCTAATATCAAAACGTTTGCACCAACTCTCCCGTGCAACCGAGTCAGTTTCCAATTTTTAAAGTCTAAATGATAAATCTAAACCGTTAGATGTGTTCTACATATTAAAATTTGCTTGGAGACCAAATTTTACATTTTTTGGAATTTTTTTAGTTAGGATGCTTGTAGGCCGGAAGAAACATAAAGAGAAGAGAGGCATATGCACAGGCGTGATTTGTATCTCCTCAGAGATACAAACACGCACATACGTGTATGCGCTGACGTGATTTGGTTATATTATTATCCCCTGAGGGGATAATAATATATCCAAACACACGCTATTTGTTTGTTGGAAAACATAAAAAAAGTGAATTTACTTAAAGTGGCGTGTCTTCGTAAACAGCAGGAGGACCCGTTCGTTTGAGTATCCGCGGTTGGGATGCAGAGGTGAACAAGCCTAGCCTCAGAATAGGTTTGACCTAGTCTACTTTCTTACTTGAATGCTTACTTTTTGTAAGTAGTAGTTATTTTTAAGTGTTGCTATAAAAGAGAAGAACCAAGTAGAAGCGATACCCTACGAATCGGTTCGAAGTCCTTATCGAGAACCGACATCTTACTCACGTATTTCAGTAACTATATCGATGCTCTCGTTAAGTTTTGTATAAATAAAAATTAATATCCTAATCCAGAAAATACATCCAAATCCATGTTTATCAAAAAAACCAATCCCGACATGCTTGTTTGTTGAGGCCTCTCACGCCGATTGAGTGAGTAGCACAGGAGCGCCAGGCTCGTACTCCGAAAAGGGAGAGCCGTGGACGCGACTAGAGCTAGGCCCCTGTGTGGATGGCGAGTACAGGAGTACTCGACTTCCACGCCTAGATCTGAAATGCTTAACACTCAAGCATTTTCCGGTCCCCCCTACACCCCCAACGGGGGAGAACGGAGGGAAGCAGATTCTCTGCTTTCCCGACCCTCGCGCGTGTTTGGATATTACGGCTAGCGTAGTGACCCTTCTCCTGGGACGTAGACTACTGGACAACAATAAATATATCTCCAACTACTGCCTTCTTGTCACTGGCTCGTGGTTCCCGGTCTAAAAGTCTACTAGACTTACTCGATTCATACAAAGGCACGGAGGGACGGGTTCCCTACAGACGAGACTTATCCAGCTGCTCAGGTTCGTTTTGGCAGACTTTCCAATAATTATTTATTAAGCCACTTTGAAAATTGCTGATCCAACGGTGGCTGTTTGGAACAGTAAAATCAGAAACCACCATTGGATCAGCGATTTTCAAAGTGGCTTAATAAATAGTAAAAAAATTCCAAAAAATGTAAAATTTGGTCTCCAAGCAGATTTTAATATGTAGAACACATCTAACGGTTTAGATTTATCATTTGGACTTTAAAAATAGGAAACTGACTCGGTTGCACGGGAGGGTTGGTGCAAACGTTTTGATATTAGCCACTCTCTCTCTCTCTCTCTCTCTCTATATATATAGAGTAAGGCTTGAGTGCTATGGATAGCATAGAGGGCCACCGTGCTACGGCTCAATATTCGAGTTTTCAAAATCCAAACGGTTGATCCGAACCGTTTATCTTGTTCTCCATATTAATATGTGTTTGGAGACCAAATTTTACATTTTTTTGAAAATTTTTTACTATTTTTTTAGATAGGTAGAAAATCAAATATCTTAATGGTGCATAATTTTTTAGATTAAGTGATTTTCTACCTAGCTAAACAAATAGTAAAATTTTTAAAAAAAATATAAAATTTGGTCTCCAAACACATATTAATATGGAGAACAAGATGAACTGTTCGGATTGACCGTTAGTATTAATATTTTATTAATACTTTAGAGGATCCGGACCAGTTTTAGAGAGGGGCGGAGAGGAGAGGGTTTAGGATTTTTTTTCTTTTTCTTTTTCTTTTGAGAAATCAATAAGTTTAGGAATAAATTTGTACCGTGTCATACTATCTCTATCAGAACAGACGGTCAGGAAGACTAGATCTCGATCACCGAAGACTCGATATAACGCAACCAAGTAGCCAACCAGTTTTATAAGATTGGAAATAATTTTAAAATCTAGATTTTTCTCAACCGGTGGATAACTTGTCAAATTTCACCAACCGACGATCATAAAAGATTACAAGTAGCTTGGCAATAAAAACAACCTAACCTAGGCGCACTAATGCTAAATATATATATTTTATGTAATTATTTTAGAGGAGCTATATTTTGTGGTTCTTATTCCTCAATTGGAGGAAATCAAATTCACTATTGTAACATAGCGGCAACAGCTTTCTACTTTAATATTTGTTTTTTTGTAAATTGAGAATAATCAAGTTTAGTATAAATGTATAATACATTTTAAATATGGGCAAGGTCTGTAATAGGTATTCCGCATAATAGTTCGTACTATGAAATAGTATCTTCATTTTTAAAATTTAAACAATATCTCAACCATTTAATATGATCTCTATATAAAAATATACTTATAAATCAAATTTTAAATATTTCATTATTATTTTAGATAGATAATGTGATTTTTACCTATTTAAAAAATATAATAAAAATGTAAATATATAAAATTTATTGCATAAATATATTTTCACATTAAATAGATTAAATTGACTATTTAAATTTTAGAAATAAAAATATTGATCCCTAGTAATGACCAATCTATACTATGCATAGTAACATAGCCTCACTCTTTAAATATTATTCTTTACATAAAAGATGTCGATTTGAAATTTAGTATAAGTGATTAAAAATAGTGTGATGAGCCATTGATACTTGATAGTGGATTAACTTATTAACTTTGACAGCAACTTTTCAAATCAAGTAAAAAAAATTAAAAACACAATAGATACATTGTTTGGATTAGAATTCGGGTGTACTTAAAGTTCACCAAACGTCTTTATGAATTAGAGTGTTTTTAAAGTTCTTCAAACTCCTTGGTAATCAATTTTAAAATTTATCGGATTGATTTCAAATGTCAAATCTGAACTATTGAAATTCATTTACCTTCCAAGTGATGCGTCTATATACGAAATTTTTAAAAATTTTAAATTAATTTGGTATAAAGTAATCAAAATTAGAAGGTAAAAAAAGGTAATTTTAATGTATTAATTTTTTTTAACATTTTTTTTTTCATTTGACTCTCTACAAAATTAATTCAAAAATTTTAAATTTTCATACGTAGACACATCACTCATAAATGAGATGAATTTAAATGATTCGGATTCCTCATTAAAAGCCAAATAGAGTTGAATTTACAAATGATTCGGTGAACTTATAAACACCCTATTTCTACTCGTTTGTTTGTTATATAAAAATAAAATAAAATAAACACATCCTGAAAAAGACACGTTAAAAGTGAAATTTTTTTAGAAAATTATTTCAATAATGAGATATTCCAAAGACTTCCACTAATTACAAAACAGTAAGCGTCAAATTATAGAGATCAAAATGGAGGCATCGTAGATGAGCAAACAATTTTCAATTTAATTAGTTTTGTTTCTCATGTCATGTGACAATCATTGACATAGTAATAAAGCGGAATAACATGCTAATTTGGACTTTTAATAAAAAACAACGGTCACATGCAAATTACATAGTTTGTACCAGAGTTAGAATTGACTAGTTCGCTATTATAGTGATTATTATGTGTATTATTTATTATTTTATTTATCATCATCTTTTATCTTATTATTATTATTATTATTATTATTATTATTATTATTATTATTATTATTATTATTATCATCATCATCATCATCATCATCATTGTTAGTAATTTTTATTTTTATCATTATTATCATTATCTCATCATCATTAATCATTTTTATTAATTTACTAAATAATTATTATATAATTAACTATTTCACTATTCCAACTAACATTATTCCAAGCACCATTTATATTTTTCAGGATAGTACAAAAATAGTCCTATTTTAACTCCTATTGAAATAATAATATTTGTCCACTATTTTACGTTTCTTTTTTCGAGTAGTTTGATTTTAGTGTAACTTATCGATTTATAAGCTGTTGCAGTTACGTCTTGGAGTGAGTCTATGGTACTATGTATATTACGATTTGTTACCGTGTTACGGCTCTATATTTGAGTTTTTAAATTCTAACGGTCGATCCGAATTGTTCATCTTGTTCTCCATATTAATTTATGTTTGGAGACCAAATTTTACATTTTTTTTGAATTTTTTTTACTATTTTTTTAGATTTATTGAAAATCACTGTTTTTGGATGGTCTAGAATTTTCAGATTAAGTGATTTTCTAAATATCTAAAAAATAGTAAAAAATTTTCAAAAAATGTAAAATTTGGTCTCCAAACACATATTAATATGGAGAACAAGATGAACGGTTTGGATTGACTGTTAGAATTTGAAAACTCAAATATAGAGTCGTAACATGGTAACAATCCGTGATATGCACAGTATCATAGACTCACTCTACGTCTTGTGTCCTAGTTCCAAGATTTTTTTTTCTTTTTTTCTTTTATATAAATAATGACAAATTGATACCCCGTGATTTATCAAATTCTCACTCGGTTATAAATTAAAGAATTTTAGCGATACAGAAGCTAGTAAACATAAAAAGCAAGTTACAGTTACATTAGGCTGCTAACGAGCAACTGGAATTCAACTCAGAAAAATAACTAGTCGAGTTTATTTGAATTGAGATCCGAATCAAGTTGGCTCACTAATTTGAACTCAACTCGTAAGTAACTTGAGTTGACTCGTAACTCGTCAATTAACTTGTAATTAATTATTCTAATTACCTACTAGTAGTCTAGCACTTTGAATTTTAAGATTGAACTATTTTTATGTAATAAATTATTTCTAGAAAAGTTTATTTGTTAAAAAAAATTATTAGTTCTAGCAGAATTTTTTTTGTAAATATTAACCTATGTTGTAGTTATTTTTATTTACTAGTAAGAAATGACATCCTTTAAAACACTGTTCATTTGTTTAAAAAGTCAGGATATAGAATGTAGATACTGAATTCAATTGAGTCCGAGTTAAAATGAACGAGTTGAGTCCAATTTAAACTCAACTCATGAGTCAAACGAGTTACTCTTCCAATTTCTAGGCTCAATTGTTTTGAGCATTTTACATTTCATTTAATTTCCGAATTGTGTTTCCTCTGAGTGGTACAAACTTTGTAACTGCTTTGTTTTAATTAATCAAAGAAATAGAGGCAAGATTCTTATTTTTTCTAAAAAAAATGAGTTAAATGAGTTACTCAAGTTAGAATAATTCAAGTTTTTAACAAACAAGTTTCTAAACTTTTAACGAATGAGTTGTTAACAAGTTTGTTACCGAGCTGAGTTCGAGAGGCTAGCGAATCAGGTACTTTTTGTACAGACCTACTTGCAATCCATGCCTAAACCAAAGAAATGAAAGTTTTATCTATGCCTCATATTTCATTCCAATTATCTTTAAAAAATAAAAACAAATGACAGCTGTTGAAAAATTAAAAAAATAATGCACATCGCGACGCACGATGTCTGTTGCAGCCTGATCGCCGCATGGAATCAACGCTAATTAAACAACAAAAAGTACGAGATTTTTCCGAACTTTACGAGAGTAACACGGGTTTAATCCTTTTTGAAGATTTTTATTTACCAAAAGCGCGTCGTTTCGCATCAGTGCAAGACAAAAAGGAAAATGACCAAGTCGCGGACCGTTTGAATTGACCATTTTGCCCCTCTTCCCTCCCTCCGCGCTTCTCTTTCAGTCTTTCATTTCTTTCTATAGCTAAACTGCTGAAGTAGTAATTCCGAAGTCGTAATCTCTGTTTGCATTTCTAGAAACAGGGTGCTTCCTTTTCTATCCTTTTATTGATTCCTGGGCAGATTTATTTTACCTTTTAGCTTCTTGTCTCTTTCTCTACAGGACTTTAATCTAGCTTCTGATTCCAATTCTGGATAGATTTACACATTTCCTCAAATTCTCCAACTACTCACCAAATTCCTCCATCCATCTACCAAAGTTTCCAAGAAAGTTTAATTTTGATTCATGTACAGTTTAATTGTGAATTTGTCAAACAAAATTCTTTGATCTCTGATCCTCTCAGAGCTCTACCAGTGAATGCATCTCACAAGAGTTGATCCAAATGCCGAGCAGTATCATTTACAGAACAATCTAATAAGCATCAGCGCTAGAACCAAGCACAGAAACTATGGGGAACACTTGTGTGGGTCCCAGTGAAAGCGGGTTCTTTCAATCAGTATCCACTGTTCTCTGGCGGTCTCGGTCTGATGGTGACCCTGCGCTGCCGCCTCCAGCCAATGGCTCTGTGGGATCCACAGGAGACACCTCACCATCCTCGGCCATGTCTCCTAATAAAATAACCCAAGACAAACCCCCAGAGCCAGTGACAATCAACAATTCAGATCCAAATCCAGTTAAACCAGAGGAAAACAACCCGAACAAAGAAGTTGTGGAGAAGCCGCGACCAAAAGGACCTCAGGTGAAGAGACTGTCCAGTGCTGGTCTCCTTGTGGGGTCTGTCTTAAAGCGAAAAACCGAGAATTTAAAGGACAAGTACAGCCTCGGCCGGAAACTTGGCCAGGGCCAATTCGGCACTACCTACTTGTGCATTGAAAAATCCACCGGGAAAGAGTATGCGTGTAAATCAATTTTGAAAAGAAAATTATCTACAGAAGAAGATGTGGAGGATGTCAGAAGGGAGATCCAGATAATGCACCATTTATCAGGACACCCTAATGTAATTAATATCAAAGGTACTTTAATTGAATTATCCATTTTGCAATATTAAATGCTATGTTTACCAGTAAAAATATTGGCAAGCTGATTTTGTTTTTTAAACTTTGTTGAATAAAGGAGCATATGAAGATGCAGTGGCAGTGCACCTGGTGATGGAGCTGTGTGCTGGAGGCGAGCTGTTTGACCGGATAGTGCAAAAGGGGCATTATACTGAAAGAAAAGCGGCTGAATTGGCTAGGGTTATTGTAAGCGTGGTCGAGTTATGCCACTCAATGGGTGTAATGCATCGAGATTTGAAACCTGAAAATTTTCTCTTTATTGATCAGTCCGAGGAATCCCTGCTGAAGACCATTGATTTTGGGCTCTCGATATTCTTCCAGCCTGGTATTTTTTTTTTTTTTAGAAGTACATTTTCTTTAATATTTTTTTGGTGCTGGATTGTATTACTTGATCTAAATTTTGTATATTGTTTTTTTATTTTAGTATTTGTTTAGTACTGGTTTATATCTGTGAGAGGCTAATAGGCTGTGGGGCTTAACTGATGATAATGGCACAGTTGATAGATCTGTTAGGCAAATTTGGATCGAGTAAAAGTTCAAACTTAACTAGAGTTATTGGGGTTCAATGGGGGTGATACATTATGATCTTACAATTTGAGAAAATGCATAAGACTGGGTTGGCATTGATTATTTAAAGACTGCTAATTTTATGTATTTGACTTATTCTTTTTCTGTCTTGGATAGATTGATTTTCTTTGAAGGATTTTGGTTTCGATGGCTAGTTTGCTTTAATTTCTGTTTATTTTGAATTTCGTGGAGTTTGCATTTTGCAAAATGAGTATAAATTGAGGCTTGACTGGCTAAAATTGAGCCTAATTGAAAAGTTGTACAGGGACCAGCGTCCAGATAATTTAAAAACAACAACAACAACAACTAAGCCTTTAGTCCCAAACAAGTTGGGGTAGGCTAGAAATGAAACCCTCTTGATTTATCTACTTGATTAATTGTTTCACACCTAGACTCCGCTTGTCAGATCCAATACTGATCACACAAAGTCTCTCTCTTTGGTCCTAATATTGATTTCATTTACTGTTAACTTGAGCTAAGTATTGATAAATTGATGCAGGACATATATTTACTGATGTGGTGGGCAGTCCGTACTATGTTGCACCTGAGGTGCTAAGAAAGAAGTATGGCCCAGAGTCAGACGTATGGAGTGCTGGTGTCATAATCTACATTCTGCTATGTGGCGTGCCTCCTTTTTGGGCAGGTCAGAGATATTTTTATTTATTTTTTACTTTTTGGCATTGGTTATAGGAAAATGATTTAGCATGCAGAACTAGGTATTACTGAACCTTTTTGAATTGATGGTTCTTTTTTGGTTCAGTAAAACCTTTCTGATATGGTATATAAGTTTTTTTCTTTTTACCGGGTATAATGTTATATTGATTTTCATTTAGTATATCTTTTTGAATGGTTGAACCTGTTTAACATTTTGTAGTGCTTTGAAGATCCTTTTTCTTTGTTCTGGTGATTGTCGCTAGCCATGTTTGTAATTTTATATTAGCATGCTTGACCTCAGGTATTTGGTAAATAACTTACTAACTACTATATTTATATTTGATAAGCAGAAACCGAGCAGGGCATATTTGACGAGGTTCTACATGGGAAACTTGACTTTCAGTCTGATCCATGGCCAAATATTTCTGAAAGTGCGAAGGACCTTGTCAGGAAAATGCTTGTGAGAGACCCAAAGAAACGCCTTACCGCACATGAAGTTCTGAGTGAGTAGCCATTCGACTAATTATTTGTTAAATTTAGTTCATTACTGGAAAACATTGCAAAGTTCATGTATTTATAATATTCTGCCATTTTATGCATTTATTTAGAGCATCCATGGGTACAAGTTGACGGTGCAGCACCAGATAAGCCATTAGATTCAGCCGTATTGTCTCGCATGAAACAATTCACTGCTATGAACAAGCTTAAAAAGATGGCCCTCAGAGTAAGTCTATATTTTTCTCTGGATAAGCTGCTAGAGTAAATTTCTCCTGGTATTGATCCAATTACTATGGCCTAAATGTGGGGGCAGGTTCTGAACATTGTTTGGGTGCAGTGATCAGTTGAGGGTTGAATTGAGTTTAATTGAGGAAAAAGTTGGCACATTTTGGGTTCAATCTATGGCTAATTGAGGCTATTTTTGCAAAGTTGCTAAATTAGCAACTGAATATAAACTAGCAAGGTCCTTCTCTGAAACAGAAAAATGAGAGAGAAAGTATCTTAATATTATGTAATTTTTTTTTTCTTGGTATTTTTCCAGTTTCCACCTTTCATAAAATGTACTTACCTGTATAGGTGATTGCGGAACACCTTTCTGAGGATGAGATTGCAGGGTTGAAAGAAATGTTCAAGATGATAGACACTGACAACAGTGGCCAGATCACCTTTGAAGAACTCAAGGCCGGATTGGAGAGAGTTGGTGCTAATCTCAAAGAATCTGAGATCTACGCACTTATGAAAGCGGTCAGTTTGCCTTTTCCAATTCCAGTGAAATAGTAAAAAAAAATTTTCTTCTGCCCTTCCCTTGCCAACCTTTGAATATGGTAGGTTTTTTTTTTTTTAAGATAGATATATGCCTGCATGGAAGATTCTAAAATCTGAATATTGCTGATCAGTTCTGGTCCAGGCAATTGCATCTGCATATGCAGCCTGGCATAGTTAACTGATGCTGGATTTAGTACTATTCAGACTCCAAATTTTGGGCTGTAACCTGCATTAAATTATAATTACTGATTGAGGCACAAACACTAATTACCAAAAAAAAGAGGTTTGATAAAACAGTCGATGCTCCATTTGTGCTGCTACTGGTCCCAGGGATGAACTTCTTTTTTAAGTATAATGGGTTAACAACTATATTTTCTTCTATAATGCAGGCTGATGTAGATAATAGCGGGACTATAGATTATGGTGAGTTCATAGCAGCTACATTACACTTAAATAAAATAGAGAGGGAGGATCATCTATTTGCGGCCTTCCAATATTTTGATAAGGATGGAAGTGGCTACATTACACCTGACGAGCTTCAAAAGGCATGTGAGGAGTTCGGCATGGAAGATGTCAAGCTTGAGGACATGATAAAAGAAGTTGACCAAGACAATGTAATATGCTACTTGATTTTAGTATTCAGTAAACAGTATATCAAGTTTTTTATGGCTATTAAAAGTTTCAAAGACCCACAAAAAAAAAGGGCCAAACTACCGCAATCTATCAGGTCAACCAATGGATATTTGATCAGACTCAAAAGGTAGAGCATTGAATTGATTCCTGAAATATGAATATGCCCCCATGTTAATAAATGGTAATTTTAAACAGAATATGGATGCTATAATCTAGATAAAAGATGCATGAAGTGTCGTAGAGACCAGGGGGAATTTTAACTTTGAAACAGCAGTAATTTTTAAGTTTGCTATTTTATTTTGTTTATGCAGGACGGACGCATCGACTACAATGAATTTGTTGCTATGATGCAGAAAGGAAACCCCATAGGTTTGGGGAAGAGGGGCTTAGAAAACACTTTTAGTATTGCATTTAGAGATGCCTTGAAACTTGGTACTTAGTATATTATAGGCCTTGCAGCATTAATTTTGTTTAATGAATTGCTTGTGCCATTTATAGAGTTGTTGTGATAGGATTTAATTTCAGTATGGGTTGTAACTTGTAAAGATCCTTGAGTACCTTTGGAATTGACCATGACAGAATTACATCGATAATACGAGAAACTGTACTTGATGCAATTTTTTGTCATTTGAATTTGTAAACATATACATCAGCATAGAAGAATATTATTTTTGTTAGTGATCAATATTTGTTCTCCTTTGGAGCTTATGGGTTATTTGTTTTAGGAGGTAATTCACTAAGTCTGGTCTGCTTCAATAAAATCAATTCATCAGTACAAGTTGAGAATAACTGTTAATGAACTTTGCTCAATGTTAAATGATACGCACAAAAATATCGATATGGTAATTATAACAGCAGACATAGTTTTGACAACAAACATTTTCAGTCTTCATGGATACAAGAACTAAAATACCCACATAGTATTTGTACAAGGCGAGAAATTTTGAAAACCAGCAGTTTCAGTCTTTCTGGACACAGTACCGCTGCATAAAGATAGCAGTAACAGCAACAACAATGACAATAAAAAAATAGCAATATTATACTATTCATAATAAAAAACATCATATAATATTACCACTAATCCTCATTACCACGTAAAACAGCTAAAGTTTGCCAAAAGCATAATTAAAAACTAAAGGATACATTATCCCAAACGACATGCCTAAAGTCAGAATGTAGTGATAATACTTGCACATAAAAAATTGTTTTAAGGCTTTCATAGCTAGCATTGGCTGCAGCCTCAACCATGACATTCTTACAATCCTCATAGCCACCGCATCGGCACGAGCCAACCGAGAAAAACATGTCCTTTTTATTTTAAAAATAAAGATCCAAGGGGTGCCATGTCTATCTCCTCCATGCGGATTGGCTGAGGGCAGTTGGGCATGTGGGGGTTTTTTTTGGCACCTAATTCATCAAAACAAGTAAATATATATAGTCTACAGAATAAATTTAGTGTGCAATTGGTTGTTCATAAATAAGCTCAACTATTAATTATTCTCAAATTTGATTATATTTCTAAAAAATGTTTAATTTTTTACTAATAAATATATGCGTCAATATGTGACGTATATCTAATGTATGAAATTATTTACTTTATAACATGGTCATGGTCATCTATTAAAATTTCTATATATTTTTTATATTGCATTCTTTTTCATTGTATTTGTCTCAATTAAAAAAAAAATTCTGATATATATTTTTATTTTCCGGGACGAAGTCATCATACAAACAATGTCTATAGAAATATGGATAATATGATGAGGTAAAGAAAACTAGGTAGCATTTTTTATGTAATCTTGGGGACGGTATATGGAAATTTAAAGATCAAATTGCACACAAGGGTTAGCCGTTTCGACAAAATTGCTTAGTGACAGAAATTAATTATTGATATAAAATATAAAATGTTTTTAAAACACAAATGGGTCCATAGCTCAGTGGTAGAGCAATTGACTGCAGATCAATAGGTCACCGGTTCGAACCCGGTTGGGCCCTTTATTTTTATTTATTATTTTTTTTGAACTTTTTGCTTAATTTCTATATACGTTCCGTTCTGTCAGTTCGTAAATGTATTAATTTTGCAAACTATTTTGTTTATTAAATTGATTTTGCAATAGGCCTTGGATTTTAAGTTGCATCTCTTTTTCTATCAAATATTTTCGTTCACATAGATTCATTTAATCACTTATTTGTCACCTCGACAACATAGTGCAAAAAAATTATATTTTTCCAATAACTTAATATTGTCGCAAGTTTTAACATGATTATTATATCTTCGGCTTTGCTAATATGAAGACGTATTAATTTTGCAAACTATTTTGTTTATTAAATTGTTTTTGCAATGTGCCTTGGTTTTTAAGTTGCATCTCTTTTCTCATCAAATATTTTCGTTCATATAGATTCATTTAATCATTTATTTGTCACCCCGATAACATAGTGCAAATAAATTATATTTTTCCAATCAACTTAATATTGTCGCAAGTTTTACTATGATTATTATAGTTTCGGCTTCGTTAATTTATTATAATTCTTTCAATCAGTTAAAAAAAAAATCTTTAGTTTACTTATTTTTTTACTAAGCAATATTATAGATTAAAATTATTTGTAATACTCTTTATTATAATTATTCATATATGATAAAAATAAAGCTCCACAAACTTCTAGTACAAAAAACTTCATTCTGAATAAATATGCTTTGTTTGAAGTATAACTAATATACACTTAAGTGTACCGTACACTTAACCTTAGGACCGTACGATTTTTTAGAAGTCGTGTAGATTCTTCAAAAATCATGCAACGCGAATCTCAAAACTAATCCTAGAATTTTAGAGTTAAGTGTATGGTTCAATCGGTACACTTAATGTATATTAGGTTGACTCCTTTGTTTGAACTTATTGTTGTTCAGGTGTCCGACCAAAGTCTACATGTCAAAAAGTTTCGTAAAATGATCAAGTCAGTCCATTTTGTTTCGGCCGAAAGAATAATTAGCACATTAAAAAAAAGGTAAAAAATAACTATCGGACTCCTGGAGTGAAATGCCCATGTCTAGCAAACCCAAGTCCAGATTCACTGTATTTTCACAAGTTACCTTAAAAGTATATCACAACACATACAAATATGAAAATAAGCCACTAAATACAATGTTAGCCACCGATGAAACCAAGTTGGTGTAGTATAAACGCCAGAATTAGAAAAACGATGGCAAGTATCATGCCAGGCCGTCCCAGGAGCCAGTTCTTCGTCCTTTTCGCAGTCTCTATCCCCTTTTGTGCTTTTTCAGCCCATCTCATCTGGAATACAAAGGAAGGAGACTGTCAGTCTCTTAATAAAAAGAGTGCCTTTTATTCTCACATAATAGAAAACCAAAAACAATTTGAATCAGATCTTGTGCCTATATTTACAATAGGCTTCTATGCGAAAGACATAAACCTCAGGTATTAAAAAGAAAATCTAAGAAAATGATTCCTTCCATCAGATAATCTCTAACATCAGAGTTACCTATTTTCAAAGAAATATAATCAAACAGACAAGTACAAAAATGCTGTTTCTAATTGCTTCATCACCTAGGCCAGTAAAGGAAGTGTATAAAATTACCATTCTATCCAAGTCCTCAGGAGATAAAGAAGCCAACTGTTGTTGAGCCTTAGCGGCGTCCTCTTTTGAGATCTTCATGCCGAATTGTTGGCCCATGTTTGCCATCATCTCTGGGTCCATGTTCTTCATCATGTTTGTCATCATCTGTGCAATATGATATGTAATTTCGAATTATATTCTAAGATCTGAAGGACAGTGATAATACCGTGCAAAGTATTCTATTTCCAGTGGGATTTTTACAACATTTATTTAGTGTTGGTCAACTCCTGACGACACCAAAAAAAAGGAAAAGAAGCAAAGAACGAAGCTCAATACTATACCAAAGGATCAAGTCCTGACCACACCCAAAAAGGAAAAAAAGGAAGATGCTCAATACTACACCGAAATAAAAAGCAACTACGTGAAGGGATAAAATATCTTAAATTAATTCTTAAAAACCTATTCTATATAAAGGTATACTAGCAAAAGATGTACCCCAAGTCAAAGAATAGACTTGAGTAAAATAATACTTAGGTTTTTGGTGGTTGTACAAGATAATTCATTGCAGGGAAACAGATAATTTTATGTAATAATTTATATCAGACAGAACAAGTCAATTATAAAGTACATAATAATACTAGGCTTTGCAATGGTTCCACAAGGCAATTCATTACAGGAAATAGAGAGGAGGGAGGGAGAGAGGGAGAGAGAGAGAGAGATTTTCTTGGCAACCTCTGCCAAGGTTTCAGAGAGGGGGGGATTGCAAAACCTTGAATTTTGATAACATCCTGGTTAGAGAGAGAGACCAAAAGGGGAAAACTTGCAAAACCTTGAATTTTGACAACATCCAGGTTAGATCTTATACTGGTTGGTCATTAGCAGATTTATAGAAGTTGCAAACCAATCAGATCTTTCCTCACTTATTTTTATATTATTATTATTATTATTTATTTTTTTGTATTATCCCTGCTGTAATATTTCTGTGCTACTGATGCATAATTCTTGTTATTTTGGTATTACTGACTCCAAATAAGGCTCGAATTGAGGTGTTGTTTCTTTTTTTTTTCTTTTTTTCTTTATCATAAAAAGAATTTAAAACAAGGAGAATTTCACCTACCCAAGTAAAAGAAATTTAAAAAGCTACAAGTAAGATTCTTGCGCTTTTCTTACTTGTCCTTCAAAATAGAAAAAGAAAAAACCTATACCTGTCGCATCGCTGGGTCATTCATTGTACTGCGTGCAGCTTCTTGCAAATCAGCATCTGCATTAGCTACTGATGATTCGCCCCTCTCAGTAGCATCTTGCCTCCTTGCAAAACCACCAGATAATACAGACGGCATTGACCCACCTTCACTTCTCCCCTCAGGAGAAGATGATCCACCACCCCTATTTGCACCCAGAGATGACGAGGCGGTGCTCATCATCCTCTGTAGGTCCTCTGGGGACATTTTGCTTATTGTCTCTGATGCCATCTTGAGCATTTCTGGGCTCATTTCAGGCATATTGGTTCTGACATTTGGAGCTGGGTTTGAACCTAGTGGACCTGTTTGGTTTAGAGAGGAGGCAACTTGGAACATCTTCTGCAGCTCATCGGGCTTCATGGTTTTAATCATGTCAGTTGCCGTTTTGATCATGTCAGGCGACATGCCCTGCTGTGCGCTTAGTCGGGACAGCACTTCTGGATCAGTGTTTGAGACGTAATTTTGGAATAACCTGAGGGGAGTTTCGTAAATAGGATCAATATGGAATTACAAGTGATATTGTCTTACAGGTAGCAGAAAGTACTGGCCAAAAGAAAGGTCCAGTTGATCTCTTTCAGAGACCACAATTAATGTTTAAACATTAAAAAGGCCAACAGTATAACAGAAGGTCTGCTTTTAACATGTCAATACTTGTATAACAAGTTTACAACATAGGTTAAAGATTCATTTAGTGCTTACCTGATAGTAGCAGGATCTTCTCCTAAGTTTCTTAACTGGTCATTATTGATAGGAACATCAGCAATATGGGTACTAGATGAGGAGCCCACAGTGGACTCAGCTTGTGTGTTAGATACGTTCTCAACTGCAGATCTCCATTGGTTGGTAGCAGCTGGCTCTGCCTTTTCTTCTTCACCATCACCATCATCATCATCATCATCATCAATTTCTTCAATGATAACACCTGCAAAGGTTTGCAGCTTTAAAATTTCAATACTGGCTAGAATTTTATTTTCTTTTTCAGTTCTTTGTGTTTTGTTGGATTTAAAGATTGAATTAAGGTTTATAGCCTGCATAGTAATTCCTTGTTCAACATGAATCTACATTCTTAAACGATGATCTTGTTAACTTGAGGAGTGTTCAAATAGTTGCTCCACAAATTGAAACATATATTGGCGAACAATGCAGATTTGCATGACAATGAACAATTAGCCCACTCTTTAGCATAATTCAACTCAAGGGTTTCCTTACCTTTGGAGACTGTCCTTTTTTGTGTGGCACACTTATCTTTTACGTCTCTGCAATGACACAAAGTAGAGATGATGTTAAAGTTGCACATTAGACTATCATATACAGTTTGGAATCTAAGTAGGGATTTCTGGTCTAGAATTGATCTTTAAATTAACAAATGAGATCTGGTTTCACCAATAGTTGGAGGTTCAACGAAATCTCCAAAAGAATGTGAAGAATGTTCTTTGTCTGATCTGCTTCCCAAAATATTACAAGCAAAATAAGCAAGAACCATTGTGCTGGCAATGGCTACAAGTTGTACAACTTTTTTCAACCCACTTTTTATGAAAATAGCAGTAGTATTGTTCAAAAGTGTTTTTTGAAAGCATGTGCTCGGAGATCTAGACGCTGACATTCAAAATTTTGTGTTTGTTGAGATGTACCATTACACTTCTCTCTGCATGCCTCCAAATTTCAGGCAAAGTTTAGCTATTCTTTCAGAAAGAGTAATACTGTTGCTATTCTTTATAAAAAGCAGGACAGAAAAAAGGAAAAAGAGTATAGAGTAACAGGTCTCACAATACTGATAACTGTATAAGAGCCAGCCATTCTTGGTATAAACAGAAAAAAAATCTAGAGTCTGCTCCAGGAGATCGTTCGTACCTAAGAACATTTGCAATGGTCTCATCATCAGGTGTGATTTCATAAGCTTTCTTCAAGTCAACAAGAGCAGCCTGAAATCAATGAGTATCATGTGCAACTATTTTTTAATCATTTAATTATTGAAAATCAAGTACAGAAATGCATTGAATGAATAAGTACCACTACATACCTCAAAATTTCCCAATTCTCTGTAAGCTTGGCCTCTCCGATAAAGTGCCTTAACATTTCTTGACTCATATGACAAAACCTGAAATTGGTTTGACAAGAACAGAAAACTTCACCTAATATTCAGAAAACTACAGCATGCCAAAATCTCAAAATAAGTAAAGCAAGACATGTAATTAAGTCAGTGTCACAGTGCCATAAACAATATTTTTTCTACAGTACTTCAACCTAAAAATTAAGTCCAAAAGAAGATACTATGACCAAGTAAAAGTACCTCAGTGCCTTCAGTGATGCATTCATTAAACTGCCCAGTTTTCAAATAACATGACATCAGATTAAGAGAGCACAGCAATTGAAGGGTCTGTGCAGCTGCTGAAGGCACATTTTTCACATTGTCCTTGGCCTGATAAAAAACATTTGAAGTCAAAATCAATTTGTGCTGATAAAATTTCATTGTTTGATTACATATATTACAAAATGGACAAGTTCAAACATACACGGTTGTATTTATGAGCAGCTTCACGGTATTGTCCTCGGCTATGTAATTCATTTCCCTGTAGAGAGAGATGAAATGATTTTGGATTAGTTGCAAGGAATACCCATATACCACCAGTAGAGGAATGCTGTAAAGATAAAAGCCAGGATAACACCAATATAGAATGCAAATCATGTTGGAAAGCATGAGCTACTGTTTGAAATTATGGAGCTTCCGTTTGAGTCTTGTGGTGATTGGTTTGGTCAACATATAGTTTGCCTCACAGGATTCTAGTTTTACATTAATGGTACACACAGCTCTCTTTTATGTATCTGTAAAGCCAGCTTCCAAAGAGAATAGCCAGCACCAGGCCAACTGCACAAAAAGCCTTTACCTAGATAGCAGTTTAATCAAGTACCCAAAAATAAAAATAAAAAGAAAGAAAATAAACCTCTTGCTTTAACGCCTTGGCAGCAGATATCTCATAATTAACCTGGGCATCAGCACGAGCCTTCATGGCAGCAATTTCCTCAGGCTTGGCCTTGGCCATTTGATCCGAAATCTCAGCCATGTCCTCGGGTCGTGTCTGCCGCATTTGCTCCGCTGCCCTCTTGAAATCCTCTGTTCGCATGTTCTTCATACTCTCGGTCGCCATCTTCACCAGATCCGGATTCGACATCATCTGCATCAATTTTCAAGATGTTATATATGAACTTCAACCAGGATATTTATCATAATCGATATGCTTTTACCATAGTAAATAGGTGCAGCTGATTGTCTTTGTTGTTTGTTTATCAATTTACAATTTTATAAATTAACAAAGTTTTTCTTGGCTCAAGCAATACAACGCAGATTTGCAACCAAAACACTGTTTGGCTGTTAAGTACCAGTACCAGCTAGATTACACTTCTGTCCAATTTTAACCAATCACTCTCACGTGGGAGTTGGTTAAACTGATACTGAATCAGAAAACTGGATTCAAAAGCTGTGCAATAATTTTGGCTAAAGGGCTAAACCAACGCATACACCCATTGTCCATTAGGAACACCAATTGCCCAACACTGGTTAGGCTCGGTACCAGTATGTTGCCAGACTATTGGGTTTCAAACTAAAATTGAAAAAATTGACTGTTATACATCTAAGAATTAGGATATATCATATATGTGAAACCAAATTGCAAAATAGTGACATAAACAAAGTCTCTACACTGATTGGTATCAGTACAATACTTTAATACAGAACAAACAAGTTTCACCTACTCAAAACACAGATCGATCAATTCAACAAAGAATTAACTAAAATAGACAAAGATATCGTAACAAAAGTCAGATAAATCCGATACTCTTTAAGCATGCAACTTGAATTACAATCTTACAATCCGTCTACTACATTCAACTCAAATCAGAATCATCTAATCATAAACAAACTCAATTTCAATAAAAGAAATTAAAAAAATTAATCAAAAGTAAGGAATTAACATAGAATGAAAAAAGAAACAAATTAAAACCTGCTGCTGCATTCGAGCGAGCTCCTCTGGAGAGATCCGGCTCATCTGCTCTTGGGCCAGCTTAAAAAGTTCCGGATCCATCATCCCATTGAACATCTCGCAAATTTCCAAAAAGAACCAAGGGTCAATCTTGCAAACGATCCTCTTTTCTTCGTCCAAATCTGCGAATTGCTCTAGTTAATTCTTCAATAAACGAATTAATGGTATAAAACGGCAATGGAATTGTTCCCTTTCAAAAATCTATCTGGTTTCTTATATCTGTATCGTTCGATCGATGGGAGAGCAGAGAAAAGTGAGACGAGACAGGCGGCAAAGAAGACCTCTCTTGACTCTTGTGGTAGGACTACGGGTGTCAATGGGTGCGGTACGGATTGGTGACATTTTTATATTTTCTACTCATTAAAATCACATTTTATTTATACTCATTAAAACTTTATCTTATTATATTATATTCTTATTTGTTAATATTATCGGTAACGAAATGATAGCTGTTGATAACGGATAATATTAATATAATAATTAATTTTATTATATTTTATAAATTAAATATCAAAAACTCATTCATTTCATAATATATAATTGTATTTTTAATAAAAATAAATGTGCAATCAGTTTTAACTAAATTATTTTTTATAAATAAAAAATTTAAAAATACGAATATATATATTTAAGTGAGTTGGAAATTGAATTATATATATATGTAAATTTTATAATTGCTTTATAGGATAACGGATACGAAATAGTCATTACCTATATTCTTACATATTTAATTAATGAAATTTTTTTTTATCCATATCTATACCCTAAGCTAACGAAAAAAAAATCTTATACATATCCATCTTATCGAATACGATACGGATAAGATAAACAGCTAAAAAGGTACCATTGACACCCCTAGGTAGGACCCGGATATATTTATATTTAGACAATGATCGCTTTCTATGTAATATGACAGTTTGGTTAAAAGTGGGTATAAATCTGCGTCTAAATTGAGTATATTCTAATATAGAAATTTCCGAAGTTATTGCCACAAAGAAAAAAAGAGAGAAATAGTTGGCTGCTCTTAATATTCCGTTACATGAATATGAATTAGTATCGTAATATTTGCCGCTATTTTTATTAATATCCAACTTTAATTAGAAAATAACAGAATTGTTCATGTTTTCCGGTTAATTTTAAAAATGTCCAAACCAGTCATTTTTTTGGCCGGTTGGAATTTAAATGAGAACCGACCATTTTTTGGCTGGTCAGGAAGTGTTCTTTTTTTAATTCTTTTATATTAGATTATTTCTTTTATATAATTAGCTAAAATACGTTAAATTACTTGAAATTATATTAAATTACACTTAAATACATTAAAATATGCTAAGAGAGACAATATCTTTAATGAGAAAGAAAAAAACAGCGAATTGGCGCTTGAGTATCTAATTTCAGTAAATAACTACTTTTCAGAAAACTTGCGAAAAGATGTATGCGTCGGTGGTAGGTTTGCTATTTTTTGAAATCCAGATTGCTAAAAAACAAAAGGAAGAGCCTCAAAACTTGAGTTGAAGTTTCTGATTAATATTTTCATTTCTATTTTTCGGCCTAAGTAGCTCAATAAATTGGTTATACAATGAACTTGTACAATCCCAATTTTTGCTATTTTTGGAAATTTTTACTATTTTTTATGATTTATGAAAGATGGCACAAAATTGGAGCAATGTATCGTATTTTAATGTAATTTAATATAATTTTAAATAATTTAGTATATTTTATTATAATTATGCTAATTATATATATAAATAAAAGTAATCTAAAAAGCATTTCAAAAAAAAAAAATTTGACCGGCCGAAAAATAACCGGTTTAAATATTTTTAAAATTAATCAGAAAACCTGAACAATTTTGTTATTTTCTAATTAAAGTTAGGTATAACTAAAAATGGCGATAATATTTGTGTTTATGCAATGGGGAGATTGTGTAGACATAACTCAAGTACCAGGATCTGGATCTTTCCAACATTCAATGCAGTCGGTCGCGCAAGATATATATCTATGGACCTACGGTCTCGCAATAATACTGAGAATGGGGAATGCGGTAAGATGGCATCCGATCAAATTTAGTTTGTATTCAATTTTAATTAGCCGTTTGTTGTATTGAGATTTATGCGGATAGCTTTAAAATATGTAGATATTAAGTGTGAGCGAATCTTAAAAGTAAACTGTTTTGGTCACATATCAAATTAAATTTGAGCCAGCTTAAATAATAAAGAGTAAAAGCGATAATAAATAATAGAGACATTTTAACATTGCTACTTGTTTCAATGTTTATAGTTCAAAAGTTTTCTTTATTAGTATAATGCATTCTAGGTTTACTTTTTATATATTATATATTTGACTAGAGAGTGACGAGATAGTTGATTGTCCAAACCATCCGAGGTACAATTATTATTAATTTCAACGCGTTAGTTGAACTAAACCCTGGCCAATATATCTAATCATCTTGAATTGTTCTTGTCATCGTATGTTAGCATTAAACGCGAGACGGTACTGCGAATTTTTTTTTTTTTAAATAAGGCTGCTTAGGCCCGTTTTATTGTAGAAACTTAATTACAGGAACCAGTTTCATCTACCAGGTATTCCTGATATTAGAACGGCTGTTCTCCTAAGCAACGATACCACGTTAAGGTGGTAACCAGCAATGAGTTTAGAACAAAACAGCACGGCAAAATTCTTAATAGTTCAGCTGATCACAGTTAGCAAATATATCAAGCATGTAAAATCAAAATTAGCAACAGTTCTTCATGAGCATCAACTGAGTCCCCTGCGTGAGCTGCTTCCACCATCTCAAAGTCATCTTCACCAGAGTAGGCGCGAAGAGGGATGCGCTCCATATGCTGCGGCAACCAGTTCTTCATCGCATTATTAATGTCTCCCACTTCATTGCCTGTCCAATACAAAACAAGAGAGATGGTAAGGATGATTGTAGTACATCCTGTAGGTATAGTTGCATGATTAAAACAAATGTCATTGCGAATTTTCCAAATAGTCCCTGTGAGGGCACTAAATAAACACAGTAAGGAAAGCATGTTGTTTTGAACGTGGTAAAGAGTATGCAAAGTTGATGATATCCTGTATTGAATTCCATTGGCTAAATTCCTCTTGGCATTGACAAAATAACAACTTGTTAGTCCCAAAGGCACTTAGAGGAGGGGGGGGGGGGGGGGGGTGAATATGGTCTTTTTAAAGTTTAATCTAAATTAATAAAGTCCGAGTGTGTCCTAAAGCTATTCTTGACGCAAACTTACAATAACTTTGTCATAAACTAAAAGTATGAAAAAAAATAAAGTAAAGAGTAGAGTTTAGAGACACTTGATATATGAGTTGTTTACGGAGTTCGGCACTAATGCTTACATCTCCGAGGACCGCGACTTTCGAGATGACTTGCCTTTATTTACCCAATGAGAAAGAATTACAAAGTGGAACCTGTGAGCTCTTACAATCTTTTAGGAAGTCACATGTCTCGAACAAGAAGCACTAAAGGCTCAAGGAAGACAATCCGATTTGCGAGGACTCAAGGAAGTAAATGGTCTTGACTGTTGCAACGATTCATAGACCATTACAACGGTAGGGTAGTTTGAACAGGTTTGGTTATGCAACGGTCAAGGACTGTTGTAATGGTCTCCACAATGGAAGTTCTCTGACTCAACTTCCGGCTGGAGTTGCTTGATTTGATTTAATGCTACGCAATCATTTCTACGACTTGATTTATTTCGTTGCAACGGTAGGCCTCACTTGATTCAGTCTCAAGCTTATTTTACCAATTTTACATATTAATTGTCCTTAATCTTGAGTTATGCTTTCGCTATCCATACTCTTGTGCTTTATGACCATATCCTTGATGTTATATTGCAGTTCATTGATTCATCATCGATGTGTATTTATTATATCTCCAATTGTCATGAACCTGCACATGTCTCAAGAAGAAAAACTGTAAAATGCAATTATGTATATTTTGCAAATCCAATCAAACGAGTAAGTCGAGAGCTTCAAAAGCCAACACAATTAACATTTTTAAATGACATATTAAATAGAAAGACGCTATTTTTATAGCAATAATTAGATTATTGAGAACATAATTTTTTTTTCTAAATACAATTTTATTCTTCTTAAATACTTTTTTATTTTTACTTTTAATTTAATACTACTATAAATTAAGATATTAAATAGATCAAGTGATTCTTCTTTAAGCAATGTAACATAAATAGAATTTTTAAAATATATTTGATATGATTGCCTCTTTTTTGTATGATATGCATTTCATCACTAAGATTTATTATCCTTTTATTTATTTTATAGTCATGATTATGTATAGGAAGAATCACATATTAAATTTAACAGATAGATATGTGAAGTTGTGAACTATTTTGTAGAATACATATAAAATATTAGAAAATATTTTATTTCAAAATATATAATACATTCTCAAATAAAATAATGTGAAAAAATCAACATCAATTTAATTATATAATTTTACATATCAAGACTTAAATTTAGATAAAAAGATACATGAATTTGCATCAACGCAATATATTATTTTTCAATATCATCTTCATATATTTGCAAAAAGATAATAAATTCATATTTAGAGATTAATTCATCAATAAGATGAATTAGTTCATCATTATACAAATTTCATAAACTTGTTTTTAGATATTATATAGTAAAATGAAAAAAAGCATGTACAAATTTAATTCATTAATTAATCATATTTATAAATTAATAGTTTGAACTTTTAGAGCAGTCTTCTTAAGAGTACTGTAAATTCAATTCAACTTTTGTGCTTTTGTACAAAGTTTGAGCCCTTGAACATCTTTTTTAGAAGAATTTAAAAAGAAAAAGAAACATTATACTCTAAAATCAGAACAAAAAAGGTAACATAAGATATTAAAATAAGCAAAGAATCAAATTTTTGTTTCATACCTTAAGGCTTCAAGTCAAAATGATTATTATTTCTAATATTTTTATATTTTACATAGCATTATAATCGTTCACCTGATTTCAATATTGTGCATGGCATTATAATCATTCACCTTAAAATGCTTCGTTTTATTTATTTAAAACAAAAAAGACGATTGTTTTCAAACAATTAAAATATATGAATTATCAAATGAAAATGAATACATGAACCAAAAAAAAATGAAAATCTATTACAAATGAATTACTTGTTCGTGTTCTTCCGCTCAGTCTCTTCTTGTTCTTCCGTTGATTCCTCATCAGGTGCATACACTCATCATCTGATTTGTGCTTCTAAAATTTTCAATCAATTGATTTCTATTGTAATATGTATAGATTTGTGTAGAAACAAAATTGATAATATTTCTAGATTTCTCAAAGTAATAGCTATAGAAACACAGAAGAGAAATTATGAATGAAATAAGAAAACATAATTATATCGTTATATTGGAAAGGGAGAAACAAGGAATGAATGAAATAAGAAAATATATTATATCGTTAAATTTCAGATTTTATTTAATTTTAATTGTAATGCATTGTGTGGCAGTACGTGTGGCGGGTATGTTTTTAGTTAAATTTAGACTTCTCCATATTATTCAGATGCATTTAATCAAAAGAAGGCATATTATGCAATTGGAGGGCTGAGATTAAATTCGAAATTTCAACTTTCAATCGTAGTTGTTGGTAGATCGGACATCCAACGTGCTTAATAATGGAATGGAGATATAACACAATGGTATATTTATGATAACACAGATTTTCAAAGGAAGCGTCTAATTGTCCACAGCCTTTTGTCCACCATTTGTCTACAGCTTTGACTTGTGCGAACATTGTAAAATTACCTCTACATGCTGTATAATTATACAATATATCACATAAAATATATCAGTTAATCACAAAACATCTAGCAACTATTTGAAGTGGTCCCATGATAATTAGAAAAAGATTGCAACTTGCACAACAAGACAAAAAAAATGTACTTTCGAAAATTACAGTTATATGAAGTTATTGGTAGTTAGAGTTAGTTATTAGCAATTATGAGCGATTATTAGCGGTTATTGACAGTTAGAGTTAATTATTAGCGTCCGCACTGGGTTGAATCTTGTATACTGTAAAATTAAATCTTATATACAGTAAAATTTTCAATTGAATCTTGTATACTGTAAAATTGAATCTTCTAATAGTAAAATTTACAATTGAATCTTGTATACTGTAAAATTGAATCTTGTATATAGTAGAATTTTCAATTGAATCTTGGTCGGATGAGTAAGAAGCCTCTCTATCATCTCTTTCCTCCAGATTTTCACAAGATGAATACTGTAAAATTACAATATGAATATTGTAAAATTACAAGATAAATACTGTAAAATTAACAAATCAATACTCCAGTAAAATTTACAATTGAATCTTGTATACTGTAAAATTAAATCTTGTATACAGTAGAATTTTCAATTGAATATTGTTTAGATGAGTAAGAAGTATCTCTATCATCTCTTTTCTCCAAATTTTCACAAGATAAATACTGTAAAATTACAACATAAATACTGTAAAATATCTTTCCTCCATATTTCTACAAGATGAATGCTGTAAAATTATAAGATAAATACTGTAAAATTAACAAGGTAATACTGTAAAATTAATAGATTAATACTCCATATTGCCTCTCTATCATCTATTTCCTCTAGATTTTCACAAAATAAATACTGTAAAATGACAAGATGAATACTATAAAATTAACGGGGCAATACAGTAAAATTAACAGATCAATACTCCATAACGCCTCTCTATTGTCTCTTTCCTCCAGATTTCATTTAAAATGCTAAATTTGTTACTGCAAACAACAAAAACAACAAATTCAACAGAAATAACTTATTAGATTTGAATTTTTCTGTGCTCTTCAACAAAAATAACTTCTATTCGATCGCGCTCCACGATTGAAGGTTCCATTACAATTATGTATAAAAAACGAGATCGAGTCAGTAATCTCAATTAAAATCGACATTGCAAAGGAAAAATGAGTCAGAGAAGGTAAATACAAAAAAACAACAATTACAATTTCATTGCTGTCACGGCCGATCCAGATTATTCTTCCGATCCGATCCGATCATCTCTTTCTTATCCACTCTCGTTGCCGTTGCGACCGTCGGTAGAGAGGTGAGAGAGAGAAGAGATGAGTAGCGAGAGGCAGCCAAATGAACAATTACGACAAAATAGGAGAAGAAGAGAGAGATGAGATCCGATCATCCTTTTTTGATTCATCCCGTGGTAACGAGTCTGATTGGAGAGTGAAAGATAGGAGAAGAAGGGAAAGCTAATTTTGGAGAAAAACATTTCTGTTGTGATTTTATAATTTGTCGAATTGGATAAGAGAAATAGATTTCCGTTAAAAGACAGTTAGGCAGGAGTAAATAAAGTTGTGGACAAATGATGGACAAAATCCAGTAGACATAAACATTTTCTCATTTATTTTAGCACGTTAAATTTTAAGCTTGCCAAATACGTCCTTAATGGATGGTAATACACGCATAACAGAGACATTAAAATATTACTTTTGTATATAAAATATAGGATAACAAGAAGGAATATATTAACACAAATATATATATATATATATATATATATATAGAGAGAGAGAGAGAAAGAGATGGGTTATGGTGCATTATAATGTATGGATGGATTTGTGCATTGGATCATAAATCTAAAATTCAAAATTTAAATGACCGATTCAAACTGTTCATCTTGTTCTCCATATTAATATGTACTTGGAGACCAAATTTTACATTTTTTCTGAATCTTTTTACTATTTATTAAGTATTTTACAAAATTGTTGATCCAACGGTGGCTGCTAATTTTATTGTTTTGTTAAGCTACCGTTGGATCAAAATTTTTGTAAAATACTTAATAAATAGTAAAAAGATTCAGAAAAATATAAAATTTGGTCTCCAAGCACATATTAATATGGAGAACAAGATGAACGGTTTGGATCGGTCATTTGGATTTTGAATTTTAGATTTATGGTCCAATGCACAAACCACTCCATGCATTGCAATGCACCATAGGCCATCTATATATATATATATAGGGTCCGGCTAATTTGCTGCCGGAGGTGCTGCCACCCTTTTTTATTTTTGTGATGTCCAAACAATAAATCTAAACCATTAGATGTTTAATCTATATTATAATCTACTTGGAGACCAAATTTTACATTTTTTGGAATTTTTTTACTATTTATTAAGCTGGTTTGAAAACTGCTGATTTCAGTAAATTTCTGCAACATTGAAATCAGCGGTTTTCAAACCAGCTTAATAAATAATAAAAAAATTCCAAAAAATGTAAAATTTGTTCTCCAAGTAGATTATAGTATAGATTAAACATCTAACGGTTTGAATTTGTTGTTTTAACATCACAAAATAAAAAAAAAAAGACAGCAGCACCACCGGCAGAAATGCTGTCAGCAGCAAATTAGCCAAAGCTTATATATCCTTCTTATTAAGGAGCTTTATGTCTAGATCCTGCAAGGGTCCTGATTTACTGTTTTTTTTTTAGAATGATGCTCAACCGTTAAATTTTCAGATCACACATAGATGAATTTTCCAAATTATGAGCTTCAACACTTGAGTATGCATTGGTCACGCCGCATATGATCCCAGTACCCGTAGACCGCACCTCTGAATCACGCACGGCACCTGCGGACCGAGCCTGTGCATCGCGCACCTTTTTTCTTTTCTTTTTTCCTACTGAAGGCGGGATTCAAACCCAGTTGGATTCTGTTGGTACCAAAATTATTACCACTACACTAGAGTTCACATGTGTTATCTTGTAGATAAATATAGTATTTAACTATTTTTCTCTACAAATTTGATTTAAATTATCTCTTCTCCTTATTAAGAAGCTTAATGTTTTCTACTACATAATTTACTCCCGTTGCTGTGTACGGACACGATTACTAGTATATATATATATAGCTAACAATAAAGGATGACTGTACATTGATAATAAATTAAATTTGACGACCTCAACAATTGTACAAAAATAACTTGTAATTTTGATAAAAAAAAATATATGCAAGCAATAAAAATAATAATTGATTGACAAAAAATTAATTCGATAATCTCAACAATTGTAAAAAAAGTAATTTATAAGTTTGTTTAAACATGTGACATAGAATCTATACATAATACTCATCATATATAATAAAATGAAATTTACACTAATCCGGACATCAAGTGATTATCAAATTATATAAAAATAATCTACATTCAATCTACATAAAAAATCAACATTTTTATAAAAAAATTAACAAAATTATCAAAACAAAAAAGAAATTATAATTTTATCCCGTTGTCGAATCCTCATCAAACAATTCCTAGCATTTGTTTAAACAATATACTAAAAGTACAATAAGTCCATAATACAGAAGTGATATAAAGATAATAAATCAAACTGACAAAGTATGCGAAGACAGACGAGACGAGACCTTTGAAGTTGTCAAATGTTTCGATCGGATCTTTACATAAATATTAAAATTAAAAAATCTCGCATTTTTTTGACCAAATATATCACCCTTGACGTCCTTCCACTGACAGTGTGACCCGCCAGGCCACCACAGCCACTTGTTCTATTAAATACTTGCGCTCTCTGCTAACGCTCTGACCTCTGACAATTTCATTCCATTTTGGTTTTGGGTAAAAAGTCAGCGATCATTACCATCCTTGACCGTTTACCATTGACTTTTTCTCTTTTCTGTTATATATAGCAATAATTTGACTAAATATTTTAACAGATCAGTTTTGCCTTCATACAGCTCACGGACTATAGAATCAAAACAACGTTTCATGAGGTTCGTTCGCTGAAAGAAGCCAAAATTTCTCTGTTAAAGTCTTTACCCAATAATTTTTCATAATAATATATCTCAGAACCGTCTCTCTGGCCAAGTCTCCTTATCTATCGCCTATATATACACCCACCACACCGTACTATCTCCGTCAAATACAAAACACTACGATCTTTCCAAACAAACTACATAGATAAAAAGAAACCGCAGCTGCTATGCCTTCTTCTTCCTGCTCATCAAAGAATGGTCTACAAGGCCCACGGCCACATCGGATCAAAATTTCATCCGATTCTATGATAAACAAGAAAAAGCCACCGGTGGTCGTGCATCTGCGTACGCCGAGAGTTATTCATGCAAAGCCTCATGAGTTCATGAGCATTGTGCAAAAGCTCACAGGAAAGTCGGCATCATCGCCTAATGTCAAGATGGAGTTGGGATCGAGTCGAGTCGAGTCGAATCCGCTGGAGATCGGCCTTTGGTTTTTAGGCTTGGATGGTGTTTGCAAGGAAATGACACGAGTATGATATCGCATGGCATTCTTTTTGTTCATGATCACAAAAGTTTCGTCTATCGTTTTTTTGTAATGCTCTTCTGAACAGCCTATTAATTCCTTGTAGAATAATGTTCTTATTAATTAAAGAAAACACAAAGACCCGGGATATATAATTTCACTTTTTTTCCTTTTTCAATATATATATATATATGTTGCTCAAGGAAGAAACTGCATATATATGATTTGAATCATCAGTAATGCAAAAATTTCAATATGTTATATATAAAAGCATTGTGTAACTTTTATGACATACATATATATGATGTGTGGATATTTTTCTTGTTGCGAAATATATTTGATGATTTTATATTCATGAGTTCTATGTCATTTCTGCTTAAAATCGAATATTATATCCGCTAGTGGTGTCCAGATATTGTACGTTGGACTATAGGTTGACTATAAATAAATTTGAAAACAATTTGAGTAACGCCATTTGGTAACATTTCAATTAAGGATTAGTAATTTTAATTATTAAAAATTTGACTCGCTTGATGAACAATAAACTTGCACAAAACGTCATTATTATTATTTTTACGAAATACATCATATAGATTATGCTTCTGATATTGGGTTTTAAAAATAAAATTTATTTCTAATGATTTTTTAATATTGTCAAATAGTTCTCAACCCTTCTAAATTTAATCTCAAGAATTATAATTGTACCAGATATCCCCATATCAGTTAACGACACGACAAGCCCTAGTACATGCAATTTTTCCGGTCTATTCCAAGAGCAGCTGAGAATAGAAAACCGACTAATTTCATCCCAGGAGAACTCGATCGAGCTTTAATTTATAGCGTTGTTTTGATAGTATTTGTTTTATTTTGACCTTAGCAGCAGCACTACGATGTGCATAGTTTCATGCTCGGAAAACCAACAAAATAGACCGAGGGAGTTATGGCTAGAAAGACTTTCCGATCGCTTATTCCTGCTACGTACAACAATCCATTGTACTACCCATTCTACGCTGACAAAGCACACCCGACGGGGGCATGAATTTGGCTCCAGTTACCATAACCCCGGATTCTCTAAAAAACAACTGACTCCACTGGCATCAGATTTTAGTATTAAGAAATCTCGCTACTTCGGGCGGAATCGTTGAATCGCCTAAGATGGCGCTCTCTGCCAACGCTCTGACAATTCTATGCCCTTTTGGGTAACTACTAACTAGCTTGAATCTTTGCATAAAAGTCAACGATCATTACCATCCTTGACCGTTTACCATTGACTTTTTCTCTTTTCTGTTATAAATAATTTGGCTAAATATTTTAAGAGATCAGTTTTCACTTCATACAGCTCACGGACTATAGATTCAAAACAACGTTTCATGTGGTTCGTGCGCTGAAAGAAGCCAAAACTACTCTGTTAAAGTGTTTACCCAATAATTTTTCATAATAATATATCTCAGAACCGTCTCTCTGGCTAAGTCTCCTGATCTATCCCCTATATATACACCCACCACACAGTACTATCTCCGTCAAATACAAACACTACGATCTTCTTTCCAAACAAACTACATAGATAAAAAAGAAACCGCAGCTGCTAGGCCTTCTTCTTCCTGCTCATCAAAGAATGGTCTACAAGTCCGACGGCCACATCAGATCAAAATTTCATCCGATTCTATGATAAACAAGAAAAAGCCACCGGTGGTCGTGCATCTGCGTACGCCAAGAGTTATCCATGCAAAGCCTCATGAGTTCATGAACATTGTGCAAAAGCTAACAGGAAAGTTGGCATCATCGCCCGATGTCAAGACAGAGTTGGGATCGAGTTGAGTCGAGTCGAATCCAATGGAGATTGACCTTTGGTTTTTAGGTTTGGATGGTATTTGCAAGGAAATGACACAAGTATGATATCGCATGGCATTCTTTTGTTCATGATCACAAAAGTTTCGTCGATCGTTTTGTTGTAATTGATGCTCTTCTAAACAGCCTATTAATTCCTTGTAGAATAATGTTCTTATTAATTAAAGAAAGCATATATAAAGACCCGGGATAATTTCACTTTTTTTTTCTTTTTCAATATATATTTATGTTGCTCAAGGAAGAAGCTGCATTATGTTATATATATAACAAAACGAATATATATGATGTGGATATTTTTTTTGTTGCGAAATATATTTGATGATTTTATTCATGAGTTATGTGTCATTTTTGCTTAAACGGATCGAATATTATCCGTTAGTGGTGTCCAGATATTGTACGTTGGACTATAGGTTGACTATAAATAAATTTGAATACAATTTGAGTAACGCCATTTGGTAACATTTCAATTAAGGATTAGTAATTTCAATTATTAAAAATTTAACTCGCTTGATGAACAATAAACTTGCACAAAACGTCATTATTTTTTTTTAAGAACGATATGCATACATCTTATAAATTATCCTTATGATATTGGGTTTTAAAAATAAAATTTATTTTTAATGATTTTTTAATATTGTCAAATAGTTCTCAACCTTTCTAAATTTAATCTCAAGAATTATAATTGTAACATTGTGCATCTCCATATATATTATAACCAAGAGTATCTTATACCACATCAATAACTTAAATAATTATTCGACTACTAGAATTTTGATTTTTAGCATGGATAAAATTTAACTTGTTGGATTGGCTTACCTATGCAATAAGCCCCACAAAAAGAGGCGGAGTCCTACGAGCTCGGCCAGCGTGATTCAAGGTGAGATCCGTGCGCAGCTATGCAATTCTAGTGCAATTCAGCTTTTTGTCAACTCTGAGCTTCTCGAGGTAGTTAATCTCACTAATTAACAATCCAAATTTTCTTGTTAGATGAATTTTCAGTGAGGCATTTACTCGAACAACTTGCAGGCTATATTATATTTGGGTGCTAGTTATTTAATTATTTAAACTTTTGATA
Organism: Carex pumila; assembly: GCA_033356055.1. Taxonomy (NCBI): domain Eukaryota; kingdom Viridiplantae; phylum Streptophyta; class Magnoliopsida; order Poales; family Cyperaceae; genus Carex; species Carex pumila. The sequence continues at coordinate 417,739 of JARJHM010000170.1, forward strand.
TTGTAGTTAACCATGCTGGACCACCAACTATAATTGATGGTAAATCCAGAAGAAAAGGCAATGGAGGCGGTGATTGATCTGGACCACCAACTGTTATAATTAATGTTTTATTTTTGGCATTTGCTCACTTGGTATTTCTGGATGCATACTTTGTAGGATATTTTTTTCCCCTTCTTCATGCTTTCAATTAAAACAACAAATTGCAAGCTCATATTTGGTATGCTTTCTAAACCTAAATTTGAAATAACTGAGATGAGGCAACTTTAAGGAAATGGAAACCGAACAAAGAAAATATATACACAGAAGGAAAATATTGCTTGAGAACCGAATATGCTAATTGGGTCTAAAATCCAAAAGTATGCCCGGCTGGATTGGATGATACTTCAAGTGCTCTCTATCCCTCCTCCCCCTGTTAGGCCTTCTGTTATGATGGACACCTTTGCTAGGAGTGAGGTAAAATTATTTTTGACAAAGTACAAAAAAAAAGATATCATTCTTTTTCATGTATATGTTGGCTGATCAAAATGGGTTATCTATGCTTGACCAAGATGATCTAACACATCAGCTTGCCATGATTATATGGCATAATGAGAACTTGAGGAAGCAAGAGAGAAATGGCGCACCAGCGCACATAATTACTGAATTTGCTCAATTACTTCAATTTCATATTGACCTACTTTGACAATGAGCTGCCTGGACAACCCAGGGTTAGTAATTACTGATTGAAGAAATATTATTTTTGAATTCATGAAATGCTTCTAATTTGTGTTGTACTTGGTTCTCTTATTTTTGCTTGTTTAGGCAACTCAAAGATATGGGAGGCCAATTAAATCAATATGCAACCAGCTCAAGACAAAATAAGGTCAGATCAGGGGCAATTTAATGCCAGCTTCTAGTGATGCTGGGACCGATGTACCGACAATTGCTGGGAGCGGGGTCACAGATAGAATGCAAGATAAGGTATTTCTCTTATTCAGTTAAAATTTAGCAGTAATGGAACCAAGTAAATTTAGAGATTTTTGAATAGTATGTTAGAAGTATTTTCTTGAAATAGGCAGGCATGTAATGAAAGTTTTTATGCTTAGATAACAAGGAATAAAACAAAAATTTTATTCGACTCTAAACAAACGATCTAGTTATTGTAAGTGTAAGAAATAATCTTAATTAGCCTAATCAAGAATGGAATAACATAATACCTTGGATTTGATCTCCAAATCAAATCAAGAAGAGTTGTCTTGCTTAGCAACTTCTTATTCCCTTCCTCCTTCAATGGTGGTTGTGTTTTAGCCCCTCAAATGACGAGCCTCCTTAGGTATCCACCGAGAGATTAAAGAAATACTTGTATCTCTAAGGCTAGTAAGAGATTAACAAGTAGAACCTTAATCCTAGTTTAACCCTCTTCTTAATTTCTGAAAACTTATTAAATGATTTCTAGATCTCAACACATAGAAAAATTGGGAGAGAGGAGAAAAGAGCAAATTTCGGCCAAGATATCTTTCACAGAATTTCTGACCTTTCGGTACTAAAATCCTTATATCTTTTTTTTAGGTAACTCCAAACAACTTGAAATCTTCACCATTGGATTCTAGACTCCAAGGGCTACAGATTACATAGGCCATGCGTCCAGAATGATTAGTATTTGCCCTTTCAAATTCCAGTTCAAAGTTACCTAAAAAATCTGTCCAGAAATTTCTTTGCTCTTTAATGAGATTGATTAGATTTAATGACATATTTAAATATTCCTTAAATCATGTCATTACTAATCAATTCTCTCCAGCATATATTTGGGCTTTGGGCTTAAACATATTAATCATATTAATATTTAATTAAGCCCACAATCCCATACATTAAAAGAGGTCAACATATAAATTAATATTTCATGTTAATTTATATGCATCTCTCATGTGTCAAAAACTATTTAAAATATGTTGCATATACTTTAAATATTACTAGGATTATTTTATAACATCTCCATGTCATAAAATTGTTCATATATTTATAACATATAATTTGTACAAATTAATTATAACTTCTTATAATTAACATAGCACATATTATATACATATCACATATGCTTTATTAATATATTTTATTTTAATCTTTCATATGGTGTGACCCTATGGGATCCCATCATTATGGCAATAGAATTAAACATTTTAATTCCATAAATCAATGATACAACTAGCCATGGTATATTGATTACCCAAATGACGTGGATGAAAAAGCACAATGCAAAATCACGATCCTTGTAACATAAAAAAATGTTGTTGTGTTAATTCCTTGCCACATGATATCCAAATAATCGTAAGGTATGAATGTGTCATCCTTACCAATTATTTTTTCTTAATTTCCTGAAGTTTAATTATGATATGATTATCATATAATCATATTGCATGCACATAATATAAACTTTATCAAGGGGCCCAGAGATATCATCACTTATATTAACATATAAGGGATAATGGTTTCTTGATACGTATCGTTCTTCCGCATAAGTTATATGCACTGCAGTAACTGTCTTAATAACTTCCGGTTAAAGAAAGCGTTGAACAGTACCAACAATACACATCCTTTATGTAAGAAAAATAAATATCTCAACCAAAGAATTCAAGACACAATGAAATATCAATGACACAGAACACAATCTATATGATATTTCATTCTTGGATCTGTCCAGTGCCATACATCTCCATGTATGCACATGTGTGATTAGATCGATAACTCCTTATCGTATAACCTATAGAACATGGCCATCATCTAATCACCACACTTATCTTATATGGTCAACCAGTGTACCTTTGCTGATTGCCAAGATAAGGAACATTTAAGAGTAAACAAATTTATTCATTGTGAAGTTCTACAATTTAAGTCATCAACTCAAATGATCCACTAATATGAATACTCAAGATACAAAATGATAAAATCATTCACTAATAAACTAAACATATCATAGATATAATCTGGATTTAGGACACCAACACTAACATGTAAACAGTAATGCAGTAAAATGAATCATTATAAGTTAGCATGTTTGAACAATTGGTAGAGTTAGCTTAGTGTTTTGTTTGAATATGTGTTATTTAAGGCAAATATTGATTGGTTACAGTATATATATCTTGAGGTTCTTCATATTGATTAGTAAAATGTTATCTTGAGTTTCTATTTTGCACTTTTTATTTAACTTTTTTTGTTGTTGCAGAATGAGAAGACAAAATACTAGGAGGATTATATGGAGTCAATTAAGAAGCTAGAGGAGAAATGCAAGATAAACCAACAATTCATTGAGAATACCTGAACTAAACAGGAGATTAGTATTAATTGTTAACTTTTGTTTTGCCTTTGAGGTTCAAAAATCTGAAGTGCTCATACAATTCTTACATGGGTCCTCTACAAATTTAGACAGAAACAAAATCAAATGAGCTATTAGAGGTGAGAAACATGCTCAAGAATGAAAAAAAACTTGAGGCAATCATCTCAAGATGAGATCATTAACCTTAGAAATCAAGTACAAAATCGTTGTCATCTCAAGATGAGATCGTTGACCTTAGAACTTTTACCTGTACCACTCTTTGGTAGTGATCTGGATCGGGTTGAAATACAAAACTGCTGTTATTTTTTGTGTTTGAATTTGATTACTTTAGATTTGATAAATAATTCATTGTTATAACCATGTGGTTTCCATGTGGGTTTGTATTTCCAAGGCAGTGAAGGGTCCTCCCAAGTCAGAAATTACATCCCTTAATTTAAAATTTCACAAATCGACATCCTTAATTTCAGATCCTGGTATTTAGGGCTGAGATGCTTCTTAGGCTGGGTAAAGTTGACCAAGTCAAGGAAACAATCACGAGAGCTGATGCGCTTGAGTCAAAGGTACCAAATTCATTCAAATTTTTCGGCATGCTGCCTGAGGCATACTTATGTGTTGTTGATGCACAAATTGACTTGGCAATTGGAAGGTAAGGCAAATTGTAAATTTTTATTTATTTATACTATATTACCATTTGTTTAGGCTGGTACCAGTTTTGTATATAGTGGTAAGAACTATATTTTCACAGGCCTTGATAAATTAGCATTGTATAAACAATTACCATTGGGATCAAATTTACATGTATGAGAATGTTGTTGTAGCAGCAGACATGGTCCACATGATAGACCAATTCAATGATAATTTCATCCATACATAGACATGTGCGGATGATCTTTATATAGCAATTGTCATATATATTTTGTAAGGATTGAAAATTCAATTTGTAGGAACTCTATATTGAATGGTTGGTTTACCCTCGACGATGAATCTGATGAAGATGACTATTAATTGGTTAATCTTGTGTAATGTGTTGTCTTGCAATTTGGTGAATTATTATGTATCTCAATTACTTTCTAATGTTTATTCTTAAACCAAAATTTAAAGATTTATTAATTTAAGTTTTTGAATTATTTGTGTATCTCATTTACTTTTTAATATACTGTTTTAATTTTTATTGCTGTGATTTACAAAATATATTCAATTTCAAAGGAGAGATCAAATTTCCTTCTAAATTTGAAAAATATTAAGTAGGATGTGAATACTGCTGTAATGTATTCCTTGTTGTAATTTATAACAAATAGTTCGCAAATAATCTTTCAAACTTGTTGCATGGGTTACTCATGTAACTGTTTAGTCTAGATTTTGAAGACTTGTTGCATGGATAAGCCCATGCAACAAATAGTTCTCAAATAATTGTTGAATGGATTATCCATGTAACTGTTTAGTCTAAATTCGGGAGACTTGTTGCATGGGTATGGGATGAGTTGTTATATGGACATTCATTAGAATATATTTTCTATCCTTGCTAACGGGTCATGAGTCATCAAATATTTGTTGCATGGATAAATAAGAGACAGTTGCATGAATAATCATCAAACTTGTTGCATGAGACTACCCATGCAACAAGTTTAACTGTGTTAGAAATGTCAATATTTGTTGCATGAACATTACTTACCCATGTAACAAATCGAGATTCTAGTAGTGTTCCCCAAACAATATCAAACTATATATATTTTTTATTTAAAACTAGTTAAGTGTCTGCCCGTTGTAACGGGATTGAAACATCGTTTTAATTACTTTCTTTAGATGTGATTAATTTTTATTTAATTTTTTCATAATATATTAATCAATAATGAGAGCAAACGAGAATCTTAGTGTTTGACTCTAAAAATATGCCAAAATGATTACACATTTATAAAAGAATTATAATATATTTTTTTTTTTGTAGTAGAAAGGAGATTGCAGTGAATTAGAAAACACAAGAAATTGCTCAAAATGGAGGCAGCAGATTGGTTCAACAAATCGAGAAGAAATGAGCAACCAAATAATAAAAAAGGAGACCCTAAATACATTTGTTTTGGTAATAATAGAAACTAATTCAATCTTTATTTCTTAACCACTGGGTTTTAATTTCTTCACTTGCTTGCGTTATGAACCAATTAGAGAAAGAGCAAGTTTTATAAAAACAATTTCTTCACCTATCCTTTTATAAAAATTATCTTTTGTTTTTTCTTTCCAATTTCTTAGCTATGAAACTTTTTCATTTATAAGGACACAAGAAGTGTCTAAATTACAACTTTTAATTATATTAAGTATAATTATGATAATTTTAGTTAAATTTCTTTATGGAATGTCGTTTAGATAAGTTCTTGTGATAGCAATCTTTCATCAAAACAGAATGACAGTAATTAAGTCATCTACACACCCTCTTTTTCAAAATTAAAAAAAAGAGTAAATATTTTATATCTTAATCTGCCTTGAAGAAAACCATCTGCATGTTTTTTACATTAGTTGATAAATTATGAACATTAAAAATGCCTGAAATTGCAATTATTTGTAAAAAAGAAAAAAAAATACAAGCAGCATATGTGCATCATAAACCACTACAATTTGTTAGATGTTGCTAGATACTTGGTACTGTGTGCTTGTGTTATTATTTTCCCGGCTGTTTTATTCACGAAATCAATTGAGGTGTCATTGACAGATTTCCCAACACTCAGTAGATTTTCTTCTATCTCAAGTTCATCCTACAAGGAAAAAAAATTAATACTGAACTGGAAATTTTAAAATAAATGTAGATATGCATGAATAAAAGGTCACACTTCGACTGGATCAAACATTGAATCTGTACCAATGGTACTGAGTCAATGGGTCCAACTGACTCATTTCACTGAGATTGTTAAATTTGCAAATTTGAATCCGATTTCTGTCTCCTTAGTAAAAATCCTACTGCCGTCCCTGGAAACAGAGATTAAAAATGGGTTAGAAATTCCAAGAACTCCATGTCAGCAAATTTGAGTATTCGCCCCGTCATTATAGCAGTGCTTGGCAAATTCAAAAGGTTGTTATGGCAGGACTTATTAGATGAAAAATGCCAAGCTTAGGAGTTACGGGCAAAAGATGCATTTGTATTATTTTCCCTATTTATTTTTATCTCTTTTTTTTGGGCTGTGAATGCCCGTAGGCTGCATTTGTAAAGATGACGAGGTATTGAAATAAATAATGCACTTTTACAGGCACTTTTTTGGGCTTGAAATAATATACGGGCTTTTTTTCTGCAGGCTCGGAGGCTAGATATCTGGACCTCCGATCACGAGCTTCAAGTGGTTTGTATCAGCATTCAGCAATAATCAAATCAGACCTAACAGACTGGTAAAGATATTAACGGCGCTAGTTTGACTTCATGCAGTGTTCATGTCGTATGATTCTTCATTATCACTCTATTACTTGTCGTTGCATTAAAACCAACTCAGCACTGTTAATATTCTTATCCCAAACGAACAGGCAGATATGCCTATCTTACATTTGATCAAAAGCTTTTATAAGCAAACTAAGCACCTACCTTCCAAGTTCCGACAAAGGTTGATATCTAGTTTCTTGTCAAATTGCCATCTTTGTTGCTTCAATTTTCAATTCCCTATTCAATTTTAATATTTTCTAACGGTTGACTCATTAGTCAACTTATGCAGTTCAAGTTATCTCAACAAATAGGAAGAACTAAACTTGCATTTAATGGCAAGTTAGCTTGATTGAAATGATGCACTAATAGAGGGAACCTCTTATGTCAAAACTAAATTATTTACAACTAACATGATGTTAGGTAAATTATCATGTTACATTTGGTAGTACAGCATACAGCAAACATTAGAAGATCTGCACAGTATATACAACTCTGAGGCCCTTGCCTTCTGAAATTCCCTTGTATGAACTGGCTGTCATTAAATATGGTGCGAAAAAAATTATGGTTTGGAGGTTACAGGGAAGTTTCAGACAGGTGACCAAGATGAACTGAGCAGTTGTCCAAGTAAATTTGTCACCTGAAAACAAAAATGAAAAATAAACATCATGTATTTAATTGAAATAATCTGGAAATTTACTGGTATGGTATTGGTCCATGAAACTAACAAGGATCAACCAATGGTCAGTACAAAAATGCAGCTGAGGAACACCCAGTGCTTTACATACAAAGTCTAGATCGATTTTTTATAGCAAGCAGAAATATAATTATTTCTGAAAGATGGCTCTTGATATGTATTTGCAGCTCCACAATCTAGTCTCTACTGGCAGCACCAGTACAAAGAACAGAAATGACCAGGATTACTTACTTTAAATATAAATGAACAAAACATTGCCAATGAAGCAAATATGGATGCCAACAACTTGTGATGAGAAAAAAGAGACTAAGCTGGGTTTTTTTTTTTTGCTTTTTCTTGCATAGTATTATTTCCACAACTTGGCAATTAGAACAAAATGAAGTAAACTAGGCTAAAATGAGGAAAACACTAACAATAATTGTGGAAATCATCTAACAGTCAACAGTTTACTACGGTCAAATTGTACAGTTGAGTCTACTTCAGGCTACCTCACTGTTGGTGGTTGCCCAAGGAACACCGATAGCTATAATTTGATTTAACCACAGAACAAAAAGCAATATAAAATCTCACCTTTCTTTCAGAATCTTGCAATTGATCAGTCATCGCGTCATCGATTGTTATCTCTTCATTGATATTAATTGGATCCCTATGTACCACTCGGTTCGCATCTTTTTCAAGTGCAATAATTTCCTCATAAGCCTTTTGCAACACCTCTTTGGCATCCTTGTACATCTCCAAAGTGACTGCGCCTTTCTCCCCACACCTAACCGCATCAATGCACAGGTCACTATACCGTGAATTAATACTATCTTGAACCAAACCACAACCCGTCTCAGGTTCCAAATCCACTTTAGCAATTTTCGACCAGCGTTTTAGAAAATACTCCTCAGGTAGAATTCGAGGATCAACTATTAGAAGAACGCCAAAAATATGGCGGCACAGAACCCCACAAAATTCAAAATTTTTACAACTGCAGTTGGCTGTTTTTCGAGCAGTATTGTAAGTGACGTAAAATGTGTTGAGGGAATCTTCATCTGAGGTTACACTAAATTTACAAGTACCTCCATTCCTGATTTTTTGAACCACGTAACCCAGAGACTGAACAAACTCCTCTTGAAATTTACTAAACACAGCTTTTGTGTACACATTTGCAGCTTGTTTTTCTATTAGGGATGCAGTTTTCAAAGCAGGTGACCTCCGTACTGAATCAAGATCTTCCATCACCTCCTCTTCATATCGGCTTGCCATCGTCATGTCAAACTGTGTTAGGAAAACCTTTAGAGAAGTTCTGGTGTTAAAATGTTTCTTGTAAAAATCGTTCATTGTCTCTAGTTTTTGGGTTGGCGACATCTCACCAAAAAATGTTTCCTTCAAGTACAGAGGGACCCACTTCTGACGTAGGTTGAACAGGATTTGAAGCCAAGAGTTTTTTCTCAAATCATACTTCTCAATAATTGACACCCAACTTGCTTCAAATGAGTTAACAGTTTCCGATTCTATAACACAGCTCTCCAACTCAGCTCGAAGTGTTGGATGGGAATTGTACAAATGCGAAAGCTTCTGTTTAGTTCGGCTCAAAATCAACCACTTACATAACCGGTGATGCGTCCCGGGAAAAACCTTAGAAACAGCGGCCGCGACAGCTCGGTTTTGATCGGTAATTACTGACACCGGGGCTCGACCACCCATCGCTGCTAACCAAGTCTCAAATAACCAAACAAGCGAAAATTCTGTCTCTTCCACAAGCAATGCACACCCAAATATAACGGGTTGCAAATGGTGATTGAGACCCGAGAAAACCACCACTGGCATCATGTACTTGTTCTTCTTGTATGTGGTATCAAATGTGACAGCATCCCCAAAGTGCCTGTAGGCAGCTCTTGACCTGGCATCAGCCCAGAGTGCATTCGTGACACAACTACTGTTGTCAACTTGCAAGGCATAAAAAAAATCAGGGTTTTCAGATTGTTTCTTTCGAAAGTAATCCAATAAAACCTGCACGTCGCCACCTTCACCAAGCAAATTTTGGTGGAGGAAGGTAGAGTAGTCGGGATTGGAGAAATCTGGTACATTTGGTTTAGAGTCAGATGAGGCAGAGGCAGCATCAGTAAAGGTGCCACGAGCACGGAGATAACCAACTCGATTGGAGGCCCCAAGGCGGTGGTTGTGGGTTTTCTCAAGCTTTGAGATGACCCATCGGCTTGGGGCATCACGGATCACCTCCATCATGGCCTTGCATCCTTCACGCATCGAGTTCCGTTCCCGCTTCCTCATTCCTTCTGGAACAGTTCGTGGACAACAGTAAATTGCAGTTAATTTGTAAAATAAGCATGTGCCACAAATTGTTGCTACCTTGCTGGTACCAATTATGCACCCATTTTATTCACTGAAACTGAAAAACAATGATAAAAAGAAGATATATAACAACTTCAAAGATATTGTGGATGGCATAAAAATGAACAAAAAGAGAAACACAATAGACTGAAAAAACCAGTATGCTTGCACCCTTCTCAGAAGAAGTAGCAGCAAGTCATTAAGTAATAACTTCAACCATAGCCACTTTGAATATTTATCTTGTCTCTTTGTATCTGATTTCAGTTATGCTGGATCTTCTAATCAAATGCCGCTATTCCAGGAAACACTTTGCATTTTTGTTGATATACATCAGCAGAGTACCATACCAATACAAATACAGCTCTCCGCATTCAATTAAGAGCTTATTTAGCCTAATTAATGGGGAACAACCATCAGTTCAGCAAATGAACTTCAATTGCCTCTTTTTTGTTGCTTTTCCTTATTTGAACCAAAATTTCAAAAATAACACTGTACCTTCACCCGACTGTTTCTTCCTATAGACGCCTTCCTTGGAGCAAACAAACCTCTTCATTATAACCACTTCTTCAGCCCCCTTGGAACGACGGGATCGGCCAACCCTGAAAGGGAACCCAAGTCGCCTTGCATACTCATTGTAGAATCCCTTGGCAGCCTCATCAGACTCAAATGCCATGCCTAACTCAGGCTCTTTGGGCTCTTTGATGGTTGCTTCCGTCTCTTTAACTATGCTGACTGATATTCTGTTCGTGTCATTTGCTAAGTTTTGTGGTGGTCCATCAGCAGGAGGCGCTGAGAGGATTGAGTGGTCAGTTTCGCTTGCTCGGGCATTCGTGTCCAGTGACATGAGGCACTGGACATAGTCTTCGTCTATTAGTTCATCTGCCTCAGTGCGAGCACTCTCCATCTGTGTCTTTTAGAGCAAATTTTATTAAGAACAAAACCTAAGCTATGGTAAAAATATATATATATAAGCTTAGTGTATAAAGACTTGAATTTTGAATCTTTTAAAGACTTGAAATGCTAGGTATTAAAATTTGGAAAGAGTATTTTTTAGTGTTGTTAACTAAGATATAAAGACTTGGAACAAGTACTTTCTAATAAAATCTTATATTCTTGATATAAAGACTTGGAACGAGTACTCTTTAGTGTTGTTAACTGATATATAAAGACTTGTACTTTGAACATTTTACAAACTTAGATATGCTATGTATAAAGATTTGATATGTTATAAAGACTTATATGCTAGCAACCTTCTAGAAAGCGGTTTAAGTAAAAAGTCACTAGTTGGAGAATTTGACTGAAAATTGAATCTAAAATAACTGTTACCACATTCCTAAGATTTATACCGTGAGACAGTTGCTCAATTTGAACATGCATTAAGCAATATCAGTTGATATGCTTGTAATTCAATTTATTATATGTGAGTTCCTTTCTCAAATCTCCATGAAAAAAATGGACAATACTACAGTGGGAAGTCAATTATGGTACAAGATGGAAATTTTGGCAGCTGTCTTGTGCGTAACAAATATATGCCTCTTTATAGTAAAAGATTAATTTAGTAATCTAATCAGTACTGGTATTACTAAGGCAGGTACCAGAACAAATTAATATATGCCTCTTTATAGTAAAAGATTAATTTAGTAATCTAATCAGTACTGGTATTACTAAGGCAGGTACCAGAACAAATTAGACAGCATTACGAGCATCAATATAAGCTCTGAATTAATAAGCTGCAGAACCTGATGGAAGTCAAGTAAACTCCAAAAAAGAATAAATCAATTCGCATCATATTTTTTTTTAAAGGCTAGAAGCCAATTGTATTAACATAAATAATTCGCATCGTTTTTCAGACTTTAGTTATATAAAAATCTAAATCTTAGATTTCACATAAAACATGCGTGACATTAGCTAGGAACTACTAGCTCAAAGAACTGAAATTTTGCAGCTTCCATTCAATTCAATCTCCTTAATCCTCCAGACACCCAAATTGGGAACCAAAAATTCAACTGAAAGTCGAAAACTGTCCAACCCATCCATCTATCGAAATTTGTAGTCTAAATTACAATAACAGTAATATAACTATTGAACAAGCACGCACAGATCACTCTTTAACGGATCACTGTTCACTGACAATAGCAGTTCTTCCCTAACCGATTTAATAAGTAGAACTCCACAAGGGAAGCGAGGGAGGAGAAGTTTATAAACAATAGAAAAGGAGCGACAGAAATAATTTTGCATATGCGGGAGGTGAGAGGAAGCGAGATGCGAAATGGTTACCGCTTTGGTATTAAAAAGGTAAGAGCTCTGAATCGAGTTACCTGGAGGTGAGCGGAAAAACCCTAATTTTCGGCGACGTACCGAGAAAGACTGAGCTCGACTCGTGCTGACGTGGGATCACCGGCGGTGAATGGACCTGGCGGTGAGAGGATCTAAGGATAGGAATTGAGCGGATTTTGAACTCACCGTGCGGTGATCAGAATGAGCAGCGATACTTTTTTAAGTTTTTAGTCGAGTCATTCAGAATATAACCATGATTCTCTATGGATAGAGTCGGAAGAAGAACCGTGTCGCAAGGATCTGATTCACGACAGGTGCTTAATTGCTTATCAGTTATCAGCCCTCATAGAAACGTATTCACGACTCCCGAATAATTTCACAAGATCTAAAATTCGTATTAGAATATTAATAAGTAAATATTTTCGTATAATTTATAATAGAGGAGGGATTCAATTATATATATATATTTTATGATATTGAGTTATATTCTCGATTTTTTAAGTTTTTAAAATTTAAATAGTTGATTCAAAATATTCAACATAATAGATATATTAAAATGTGCATGCAGATCAAATTTTATATTTTTTTTGAATTTTTTTACTATTTATTAAGTATTTAACAAAATCGCTATATTCATACCATTGAATTTTTGTACCCATCTTAATGAATAGTAAAAAAAATTAAAAAAATTAAAAATTTGACCTACAAGCACATTTTAGCATATCCATTATATTGAACAGTTTAGATCAACTGTTTAGACTTCGAAAATATAGAGTGTAATCCGGTATCACCAAAAAGGGGTGTAATTGGATCTCTCCTCTTTATAATAATATGGAATAAATAGGAAACACCACTGTTTAATTCTTCTTTCAGAATATTGCTACAAGCAGTGTTATCAAAACTGGATTGGACTATCAGCTTAATAAAAAAAAATCGAAACCAGCCACCTGTCCGGTTCGATTCTGTTTAAAGATCACTGACTCGGTTAAAATTCTTTTAACCGGCTGAGTTTTTATAAAACCATTGGAAAAAAACAAAGTCAAAACCCGATTCAATACATATTTCATAAATCTAGCCAATATCACGATTTTCTCTCGAATACTAAACTTTTCTTCCTTTTTCTCAAGTCGCCAAGATGGAAAGCATCTGGAAATTGGATTTCCTTCCTCCCAGTTCTCAGTTTGGCCATGTTCTTTAATATCACTGATCTATTTATTTGTATTTCACGATGGAGCAAGTAGCTTGAAAGTTGAAATGAAATCGCAAAAGAACTTGTCTACATCCCATAATATAAGTAATCTCATTCAATTCTGTAAAATATGTGAAATGGTTGAATTTTTAGTAAACTTTATTGAATTGATGTATGCATATTAAGTATTTAATGAAATGCTCAAATGAAAATATAATTTTAGATGAGAACAATGGGCTTGCCAATGATTGCTCAAATGAAAAACTGAAGTTAAAAAAATCAGTAAATTATTGTTTGTTTGCTTGTTTAAGTATTTCTTGATATTTTTCAGCTATGTTAGTGTTTGGTAGTTCCAAGTTGGTATAGCAAGCACCAATAGTTGCATATCGAAGTGGGATGGCAATGGAACAGTAGAAGGGTCAGTAAAGGCAAGGAGAAAGCTACTGATAAATGGGGGATCAAGAAAATGAAAAATGGAGGGTGCTGGTAACTGGGGTTTCCCTGTTTTACTGGTAAATGAAACATGTTTCTCAGTTTTTATGGTAAACAAAATAGATTTCCCAATTTTACTGGTATCCATATAAATTGTGATTGTTTTAGAAAAAAAAAGCAACGGTTGAACTGATTGACCCATCGGTTAGACCAGTGAACTATTGATCCAAAGATTTACGGGTCAATATCCTATCCGGTTCTGATAACATTGGCTACAAGTACACCATCTCTTATTTTCTTGTTTATTACTATGCCTATGAGATATGAGCTAATAGAAAAAAAAAATTCATCTTAACACAATACGTTTGGATGACACAGGAAAAGCGCTAACTCAGGAATAACTACTATTTCTGACGAGCTATTCTCAACACAGTACGTTTGGATGAAAAAAATGCTATTCTTAATAAAGGAATAGCTTGGGTTAGCTGCTATTCCACTATTCCTATGAAATGTTGAGTACCGAACTCAGAAATAGCTGCTATTCCGAGCTATTCCATGCAGCTATTCTCAACACAGTATGTTTGGATGAAAAGAAAATGCTATTCTCAACAAAGAAATTGCTTGGGTTAGCTGCTATTCTGCTATTCCTATGAAATATTGAGTTAGAAGCTATTCCAAACCCAAAAATAGCTGTTATTCCGAGCTATTCCTTGATTCATTCAAACGCATCCTGAGAATACTTCAAACAAAAATCAATGAATAATTAATTAATTTAAATATGTTACAGACAGTGACAAACTTAAGAAATTGACTTTAAGAAGCTGAATAATTTAACTTATTATAATTTCTTTTATTAAAAAATTAAAAAGAATATCGATACATACAACATTATAAAGTTTAGTAAATAAAATTAGAAACTTTAATTTATAAGAAGATTTAGTCCTTTTTTGTCACTTTTCTCCCGATACAGAAGATCAGTCCATTGGAGAATTGGACTACACTTGTGGAGTTGTGGCGCTATAAGATGCGCCTAAACTCGGACCGACCTGTCTTCCCGGTATTTAACCAAGTATTTCATAATTAACATTAACCAAGTGTTTTTTTTTTTTTCGAGAGGTGAAAACAGAGCGGATAGTGATGAAATTATATTTATATATATATATTTTTTTTGCATATAGATACAGAGTAAATATTAGACAGATATGAATATAGGTCTGAATCAGATTGGATATTCATAAAAATAATATAAAAGAATATTAAAAATTTGTAATATTTATCTAATTATAATGGTGAATAACATAAATTTTTCATAATATATATTAAGGTATATATCCATTATTCGGATACGGGTAATTAAAATGTAAAACGTTATCAGTATTTTTATCCACACGGATATTTAAATATTGGATATCCATATCTAAATTTTCGAATACGGATCGAATACATATTGGATATTATCCATACTGTTTTCACCTCTAGGTACGTTAAAGAAATAAAATAAACAAAAAAAGTAAATGATATTTGCTCCTGAAGTTCCAGATAAGTTGGTATTATTCACTGTCTATATGCAATTATAAATGTATCATTTGATAGTATCACTGCTCGACTTCATGTTGTTATGTTGCCATTGTGATAGTTGTTTTGATTGGTAGCAGGTATTATTTATTAGGGCTCGCATTTGTTGCTTTTCTTTATAGAAAAGTAGCCTCCTATTTTTTTTTTCTATCTCTCTTCAAAGAAGAGGAGAGAGAGAAAAAGTACCATACGGAAGAGAGAGAAATAGGAGAGAGATAAGAGAGAATAGCAAGGAGAGAGCATAAATTTAAAGAGCATTAGATTTTATTCCTATTTATTAAGTATCTGGTTTTTAGTCCTTCCACACTCTTCTCCAAATCTGCAACCTCTATATTAACGTATCATTTGACTTAATTTTCTGAAACGTATAATCAAAATTCAGATTCACGCTTATAACCACAGAGCCTTTAATATTTATGCAAATTTAAATTGGTCAGTTTAGATCTTAATTGAAAATTCAAGTTAACTCAAGAGGATTTAAATTCATCCCTCTCCACACTTAACTCAGTATCCAATTCCAATTTTTTTTCCGGTTTTTAGTCCTAAAACTGAATTTTTTTTTTCCTGGAAATGAGATTTACCTGTCGCCAATTTTTTTTTTTTGTTTATAAACTTGATAGGCCTAAATTATATACATATTCGATCTGATTTTTATCACAAAATAACACCAAATATCTTGTATTTTGAATATAAAGTAAATATAATACACCTAGGATCAAGTTACTGCATTTGTTTGGTTTTAATTTGCAGAAAATGAAGAAAAACCGAAGAAAACCAAAGAAAAATGCTCAGTGCGGACGCACGATTTACGATGCAGCTGCACTAAGTACTTAGATGCATTTTTGGATGCGCGCCAATTTTAAAAAGGTATAATAAGCTATTCATCAAAATCCGTGCGGACGCACAGATATCGATGCGGATGAAATCTAGACGCATAGAAAAAATCCGAGCCCAATGCGGACGCACTGTAGCAGAACGCATAACTGGAGTCTAAGCTTAGAACACATAACTGGAGTCTGAGCTTAAAATAACCATAACTTTTGATTCGTAACTCCGTTTTGGGCATACCACCACTTTTTGGAAAGCTAGGAAGAAGATCTACAATATGAGAAACTAAAAAAAAAAATGAAATTTAGAGTCAGTAGGACGCACTAAACTCGCAGACAGCCAAAAATATACGGTTTCTATTTTTGGTGCATTATGAACGTGTTTTAACAGTCAAATGTAGACAAGGTATCTTGGGAAACAATCCAAATATAACACTCACTAACTCCACTTCCTAGCATCTTAATTGAGTATGGTCTTTGGTTATAAAAGAGGAGATGCATTTCCATTCAAAAATCATTCATCATCTAATCTCATTCTCTCTCTCCACATACACAATACTTAGTGATAAATTCTGAAATAAGGAAAGCTTTCAAGCAGGGAGAATAAGGGTTTCCTAAGCAAAATTCGGCAAGATAGAGGTTCTTAATTCAATAAAGGGTGTAATCATTTCTTTATTTCATTTCTTCTTACTTTTGCCAATTTTTGTAATAGATCTCTCCTTGAGGGAGTAGATCTCTTTCTAGAAGTTTAGGTCAATGCACGAACTTGTTTAATTGTATCTTATTATGTTATTTGTTTTTGTTATGATTGTTTTTATGGGATTTGATGTTAATTTCTGTAATTTATCATTTGTGTTAATTACATAATTTGTACTTGAAATCGTAGTAGTCCCGCTTTGGTATCTCTTTGTTATGCAAAGGATCCAAAGAAGTTAGGATGAGAGGAGAGTACCAAATTATGAATACAAATACCCTAGGTTTGGATTATAATCTAACCAATTTGTAATCTAAGCCGGAACTATAAAAATTAAGGTTGGAACTTGGTGAATGACCTAACCGTGAAGTCAAACCCTAATTAGGACATCTCAAATCGAATCGGGTATTGGTATGATGGACTTAATCGTGAAGTACCAATGTTTGAGAAGAGGAGAGACTAACAAGAGCTTATGGTATAGGTAGCTAGGGTGAATGACCTAACTGTCAAGTCCGAATTACTTAAACATGTTATTAATTCACGAAAGTGACTCTTAATGACATATTAGGTTAGAAACCTCATTAAATCATACATGAACTCAAACAAATACCGAATAGATAGAGTTAGCAAGGGATTGTAGACCGAATGTCCCCATATCTTCTCAAACTAGAAAGCAAACCAATCTTTCTTTCATTCATTTACTTTTATTGTTTAAAACTCTTTATTCGGGTATTGAACCCAAATTTAGGAATTGTTAGAAGAACCCCGCCCCCCCCCCACCCCAATTTACTTTTATTGCACTTTACTTTATTTTATATTTTGAAATTTATTACTAAAGTATAAGCATAGTAATTAAACATACTCCCTGTGGATCGATACCCGACAATATACTACATGGTAGGATTGTATACTTGCAATCTAAGCCAAAAGTGTATTTAGGGATAAAAAAATACATCTTATTGTACTGAAATTTTGTGCATATACTTTTGTGCATATCAAAACTCATTTACATATATTATAAAAAAAATGAGTTTATAAAAAAAACCCAAACGATGTTTATAAACAAAATATCGATCGTTATATGTCTACCATTGAACGAAAACTTAAACTGAATTTTTGAGGCACTAAATTTTTTTGGTAATTGGTGTTAAGATCAGAAAAAATTTTACCGGTTTGGATACTTTTGAAATTCCAGCCCATGTTTGGTTATTTAAAAAAAAAAATTCTTTGGATATAATTAAAAAAATTATTATGTAGAGGTCACTCAAGTTTAATTTGTATCTTAATAGCCATTGAACTTTTAATTTGTCTCCATCAAGTCACTCCATAACTATTTGGATATAAAATAATAATAGAATATGAAGTCGCAGCTTATTCATCATATTTAATAAATTATGTAACTTATTTTGAGAGGTGAAGTATTTCTCACCAATTTTTCCCCTTCCTTTCTTTCTCCCAGCACGCCTCTACTTGTTTTTTCTTTGTTCCAGCTATGCATTAATGGTGTCTCTCTTCACTAAAGCAAACTTTTAAAATACTCTCTTAACAATGTCTCTCTTCACTATTGTTTATTTTTTTTAGTAGCTAGGTATAGTGTTTTATACCGGTAGCCTGGATTTTGTCTTTTTTGGAGGTACCACTTATCTTATCAATATTCTCAAATTAAAGCCCCATGGATTGCACGAGTTACCTGCCAATGTGTTTTTATAATGTTAAATGTCCCAAATTGTTTGTTTTCTCATTCCCCTTCTATTACTATTGGTATATAATGTCTCGAGTGGCCGTTGGGGAAGAGGGATGGAACTCAGATCCTCCATGGTGAAAAGCTTGCTTTAGTGAAGAAAGACAATAGATGACTGAAGAACAAGGCAGAAGTCGAAACGTGCTGGGAGAGCAAGAAGAACAGAAAAAATGGGTGAAAAATACTTCATATCTCCAAAATAAGTTACATAATTTATCAAATATGATGACTAAGCTGCCACGTCATTTTCTATAATTAGTTTATACCAAAATAGTTATGAGTGACTTGATGGAGACAAATTAAAAGTTCAATGGCTATTAAGATACAAATTAAACTTAAGTGACCAATATGTTACAAAGAGCAAAGTTTAGTGACCTATGATGAAATTTACCCTATATGTATATGTATATCAAATTTGATCTCTGCTGGTAAATCAGTAAGTCTGAATTGATACAGGAACCAAACTATAGAAGTGATTACACCAGCATGTAGAGCATTAAAAAATACACAGAATTGATACAAATTTTAATTTATTTGATTTTTTCTATAATTAGTTATGAATTTCTAAAGTTCAGCTTTCAAAAAAACTTTAAACAGTCATAACTTTGGTTAGCAAAGTCGGATTTTGACGTATGACCACTTTTCAAAAAAAGGAAGGGACGAGACGGATCTGAATATTGCCCAGGGGGTCTCTCTCTGAGCATCTCAAGCATCAGAATTTAAAAAAAAAAGTCGTTTAGTGCCTCAAAAATTCAATTTAAGTTTTCGTTCAACGGTAGACATACAACGATCGGTATTTTGTTTATAAACATCGTTTGTTTTGTTTTTTTTATAAACTCATTTCTTTTATTATGTGTGTGTGTGTCTATATAGGAACCTGCTAGCATGCTCCACGTAGCATAGCTCCCCTCTGTGCAACGACTCAATATTCGACTTTTCAAAATCCTAATGGTCGATCCAAACTATTCATCTTGTTCTCCATATTAATATGTGTTTGGAGACCAAATTTTACATTTTTTGGAATTTTTTTACTATTTTTTTAGATTTATTGAAAATCGCTTTTTTTATGGTCCAGATTTGTTGAAAACAGTGATTTTTCAATAAATCTAAAAAAATAGTAAAAGAATTCCAAAAAATATAAAATTTGGTCTCCAAATACATATTAATATGGAGAACAAGATGAACGGTTCAGATTGACCGTTAGGATTTTGAAAAGTCGAATATTGAGCTGTTGCACGGAGGGGAGGTATACTACACATATATGGGTGAAAACGGAGTCGGATTATCCGGCGGATATCCGTTCCGTATCTGGATATAATCCAAATCCGGATAATTCGGATTCAGATAATTCCCGGATACAGATTCGGATAATTTTCAGAAATTCATAAATGATCTGGATACGGATACGGAGTCCTAAACGGAGAGGATATCCGGATTCGGATAGTTTGGCCGGACCCATATAAAAGAGGAATAAATATTTGCTATAGGTGGGATTTGAACCCATGTCCTCCCATCTCAATGCCTTTAGACTAAACTTCAAACCACTACATCACAATATCTTTTGTTAGCATACACTTATTTGATATATATATATATTATATGAATAGATTATCTCTCATCTCTTATAAGTTCATTAATATTTATATTTAATGTTTTGATTAATATTTGTATCTTAAAAGTTCATATATCTTAATTATCTGACCATTATTCGTTTTATATCTATATTCCAATCCGTATCCGTAGACTATCCGTTCCGTATCCGTATCCGTTTAAGACGGATTTGGTTTTGAATTTTGATATCCATTTACTATCCGTATCCGTATTCGTATCCGCTCATTATCTGACAGATGCGGATATGGTATCAGCACTATCCGCTCCGTATCCGCTCCGTTTTCACCCCTATACACGTAGCATGCTAGCATATTCCTATATATATACATATATGTATATGTATATATATATATACTAGTATCATGCCCGTGCGTTGCAACGGAGACATATATATTATAAAATTGAATAGAATATGAAGAGACCTTTTTTTATGACATTTAAAAAATATATTGAAATGAATATAAAAAACTGAAATGAAAAAAAAATTCAAAAATAAATAACAATAAAAGAAACAATAACAAATGGAAAAAAAATTTGAATCAAATATAACATGAAAAAAATTGTTTAAGTATCATTGCGATTTAATATCAAATTTTCTTTACAAGCAAGACATGTCCTTAAATGATTTAGAGGAGAAATAATATGTAAAGAAATAAAATTCGCAAATATATAATTAAATAATTCAAATAAGGATTTTCTCTACATATATATATTATTGATAAAAATTATTTTAACAATGAAAATTTCTATACATGAAAATTCTAAATATTCTTTATTTTCTTTCCATATTGAAAAGATATGATTATTTTTATCAGCACAAGATATACTATTCATCTATTCACAAATGGATAATATATCAATACAACATAAATTGTTAATGACACAATATTATTAAAATTTTTAATTTGATAGATTAATTTACCATTCAGTTGCTGCCTTCTCAACATTTGATCATCTTTCCTTAATTATTTTGCAATATTAATTTCCTTAAGAGGCAATCTCATGCAGGAAACAAATATTTTGTATAATTAATGTCCTAGTAGATTAGTTAATTCTTTATAAAGAGGACATAAATATTCTAGTATGTATTTCAGATGAGAAGCAATTAGTAATTTTTTTTTACTTTTTCGTTATTTTAATGAAAATTTCAAGTTTATCAAGCTCTATATCTATATTAATGAAAAATTTAAAGTAATTAGCCATCAATGTTTTTTTTTTAATTTAATGAAAAACTGTGATTTTAAAAAAAAAAAAAATAGTAAAATATTTCTAAAAAATATAAAATTTGGTCTCCAAGCACATATTAATATGAAGATCATGTTGAGAAATTTGAATCAATTGTTTAAACTTTAAATATGGAGATATGAACGGAAAGTAAAACACCATCTTTATTTTCCAAAGCATGATAGCCTCTCTCTATCTATATATATATCACGACAAACATGTTTTTTATTTACAAGTTCATTATATATGGCCATTAGGCCCATTACAAACATCAAAATAATGCATTAAGCATATATTAAAATAAATTCAAAAACAAGACAATTGACTTAGATAAAAGGAACAAATTAAGCCATCCGAAAAACATAAGTTTTTTCTTAATCAACTAACAAAATATTTTGTTTAAAATTTCTCTTCATTTAATTTCAAGAAAATTAAAGAAGAAAAAAAACAAAAGTAATCTTTAATTTCTACTATAGCTGATACTTTGAGTTTATAACTACTAAATTTATGGAAGAACATTCTAAAACGAAATACAAATAAGTTTAAAATTTTCTCTTATATGCTAAAAACAAATGCGAACAAGTTTGAATTTTCTTACTATATATATATTGAGTTGTTTCTCTCTCATTTCTTTTTTTCCAAAAGATTATGAAAATTTTGCTAATTAAAGAAGTAGAATAAATTGAAATAAGGACATTGATGAGGGTAAAAGTTGTCTATTAATTAGATTCTTTGAATTGTGCTGTGCTGACCACAATAATTTTAGTGTCAATATTATCACCCTTCACAAAGATACAGTAGCCCTAAACAAATTTTGAAAAGATATGATTGTTTATATTTTTATTGTCGAAACTATAAAGGAAGAGGAGAATGAAACGAAGGAAACAGAGAAATAAGGAAATAATTTAATTGCAGGAATCATATATAGCTATAAAACGAATTAAGGAAACAGATTGCTAGAGATTTATTCCATTTTAATTGTGACAAACTATGTAGCAGTCTATGTGGCGAGTATGTTTTTAACTAAATTTAGACTTCTACATATAAAATAAATGTATTTGACAAAATAAGATAAATTATGCAATTGGAGGGCTGATATTCAATTAAAAACTTAATCTTTCAATCTCAGCCGTTGACGGATCAGGACAACTACGTGCATAATATAAGAATGGATATATATATATATGTAGATGTACATATATATGTACATATACATACATGTACATGTACATACATGTACATGTACATATATACAGATATGTACATATGTACATATATGTACATATATGTATATATCTACATATATGTACATATGTACATATATGTACATATGTACATATATGTACATATGTACATATATGTACATATGTACATATATGTATATATATATATATATATAGAGGTGGGCTACGGTGAGTTGCGAAGTAAAGTGACTATTTTACTTCACGCTCATATTTTGCGATTTTAAAGTTCAAAATGTCGATCCGAACCGTTCATCTTGTTCTCCATATTCAAATGTGCTTGAAGACCAAATTTTATATTTTTTGGAATTTTTTTACTATTTATTAAGCAATTTTGAAAGTCGCTGATCTGATGGTCCATAAAATTTTACTGTTTTTTACCGTTCATAGCAAAACAGCAATTTTCAAAAATGCTTAATAAATAGTAAAAAAAATTCCAAAAAAATGTAAAATTTGGTCTCCAAGTACATTTCAATATGGATTAAACATCTAATGGTTCGGATCGGTCGTTTGGACTTTCAAAATAAAAATACGGCGTGAAGTAGAAACGCGTTTTACTTCGCAACTCACCGTAGCCCACCTCTATATATATATATATAGGAACATGCTAGCGTGCTATGCATAGCATAGAACCCCTCTATGCAACGGCTTGGATTTTGAATTTTCAAAATCCTAATGGTCGATCCGAACCGTTCATCTTGTTCTCCATATTAATATGTGTTTGGAGACCAAATTTTACATTTTTTGGAATTTTTTTACTATTTCTTTAGATTGATTGAAAATCGCTGTTTTTTTATGGTACAGATTTGCTGAAAACAGCGATTTTCAATAAATCTAAAGAAATAGTAAAAAAATTCCAAAAAATATAAAATTTGGTCTCCAAATACATATTAATATGGAGAACAAGATGAACGGTTCGGATCGACCATTAGAATTTTGAAAACTCGAAATCCAAGCCGTTGCATGGAGGGGTTCTATGCTATGCATAGCATGCTAGCATATTCCTATATATATATATATATATATATATAGAGTTAGGCTGGGGTGCTATGGATAGCATAGTGGCCTCTATGCTACGGCTCAATATTCGAGTTTTCAAAATCCAAATGGTCGATCCGAACCATTCATCTTATTCTCCTTATTAATATCTGCTTGGAGACCAAATTTTAGAATTTTCTGAATTTTTTTACTATTTATTAAGCCACTTTGAAAATCGCTAATCTAACGGTTTTACTGTTTTGTGCAGCCACCGTTGGATCAACAATTTTGTAAAATACTTAATAAATAGTAAAAAAATTCAGAAAAATGTAAAATTTGGTCTCCAAGCAGATATTAATATGGAGAATAAGATGAACGGTTCGGATGGACCGTTTGAATTTTAAAAACTTAAATATTGAGCCGTAGCATAGAGGCCACTATGCTATCCATAGCACCCCAGCCTAACTCTATATATATATATATATATATATATATATATATATATATATATATATATATATAATATGATGAGAGATCAAGTTACAACAATTTTTGAGTTACAACAAGTTACTACAACCATTTTCTATATTTTTAAAGTCCAACTCGTCGATCCAAACCGTTCAACATGATCTCCACAATAAAATGTGCTTCCACATCAAATTTTACATTTTTTGGAATTTTTTTACTATTTATTAAGATGGGTACAAAATTCAATGGTCTGAATTTGACTAGTTTTTGTACCCATCTTAATAAATAGTAAAAAAAGTTCAAAAAAATGTAAAATTTGGTCTCCAAACACATTTTATTGTGGAGATCACATCTAACAGTTTGGATCGACGATTTAGACTTTGAAAATATAGAAAATGATTGTGATAACTTGTTGTTACTCAAAAAATGTTGTAACTTAATCCTTCCTCATATAATATATGTATATGTATATGTATATATGTAAATGAGTTTATAAAAAGTTAAAAAAAATTAAATTTTTTTTGGAGAAATCCAAAATTTTCAGTTTGGGATTAAAAACCGAAAAAAAAATTTCCGGAATTTTTTTTTATGATTTTAGACATGAATTTCCAGAAAAATAGTTTCCGGTAATTGGTGCTAAAACCGAAAAAAAAATCTAGTTTGGATAGTTTTGAAAATACAACCGATGTTTGGTTATTTTTTAAAAAAAAAATTGGATATAATGAAAAAATCGTCAGAGTACGTTGCTAAGAATTTTATGAATGGTGTAGATAAAAGAAGAAGAAAAATGTCGAAAAAAATATAGAAATGTTTTTTTTTTTTTTTCTTTTTTTTTATTGTTGTCCATAGAAATACTTTACTTGCTCGCAAAGTTTATTGCCGGCAAAAAAATTTAGCGACATAACAAATGGCCTCATGTGAATGAATGCGATTTTCTTATTTTAGCTAATTAGACACATATTTATATTTTCTTTTATTCCGAATTAAAGTAGCCTTATAAAAAATGCCTGGGCATATCTTTTAATTGTCCAATAATTAAAAAATAAATATTTCTCTCAAAATATGTGTGCTTATAAAAGTAGTAATTCTCTTTGCCAGTTTTGTACGTATGTGGTATTGGAGGTGACTGTGATGGAGCTTTTGTAGAGAACTTCATTCCTTTAAAATTAGCTGTGTTAAATTCACTTCATTATCATATTTTTGTTTGTTGCCTTTTATTTTGATTTTATTTACACATATGCACGTATTTTGTTGGAGGTGAAGATTGATGGTTACATTATAATCATAATTATGACCTAATTTTTGTTTTAAAAAAATAATAAAAAATAATAAACACAGACAATTGTGCGGTAAACGGATTCACATAGAATTTTATGCATCATATTGAGGCATCGGTTTTATTTAGCACGTATAAATTTAATCTCATGTACAAAATATAACTTAGAGATTATTTATTAATTTAATGATTTAAAAATTATAAATTTAGTCTAAATTGAAAAAAAAAAATTAACCCCTAGTCCACTAAACACCTGTAAATACATTGTAACAAAATTTTATACATAATTTTAGATATATTTGTTTTATTTAATATGAATATATTTTAGCCATATTTGAAGGACATACTAAACACAATATATATTTATTTTTATGATTTTCTGTTCATATATATAAGATAAATTAAATAATAATACGAACACATACAGTCAACACACCATGATATACTCTAGTAAAATTTTATGCATTAATTATATATGTTCATTTTATTTAGCATAAATAAATTTTACAGTACATAAGTTGGATCTTATATGCCAGACTGCACAAAGTATATCACTCAAATTTTTACAAGACAAACTAAAGAACCTTGCATACCGGAGCTTCGCCCTTCTGAATTATTAACTAAACACACAATTTATTTTTTTTTAAGGTCAAACACACAATTTATTGCAAGTGTAACAATGGCACGCACAAATTAAAGTTAACTACATGCATAAAACAAAACAAAATAATAACAAGGAAAATTTCCTCAGAAGATGTAAGGTATAAGAGCCTTAACCCTAGTTGGGAAGTCCTCAAATTTGGACATGTACCATTTTCTGGTGGCAAGGCTTCTACCCATAAGGTAAAACATGGATCCAAATGCAAAGCAAAACGGATAAATTGTTTGAGATATCAGAGCTACCCCAAAAAGATCGATAATCTCAAATAGGTAATGGGGGCAGATAACAAGGTCGAAGAGGCCACCTTTTGGTATCTTGTAAGTCTTGTCTCCTTTCTCCCTTAGCTTCGCCAGAAGGCAGTGGTGGTAGAAATTGCCGATTATTCCAACCAGAAAGAGCACAATTCCGATATATGTAAGGTCAATTTGTGGTTCTGGCATGTTTTTGCTGAGGTATTGAGAGTAGATTATGTTTACAGTGTTGTAGAAGTAGCTGAAAGTTATTACAAGTGCTGAATCTATCATCATGTTCCCGCTAAATTGATGGACAAATAAGACCTACAAAAATTAAATCACACTTGGCAAATGAGATTTTATGTTACATCAGAAACCAGTTCAAACTGTAAAGCACGAAACTATCATGGGTAGACTCTCATGTAGAATTTTTAAATGCAAAAAAGAAAATTATTATATTATCAAACAGTAATTCTTGCATGTTAATTTCTTTATCAGCAGGGTTGCAGATAGGAGCATGGGTCCTGCACAGTAAAGATATAGAAAAATTACTTTTTATTTCAGAGAAAACAAATGTAATTTACTTTTGTATTTCAGTAAAGATGCAGAACTTGAAATTACTTTTTATTTCAGAGAAAACAAATCTAAAGTTAATTACTTTTTGTAGCAGAACTTGAAATTACATTAGATTCTCAGTGAAAACAAATAATTATTTAATTCCAATTTGGTACCATGTAAAGTGATTAATATTGTTGATCCATTATAAATGACTCCATACAAATTTAATACATATCAGCAAGTAATAACATAAATATTCACCAATGACAGGTGGTTTCTGCAACTCTATGGATCCAAGATGAATCACATCAAGAACTACCTAGTTAATCCTGAACTTCCACTGCTACAACCATAACAATTCAATCCTAATCCCGAACATACAAGCCTGTTGTTATGATTGTGGCCTGCCCTTCTTAATATGTTCTAATTACAGGCCACAACCAAAGCAATTCAATCACAGCTACAACAACTTGGTACCAAGTATCAAATTAAACTTCACTAGTATTGGTACAACAACAAGATAAATGAAAGAGGTTCACTAGGTCCTGTCTGAATATATATAAATTTACTGTGTTAATGTTAACTTTATACACAACAACATGAAAAACAGGTAGATATTGATTATCTTAATATTATATTTAATTCAAATAATAGCTACCACTCCCTTTCTTTCAAATAAAAAAAAAAAATAGGTACCACTCCAGAGACTGTATTTTGTATCCTGACACAGTGGGCACTGGGCACCCCGCAAATAACTAAGTTATAAACATACCAACTAATTTATTTTATTTTATTTTTTTATTATTATTTTTTTTGTGAGAAGAGGTTCGGGGTCAAGTCCCCACTATCTAGTAATCACAATCGGGTTTCGAACAGTCGGGAGTAATACCTTTTGCCACTAAACCAAATATTCTTACTAACACACTATTAAACTTTTTATTTATTTTTGAAGTAAGGCTACTAGGCCTCATTAGCTGAAACTTTAAGTTGCAAATACCCAATTTCATCACGCTACTTTTCCTAATATATAGTAGCCAACACACTAATAAATTATACGCACATACTAACTAAATTATACAATAGAAAGAAAATCATCAAACACACACCTCCAAAACTCTCTTCAGGAAATGCAAGCCGATCGCTGTGGTAACCAGGGCCCCGCGTGGCGCATCCATGACACCTGGGACGAAGAATGCGGCCACTGCAGCCACAAGCGCAGGGGTATACAAGAGAAGCATCCCTGTTCGTGCTGACACCTTAGCCCCGGTACCAGTTGCGCTTTTGCCAGAAACAGCCTCCTTCCAGTTCCAGAATTTAGAATAGGACAAGTGCGTCCCTTTGACCTCCGATATCCCAACGTTTGAGAGCGATATGACACTCACCACAGACATGGCATTTAGAAACAGAGACGGTGGTGGTGGATAGAGGATTGATTGGAAGATGTTCATTTTTGGTTGAAGAGGGAAGATAGGCAAGGATGGATCAAGAATTGAAGATATGTTACTTCACTCTCTTTTGTTCAATGTGGGTTCTCCTTTAATTTATTGTCACAAGAAGCAAGCGATAAAGGTTGGGTTTCTGTGTATTAATCTTTTCGGCGGTGACGGAAGAGAATAATCGAGGAACTCGTGGATAGATTTGGGTTGAGTTTATATTTTTTAAACAGATTTGGATCGGGTTGGTTTCTTCACTTTCTGTGTGGAATAGAACAGCGGCAGAGCGGAACAAAAGCACGTGGCATCATACTCACAAGACAGATTGGAATGAATCCGTATCCTCTCTACTAACGTAGCTTTTGAGTTAATTTATGAACGGTACGATCAGAATTTGAATCAATCCGACCCATATCTATAACGCCGCACGGGCCTTTACTATTAGTGCGGATTTCAATCAGACGGTCCATATTTTCAACTCAAAATTTGAGTTAATGCAGAGGATACGAGCTCGATTGCAATGGTCAAATGAACCCTTTTGCGTCAGAGGTCATTTTTTTAATTATATTATACGACTGTTGAGATACGCAAATTTTGTGAATCTGAATCGGCCACGTCGTGACAGAGAAATCTATTTGTTTGTCACGGCACATTATACAATTGTTTTTATTAATAAAATTGTTAAAAAAAATATATATGTTTTTAAAGTTTTTATGTTTCTTATAACCATGTAAGTTGTAAGTTTTTATATATTAGTTAAAAATAATTTGTATTAAAAATATTGACCTATATAGCTTCTCTATTACAAATAAGTCCCGACTTCTGAGTAGGTTTTGCCTTACAATCCAACTATCAGTAATAAAGATTATATCAAGGTGAGTACTGCTTCAGTTTTTTCTTCTTTTTCTCATATTGGAATTTTTTACTTTATTAGTAATAAACATACAAGAATCGGATACATTTTTAAAATAAAATAAATACAAAGAGCCCAATATTTTTTTTTTATGAGAAGCCTTTGGGCATAAGAAGTACTGTTACATCTCCTACATTACATCTTTTACTTGAAAATAAAAATAAAAAGTATATTGAAATTAAAACAAACATAGTCGTACTGAAAAGAATAATTAACAGTAAAAGAAAAAATAAACTATCCTAGGCCTCTCACAATAATTCATGCTTCCCATGTGAAGAACCTTTGGTCCATCAGTTTATCAAGTTACAGCTCATTTATGCATCTATTACTTCCATATTCATCCAGCATTATACCTGACCTTCTTGCATGATTTGCCAGCGCATGGCCTTGAGTGCTTCTTATAAGTTCCTTCATCTGCTGGTATTCCTTGACACATGTCAGCACTGTTTCTGTGGACTTCCAAGATGGCAAATCCTGTAACTCTTGGGTATCAATCAAATTAACCAGGTTTTTGCAATCAGATAGTATTTTAACTTTCCTACAGCTTTGTGTACCCCATTGTATACCAATTTTATGCAGCGTGTTTGCTAGTGCCAAGCACCCTGCATGAAAAAGGATCTTCTACCCTCATTTGTCCTCCCCACACTTCCATCAGATGTCCATTCGATCGAAGAGCGCTGCACCCCATCCCACTTTTTTAGACACTTCCCGTGAAGCATCTATCAGTACCACTTTGTCATACTCCTTTACTGGTACTGGTACGCAGTCCCTTGTACCAATACATTGAGCTAAAACAAAGAAGAAAAAGATTACAAGAAAGCAGAAAAGTCCCTAACAATTTAAAATGACTGAAAATAACAAAATGTAAGTTGGATCAGTAGAGATGAAATCCACCTCCAGCACATGCCATGTTATTCCAGAACCGTACCAGTGCCGTGTCTTCAAATTGTACCCGATCTTTATCATACCAGTATCGGGTCTTCCCGTACCAGTTCACCGTGTTGTGTCTTTTTCGGTATTGTACCATGTCTGAATTGTACCAGTACCGGTTTATATGCATACCAATCCCCATTTCATCATCACGGCATCAATTTTATGCACTGTTTCCATCTGGTACAATAATGTGATTCCGGATTTGAACTTAACAAGCAATTAAATGCTCTGATATGCTATTCTCTTTACATTTAATGCTCTGAAAATAGCTGTTATTATTCAAGTAATAGTAGAAATAAATGGTTCAACTAAAGACTGACAATAACTGTTATTATTCAAGTGTTTTTACAGGTTCATCAAAACCTTCATAATTTATTCTAGTTAGATATCAAGATTGAAACCAACACCAATATGCAATTAAATACAAATCCTGATACAAATCATTTTAAACCAGCAATTTGCCATGAATTTTTCGCTTTAGATTTTTTGTAATCTTATTGTTATCTCCAATTTCTACCAATCTATTGCAATTCTCCGTCTATAAGGTATCAAGTTCAAGTAAATTGCACTATTCATTAATCTAGGTACTCATTTTAGGACGACTGTAATAGAGATTCAAGTAAAAAGATCTGAGTGTATGTAGTTTTTTCTTTTCAACAACAATTTGAGGGCACGACAACTCCTAGGTTATCAGATGGTAATTTTACTTTATCTTTAAAGTACCTGACGTGAAAGCACAATGGTGTCATCAAGATGGGCGAAAGTAGTAGCGGGAGCAGGATCTGTCAAGTCATCAGCAGGTACATAGATAGCCTGGACAGAGGTGATAGACCCCTTCCTAGTTGTGGTAATACACTCTTGCAACCCTCCAAGATCAGTGGCAAGGGTTGGCTGATAACCCCCAGCAGATGGGATATGACCCAGCAAGGCAGACACCTCAGAATTTGCCTATATTTCAGTCAAAAATATATTATTCAAAAGACCATTCAAGTTGCCCAAGAGCAACAGATACGAAAGCAAGTTTAAACCGTTACACATCATTCCAACAGAGATTGATGAAGAAACAGAAATTCGGCAAATTTATTGAAAATTTTGTGAACTTGGGTTAACCAGTTTCCTTATTACTGAATTTCAAATCATATAGTGCTTATTTTATTTTGTAAAATACATAATCCTAAAACGGTGCATATAGACCAGATACATGTACAAAATAAATAAATCCAGGTTGAGAAAAAAAGAACCTGAGTAAAACGGAAAATATTGTCGATACAGAGAAGCACATCTTGACCTTCAGCATCACAGAAGTGCTCAGTGACAATCAGACCAGTTAGACCAACTCGAGCACGGGCACCAAGAGGCTCGTTCATCTGACCGTACACAAATGCACACTTGCTTTCAGCCTGTGATGCAACTACATCTGGTTAGATAAGAATCTTTTTCCCACCAAACGTATACTACTCATTTTTCCTAAGCTGTACCAGTAGAATCTTAATTATAAGCTTCAGTTCAAACTTTGAATTTATAACAATAGAAGCACATTTTGAGTTTGAAATTAGGAATTAGACGGGTACTGGAAATTATTCTAACAGAAAGGTACTGAAATTGAGGATTCTTAATAAACAATGAGAGTACTATGTATAATACAAAATAATTTCTGGATCAATTGTTTCCTTTGAAAACCAGCTTTCAGGTAACTAATTTAATAAATTGTTATTTAATAAAAACAATAGAAAAATAATCATCAGATGGAAGTTTGTTAATGAAAAATGCTGTGTACACTCGTACGACTCCTCACAATGATCTTAATCATTTATTAGCTGTTGTGAGTTCAAAATCTTATGTGATTACTCACTCAATTTATGTCATCAACTAATTTTATTTTGGTAATTCAAGATCTGCCATAAACAGTTCAAAAAATGGAAATCGTGATTTATGAGAGACTTTATTTCTTTCCCAGGCTACTACCACCATTATTCTTTTGAATTGTGGTAACGCCTAAAGAGTATCAGTACTAAGAAAGAAGTAATGGAAAGAAATCAAAGACGGAAGTATGGGTGAAATAAAATTGAAACAACAGGAAGAAATAAGAGGCGGATATATCTAAAAAAGGTCGCAGTGAGATGCTAGTTACCGTATTTAAAGAAGTTATTTGCGTCGTCTCTTCGATTTTTGCTCTAGGGTTAGGGTTTTCGGTCCTTAGAGAGAGAGAGACAACGGAGGAGGGTTTGTGCTCGGTGCTCCAGATCAGAGAGAGAGCGAGGAGTGTTTGTGCTCAGTACTTGGGTAAGAAAAAGAGAGAGCGGATGTTTTGGGTTCGGTACTCTACCGAGAGAGAGGACGAAGGAAATGGTGGAGGGTTTTTACGTGTAGAAGAAAGAGAGGATTATCCGAAGATAATCGTGGTTCGCTGTCTCGTTTTTTTTTTTTTTTTTTTTTGGAAGAAGGGAGCGGGGAAGTCCGGAAGGGACCGGGTAGGGAGACGGAAAAAATAATTGCCGAGGAAAGAGGCGCACTTCAACGAAAAGTATTACATTCGTTAGATTTCATCTGCATGATTTTTTATTCAAATTCAACGATGCAGAATGAAAAATCATGTAGTAATACGTGTAGTGATACATGTGACAGATTCAATTTGAGCTAAATTTAGAATGTATTTAATTAAAAAAAAATTATTTAACTTGAGAATTCAGATTCAATCCGAATTTAAATCAATAAATTTCAGTCGTTACAATTTCAATTTTAAGACAACCAATTTAATTTAAGATTCATAATATAAAGGAGATACTTAATTCTTGATAGAGACACGAAAATGAACAGTACCTATGACAAGTGGATCCCATTTAGGGTCCTTTTAATTATTTTTTATTTGAATATTAAACGCCGGCCGGTGAAATAGATCTCTCTCAGCCCGTATCAACTCGGATCTAGTGGGCTTGGTTTTGCAAACTTCTATCTTGTCCTTGAGGCCAATATCTTTATAAATTAATTACGTTAATTAAAAGTTTTAAGCCCTTCCATCAGATTTACGGATATAATATTGATGTTCTACTAAAGGTATATATAGAATATTAATTTTGATTGAGCATAGTTACTCCTGGACATAGAGTATTGTATTCTTTTCATTCTTTTAAAAAAAAAAAAAATTTGGCGTCAGGGGATCCGTATACTCTGCCGAAATTTTTAAATCTATCATTTTGTTCCAAAAATAAAAAATAATTCTCGTTTCTGAAAAATTACATTTTCACCACAGCTGCACTATACGGATGCGGCCCCAAATGCTGAGAACCGCAATATGCTGATGTGATTCCAATTTTATTTCACTTGTTATGAGCATAGTTAGGTTAAAATAGTTACGAGCATAGTGAGGTTTTTGGTTCTCCATTGTAGTTATTCCAATATATTCGTCTTGTTACGAGCTTATTCCACTGAAAAATAGTTTTATTTATTAGAAATGGGGGAGGCGATTGTGTTATTTTTACTTTTTTGCATAAATTGGGAAAGCATTTTTCTAGTCTAGTGAGAGAGAGACGCTTCCTGGATTAGAACTGAGGAGGCGATTTAGGGAGATGCACGGCTGATGTAGTGAACCATGCGGATACAGATTGGTGAGGTTTTTGGTCTGACATGATACCATGCTTTCTCAATCCATGACAATCGCAAGTGGAATCAAGTTACCAGCATAGTTAGGTTAAAATAACTAGAATGAAGAATCAAATTTATTTGTCTTATTATAACAAGTTATTTTCACAAAAAAATAGAACAAACTATTTTAATAAGACAAACACTAATTTTACTATTCTAACTATTTTAAAATTGTAAGCAACCATATCCTAGGTGGCGCCTAAAAATTTATCGTCCATATTTATTTCCAGCCTGACCAAATTCAATCGAGTACTTATTATAAAAAAAAAAAAGAGACTTGCTTTAAGATTCGTGCTATAGATTAAAAGAACAATCTAATTTAGTAATTGAACTTGTGGCATCCGGAGGTGATCCAAATTCCTATTTATATTCTAGTATCCGCAAGAAATCACATATGGTTTCGAACCTGTAGCATCCATGTCTCCCACAGAGAATATTATTATTCGGTGTGGTCTGGTGCATATTGACAACTTAATAGTTTAAGAAAGGTTTGGCAGAATCAAAAATTTATGATTTTGGTATAATTTGAAAATAATTCTTTTTTGTAAACACTTAATTAGTATAATTCGGATATAATTCGGAAATAATTTGTTTTTGTACACAACAAATAATATACTAACGTTGTAAGAAAATGAGATTTTTTTGTTTATTTTAATTATTTTAGTAGTGTAAAAATATAAATTTTTACATAGACGTGTTTATTTAATTCTACTTTATAAGTCCTATCAATTTTATAGCTTAGTTTAACAAAAATTAGCATAGTAAGCAATATAAACATCATCAGCTTGATCTAAATTTTTTGCTCCAACATTTTGTAGTAATGGGTCATTGTTGGAGCAAAAGCCTTATATCCGGTTTATTGCCTATGTAATGCTCCTTGTCAATTAAGCACTGCCACCACTAAGATATTTATAAAAAGGGTTGAGGTGCCTGGGGAGCAGGCACTATTTGAACAAGGTCCAAGAGTCGTCAAGACTCGGGAACTGAATCCTCTGCCTCCCTGAAAGCAAGAATTTTCTGCCCCCAGAGTCATTGCGTGTGGGTCCGACGTGGGTCCCCAGTTCAAAAATTAAAAGTGATCGGCTCCACATGCAGTGACTGTAGGGACAAAAATTTGTTTTCTAAATATTGCGAATAAATCATTAAAAACGTGAATAATTTGTAAAATTCACATTTTTCAGTCAAAAATTCGTTTGACCGAATAAATCGCGATTCGGTGCGGCTGCATCATAAAAATATTTTATTTGCGAATTAAACACGAGTCTTGTCACTATGGTCTGGTGATCAAAGATTGGGTTTTACAAACATATTAAATAGTTTATACAATATAAAGAAAATCAATCAAACACACATTTCCAAAACCCTTTTTCAAGAAATGCAAGCCGATCGCTGCGGTAACCAGGCCCCCGTGTTGTGCATCCATGACACCTGGGATGAAGAATGAGACCACTGCAGCCACAAGCGCAGGGGTGTACAAGAGAAGCATCCCTGTTCATGCTGACACTTTGGTTTCGGTACCAATGGCACTTTTGCCAGAAACAACCTCCTTCCAATTCCAGAATTTAGAATAAGACAAATGTGTCCCTTTGACCTCCGATATTCCAATGTTTGCGAGCGAGATGATACTCACCGCTGACATGGCATTGAGAAATAGGGATGATGGTGGTGGATATAGGATTGATTGGAAGATGTTTATTTTTGATGGTTGCTGACGAGGGAAGATAGGCAACGATGGATCACGAATTGAAGATTTGTTTCTTCTCTTTCTTTTGTTCAATACCGTTTATCTAGGGATGGCAAAAAAGCCCAACTGACCCGGCGGCCCGTGTCTTACCCGCCTAGCCTGCCCTTTACCCGGTCGACCCGACAATGTGATGGGCCAAGTAAGGGCGGGCCTAGAGTCGGGCCTGGGCTTATGTCGAAGCCCACAGGCAGCCCATGGGCCTTTACATTAAAAAAAATAAGCAGACTAACCGCCTTTATTTGCTATTAAACTATAAATTATATTGTTGCTCCAGTAGCAAAATCACATTATTGTTTGTTATTAAACTATGAATTATTTTTTTTCCATTATAAAAATCACATTATGAATTGTTTTGTTTCTTGTACAGTTCATTTGATGTTGTTGAATATGGATTGGCCAGTGGGTATGGACGGGCCAGGTAGGCCCATGGGCTGAAACAGGCAAGGACGGGCAGGCATAGGCTTGGGGGAAAGGCCCATGAGCGGGCTGGGCATAGATTTTCAAGCCCATCAGATTGGATTGGGTAGGCGGGCTATCAGTTTTTAACGGACAGGCCAGGCATGAACTTAGTAAAATACCCGTGAGCTTGACCCATTGCCATCCCTACGTTTATCCTTTAATTTATTCTAGTCACAAAAATCAAGCAACACAGATGATTGTATGTGAACAAGTATATATGGGGAACATTGAAGGGAGGTTGGGTTTCTCTATATTATTTTTTTCGTCGGTGACGGAAGAGAATAATCGAGGAACTCGTGGAGTTTTTTATTTTTTGAAACAGATTTGGGCCGAGTTGATTTCTGACTTTCTGTGTGGAATAGAGAACGAACTGGTATCCTCTGCATTAACTGAAAAACTGGATATATAGACGACTGTTGAGATACGCAATGTGAGTCCGAAACTCCGAATCGGCCACGTCGTGGGAAAGGAATTGGATCTAAATAATTGTCATGTGGATGACGACTGACAATTAATTGTCCACCGATATCAACTCGGGTCTAGTGGGCTTGGTTTTGCAAATTTTATCTTATCCTTGTGGCCCAATATCTTTCGAAATAAAATACATTAATTGAAAATTCAATTCCTTCCATCAGATTTACAAATATGATATTGCTGTTATTCTAAAAGTATAGAATATTAATATTTGATTGAACAAACAACTTTACCCCTGGACATCAGTATTATACTACTAACATTTTCGACTTTACTGATTTACTCACATGGATTTTTTTTCCTTTTTCTTTTTTTTTTTGGATTGGCTGCATTTGCATAAAACTTGACGACAAGCCAATTTAAACAAAAAAAAATATACAGGAATACGATGTGGAGCAAACCAAGTCATCCTCTGCATTTGCATGGAAGAGAAATGTACCAATTACTTATTTACATGCCGAAATCTTAAATGTACATGGTACAGAGAACTGTGGATACAGTACCGATAGAGAAAATTAATGAACTCCATTAAAGAACGTAAGGTGTGAATGCCTTGACCCTAGTTGGGAAGTTCTCAAATTTTGACATGTACCATTTTCTGGTGGCAATACTTCTTCCCATGAGATAAAACATGGATCCAAAAGCGAAGGACAATGGATAAATCGTTTGAGAAATCAAAGATATTCCGAAAAAGCCAATGGCCTCGAATAGGTAATGGGGGCAAATGACAAGATCAAAGAGGCCTCCTTTTGGTATCTTGTAAGCCTTGTCGCCTTTCTCTCTAAGCTTGGAAAGGAGATAATGGTGGTAGAAATTACCAGTTATTCCTACCAGAAAAAGCACAGTGCCAGCATAAGTAAGCTTGATTCTTGGTTCTGGTAAATTTTGGCTGAGGTACTGAGAGTAGATCGTGCATACAGTGCACATCACATAGCTGAAGGAAAAGAAGACAGATATGTCTAACCTCATGGCCCCACTATATTTATGGACAAATGATACCTGAAAAATAAAATCATTACCGGAATGCATTCATATGTTTAGAATTCTAAATGAAATTTGTAAGTAATACTTGCTAAATAAAACAAATTAACTCTAACTAACCGCGCTGCATGATAAATCTACGGATTAATACTCGATTTACACAGACCAAACATGTCAATCTAAGAGAGATCAAACTTGTTGATAATTTGATAAATTTTATCCAAACAAGTATAGTCACCGTTATTAAATTAAGCTTGGACACACTTCTAATTTATTTTTACACAAATATTTATCGATCTTGCGAGCGACAGAGCCTAATCTCAGCTAACAAGTGCATGCAAATTAAGCTTAAATCTCAAGATATATATAAGATAGGCTATATATCCAGTTTCATTTGAAAAACAAACAATATTATGATATTAAAGCAATCCACACAAATATATATGAGTACCTCAAAGACTCTCTTGAAAAAATGCACACTGAGTGCTGCCGCAAGCAGCACCCCGCGTGGCATCGTTTTGACTGTCGGGGCAGAGAACAAGGCGACCGCTGCAACGAGTGCAGGTGTGTATGTCAGAAGCATCCCAACCCGTTCAGACAGCATCACTGGGTTCCGTGCAGTCTGGTTCAAGAACTTGGAGTAGGCCATGTGCGTTCCCTTGACCTCTAGTATCCCTAATGCTGCCAAGGCAGTGACATTGACGACCGACAAGGTGTTTAGAGGAAGGGATGGTGGAGGTGGATACAGGATTGATCGGATGATATTCATATTTGTTTATTTGTTTTTTAAAAAGAAAAATAGCTTTAGCAGGAGTTCTTAATCATCTGGAGATAGATTTCGTGTGTGAGTGCTTTTGTGTAGAAATGTCTTAGTCTTATTGACGTGTAGATTTCCCCTTATGGGGATTCAGATAAGACTAAGACATTTCCCCCATAAGGTGAAGAATTTTTGTTTGTTTTGGTCGGACCCTAATCTTATGACCCTCATGCCTCACGCCAAAATCATTCTACTTCAGACTCCTCTTTTTCCATTTTTGCTTTCCTCTTTCAGAAATCCTAGTTGTTTTGTCTCTATTCCACTGAGTCTGACAGTGCAAATTCACGGAGCAATTGGAAAAAGAGAAATTTTACATAATATCCTTCTTTTTCAAAACATAAACAAAATACTCTCCTTTTAAAATTCTTAACAAAATATGTACCCTTATGGGTTCCATATTTTCCCCCTCTTCACCTCCCTCCCACTCTTCTCTATTTACTTCCCTCTATTATTTGTTTAAATAAAAATACAAATGTGATCTCATTCACAATTTGAATCATTTTTTATCTTTTATAACTGATATTTAGAAATAAAAATTAATTGTAAAATTTTATTTGCTAAAATAAAAAAAAAGTTGTATGTCTTTTCTTTTGTTACAGTGAATAAATTTTATCTTATAGATGACCGGTCATATATGAAAATAACTGAAATTAATATTAGCATCCCTAATTATTTATATTTCAACTCAAATATGATTTAGGTTGGTTTAATATCACATTTTTTTAATGGATTTATTAATTATTTTAGAAAACATTTTGTATTCCACTGTGTTTTAAATTAATTAAGTGTAGTGAGATAGTATTTGGTAGAACATTTCCGAAGAAAAATAGGAGCAAA
The DNA here is from genome assembly GCA_033356055.1 of Carex pumila. Taxonomy (NCBI): domain Eukaryota; kingdom Viridiplantae; phylum Streptophyta; class Magnoliopsida; order Poales; family Cyperaceae; genus Carex; species Carex pumila. The sequence continues at coordinate 456,692 of JARJHM010000170.1, forward strand.
AACAATATGATTAAAGGAATAGAAAGAGAGAATGTACGCTTTAGCACGTTTAATTGATAGTTTTTTATTTTCTTAAAACAAATCTGAAAAAAAAAGTTGTGCACCTACAGTACAAAAATATGATTCTTTTTTTAAGTATTCATTTTATTGTAATTTTTTATCTGAGGTTCAATACTTATGAACATTATAACTTTAATTTAGCACCGAAACCAAATAACCTACACAGTTAAAAAATCAAATTTTCAATAAATGAATCGATTGTCTTTTTCTTCAGAAAAAAAAATATGGAATTGTACTAATGGTATCGTCCAGATGTTTTTGAACAAATCTATGGTCACGAATAGTTTTTTTAGCATATATGTAGTTAGTGTGAGAAATAAGATATGAAAAATACTAGAACTGCACTATTGGTGTGGTCCCATAAACCTATTGCTGGTGAAGTGTTCCACTAGTGTGGTTTCATCAATTCTTTAAAGAAAAAAATCGTTCAATTTCTTCCTTGAATATTTAATTTTTATTTTGAAATTAAAAAAAATCACAAAATAAGATTGTGATAAATCAATGTATGAGAAAATCTTACAAAATATTATCTTATACAACAGTTGAAATAAAATTCTCTTCCCTTAAATATTTTTAACAAATGCCCTCTTGGATCCATGAATTTAACATTTATCATTTTCTACCATTCTTTTTTCATTCCCTTTCACAAAAGAAAAGACATACAACATTTCTTTCTGATTTTAGCAAATAAAATTTTACAATTAATTTTTTATTTTTAAATGACCAGTTATGAAAGAAAAAAAAATGATTCAAATTGTGAATTTGAGATCACATCACATTTGTATTTTTTATTTAAACAAAGAATAGAGAGGAGTAAATAGAGAAGAGTGGGAGGAAGGTGAAGAGAGGAAAAACATGGGACTCACAAAAGCATTTTGTTAAGAATTTTGGAAGAAGAATATTTTGAAAAAGAAGGGTATTACGTGAAATTTCCCATTGGAAAAATTGTTGTCCTCAGGACCTCAGCAAGGGCGCTTATTCGGACCCATTTTACTGATTTGTAGTTTTTTTTTTTCTCCATTTAAAAAAAAATAGTTGTACAACTTTGAATTTAGTATTTTTATTGGTACTTGGAAGTATATTATCTTCGTATAGAAAATTTCATTTTATCAACAGATGTAGTTTATTTGATAATCTAAACCCGAGAGAGGGTTAGATACAAGGGCTGATCTATGTGTGTATATATATATAGAGAGAGAGACAGGCTAATACGCTTTCGGCAGCACTTCGGCCGAAGTGCTGCCACCCGTTTTTCGATTTTTCAAAATTCAAATGGTTGATTCGAACCGTTCATCTTGTTCTCCATATTAATAACTGCTTGGGGACCAAATTTTACATTTTTTGGAATTTTTTTGCTATTTATTAAGCCACTTTGAAAATCGCTGATCCAACGGTGAACCCCTGATTTTACTGTTTTGGCAAGCCACCGTTGGATCAGCGATTTTCAAAGTGGCTTAATAAATAGCAAAAAAATTCCAAAAAATGTAAAATTTGGTCCCCAAGCAGATATTAATATGGAGAACAAGATGAACGGTTCGGATCGACCATTTGGATTTTGAAAAATCGAAAAACGGGTGGCAGCACTTCGGCCGAAGTGCTGCCGAAAGCGTATTAGCCTGTCTCTATATATATATATATATATAGGGTCTGTCTAAATTGTTACTGGCAGCATTTCGGCAGAGGTGCTGCCGGGGCTATATTTAGCCATGTGATGTCCAAATAACAAATCCAAACCGTTAGATGTTTAATCTATATTATAATCTAGTTGGAGACCAAATTTTACATTTTTTGGAATTTTTTTACTATATATTAAGCTGGTTTGAAAACCGCTGATTTCAGTAAATTTCTGCAGCATTGAAATCAGCGGTTTTCAAACCAGCTTAATATATAGTAAAAAAATTCCAAAAAATGTAAAATTTGGTCTCCAACTAGATTATAATATAGATTAAACATCTAACGGTTTAGATTTGTCGTTTGAACATCAAAAAATAAAAAAAACAGTGGCAGCACCACCGGCAGAAATGCTGCCGGCAGCAAATTAGCCACAGCCTATATATATATATATATATATATATATATTTTTATTTTTTTTTTATTTTTTTTTGAGGTTCATCTATGTGTAATTAAGGGGTGCTCAAGCCATTTCATAATTTTAAATATTTTTTAATCATGTATATTGAAATTTAATTGAATTATTTTTTTTTAAGTTTTTATATAGTTCAGCCCTCTTTATAAATTATCACATTTGTGTTTGTAATCTAGTAAGAATTTTAATTTGTCAGTATAGAGACTTGAGTTCAAGTTTTAGCTATACATTATGATGCATTTTAAATTTTAGTCCCTGCTTCAAAATTTTCTACTTTCTAGTTTTACCCCTAATTATATATACCGCAACAGATTAAAATTTTCTATCGTTTGTAGTCTCAGACATTGAAAATTTCATATGAGAATCAATCATATAATTTTTTTGCAAAAATATAGGGACCAACTTTATTGTATTCATAACCGTTACTCTAATTTATATAACAAAATTAGGTCAAAGTACGAAGATTTTTAAATTAAAACTGATTCTCATTCATTGTAAGTAGCTCCACCTCTGAGAACAATAGTCGAGCTTGTCCGTTCCACATCTTAGATGCCAAGATCTCTGAGTGTCCCTAGCGTACGTAAATCACACGTTGTGATCACCTCACTACCGGTGGAAATCAGCTTTATCAGGGACTGAAATGCATATACTTGATTATTAATTTCTTTTGTACCTAATTAAATATAGGAAGCTGATAATTGTACCCCAAACAAAATACCCGCGTGCGTCCCCCAGCCTTCTAGAATGTCAGTGACAAAACGAGCATGTTTTACTTCATACAACGCAATAACAGTATGAATCTTTCTTTATTGTACAACATTTCGCTACATGAAGCGAAAAATACTTTATTCAAAAAGTTAACAAAAGCAGCGCCAAATGCAGTGAAACAATCGTATAATTTAAACATATAAAAGAAAGCGTTTAATCCACTACGTTCTAGTGTTTAACTTTCATTGTAAATGAGTTAAATTTTAATTTAAAAAAAAAAAAAAACGAATCCCCCAACGCGTCTCCGAGCACAAATTTACATCTCTAAATTTGAACCAATACCCCAGCGCGTCCCCAAGCATAAAATTTAAAGCTCTAAATTTGTACCAATACCCGAGCGCGTCCCCCACCAAAATTTAAAGCTCTAAATTAGTCAAAACTACTAGTTCTAAGCAAGCAAAGCTCTATTAAATAACAATGAAACTACTGGTTCGAAACAACAATTGTTAGCAGCCTCATCAATTATTTTATGTTAGTCAAAACCCCAACAATTACAATTTATAAGCATGCAAACCTCTGTTAAATAACAATGAAATTATTACTTCGAAACAATCATAAAATTAGAACTTGTCCCAACAATGCCAATTTCTAAGCATGTAAAACTCTATTAAATAACAATGAAACTACTACTTCGAAACAACAATTGTTTACAAAACAATATAAACTTGTGTGTAAAGCATATAAACCTCTGTGTAAAGCATATAAACCTATGCAAAAAGGTGTTATTGTTGAAATATATAGCACCTTCTGGATCTTTCCTCTATTCTTTTAGGGGTCCCAGAATATCTCTTTATTTTCTGCCAGGACCATGATCTAGAAACTCTGTAGCAAAATTATTAGTTGTAAATTTAAAGATTAGTCCTTGGTATAACTTCAATGGTATGTAAAGCTTATTTTTGTCAATTGTCAGACTACACATACCAACCAAATTAATTAATAGCCTCAAATGAGAAGCTATTAGGATGAATTTCAATAGGTTATTGATTCAAATCATGATTTTGACTCAAAAAGAGAAAAAAAAAATGAAAGAAAAAAAAAAGACCCACTTAGTCTTAGAAACCTCAAATTTGTTTCTTATTTTTTTTAGAAAGAAAATTTGTTTCTTGTTTTGAATGAGTGAGAAATCACCAACAACTATATTTGAACCAGCATGAGACAAAACCAGTCAAGTGCTGTACCAATACTATTATCAGTATTGTACCAAAAAATTCCATCCTTTTTTTTCAAACTAAAACTGAAGATATCGAGTTTTATATCCACAGACAAAAGCAAATGTGGAAACACAAATTTCAATCTATCCAGTCCTAAAAATTAAAATCCAAAAATTGAAACCATAACTGATAAATTATGATTGGTAGAGAATGAGGATCTGATCCTCTCCTAAAAACCACAAATTTGTATATTCCTTTTAACAAAGCATAATTTGGATGGAACTTTTTCATGTTAAAACAAAGAAGTACATTTGTCGCATTGTTCAAGCGAAGAAGAGTCATAGATGGTATTATGGCAAGAAAATAACATTTTAAAGCATATAAACCTGTGTGTAAAGCATATAAACATGTGCAAGTAAACCAATATAAACCTGGCAAGAAAACAACATTTTAAAGCATATAAACCTATGTTTACAAAAGTTAAAAAATCTGTGTTACAAATATATAAACCTGTGTTTACAAACACATTTTAAAGCTTATTCTTTAAACATATTTTAAAGCATATAAACCTGTGTTTACAAACATTGAAAAATTTTCATTTAATGGATTACTTGTTCAAAATGGAGACTGTATTTTTAGTTATTAAATATAAAAAACTGTTAATTTGCATAATTAAAATTAGAACCAATCCCCCATCGCGTCCCCGAGCTAACTGGGTTTAAATTGTACTTTAAAGTACTTTAAAGTACGTTCAAGTAAGTAGTTAATTAATGATTAGAGAACCGTTAACAATCTAGGGGACTAATTCGGGGATTGGTGATTACAACTGTTTCTAACAGACTGTTCACGAAATTAAAGCGCAAGACAAAAACATGCAAAGCTAACGTTTAAAGCAATCAATGTAAAACTGCAATGTGTTAAAACAGCAATTCGTTAATTAATGAAAAATTAATAAATTACCGTTATTAGTATACTGTTAAACTCAATTAAACCAGTTCGGAGACGGGCTGGAGTTTGATGGCTCGGAATACAGGAACATTTCTCTTAAATATATTATATGAAAGTTAACTACCGTTATACGTTTTTCAATAAATTTGCAGTTATGACGAGAAAGTGACACCAATAAGTGTTTATTTCGGGATGATGTGGCGTTTGGATATTTCGAGGCAGAGTACATCATTGACCCTTGCCTGAGATTCCAACAAAATGAGTTGATCGGGTACAGTGGGGGATTTTGGAAAATAATCTATGAAATGGTTACTTTGGAATGAGAATGGTTAGTTGTATGTTGTTTTCTTCTTTTATTAGAGAGTTATAGTACATAATTACATTTTAATATTTTTTAAATATTATTTTTAAGAATTGTGTTTGTTTCTCTTTAAAAAGAGATGGGGTCTCGTGAGTCGTGTCAATGCATTAATTCTTGTTTGGAGATTGAAATGAAGAGTCTGATTACGAGTGAGGGGTCATGACAGTACGCATGCGTATCTGGTACGGCTAGTTTGGCACTATATATATATATAAATACAAAGGCGTTCAAAAATAAATGTATTAAAATTAATTTATAAATATTTTTATTTTGATCACTTAATGTTATACTAAATTAATTTAAAATTTTATCACATGTAAATGAATTATTCATAAGATAGAAGAATTTTAACAGTTTTGATTAGTCGTTTGAATTTGATAGATTTTAAAGTTGAGTTTACAAAGAGATTTGGTGAACTGAGGAACACCCTAGTTATATATAGAGAGAGAGAGTTGGGCTACGGTTCATGATACGCATAACATAGAGAGCCTCTGTGCAACGGCTCAATATTCGACTTTTCATAATCCTAACGGTCGATCCGAACTGTTCATCTTGTTCTCCATATTAATATGTGTTTGGAGACCAAATTTTACATTTTTTTGGAATTTTTTTTTACTAGATGACGTTTTGAAAGTATTAATATCAAGTATTGTAAGTATTGATACCTCATAATGTAAGTATTTGTATTTATAACTGAAGTATGACCGAAATTTTTATAAATATCCAAATTAACTAATAAATTACGGATTCTAACATTTGTGGCAGTGAAATTTGAAAATTATCCAACCCGGTACTCTAATAACCGGAAAGAACCAACATATCCGGTTCTCCATCACCCGGATTCATTAAAAATTACCGGTTACCAGTTAACCGAATCCAGGAAGAACTTCCGGTTAACCACTAACCGGACCAAGAAACCGGTTTATGGTTAACCGGAAAGATAGTCATGGCGTGGGGGCTGGCGCGTGGGAGGGAGGCGTGGCGTGGGGCTGGCGCGTGGGAGGGTATACTGCTGCCCCGTGAGTAAATTTTTTTTATATGGGAGCTGGGTTATGGGAATTGGAAGTTCTGAGTTGATTTGAAGGTGGTTGCTGCGTGGAAGGCAAGGCAGAGGAAGAGAGAGCAGAGTGTTGTTGTTCGCGTGAAAGCGCAACGCAAGTTTCGGTACGCTTGGGAGCGTACCTTTTAAAACCGCGGTTACACCTTCCGATTAGGGTTGCAAGTGCACAACCCTATCGAGGAGTATAATCGGGTATCGATCCACAGGGACGGTTCCTTTATCTAGATATTTACTTATCTCGACTAAAGACTAGAAGTGAGAAAGAGGGAGTTTTGGTACTTAGTTTTCCTAAAGAATCAACTCAAGCAATCAAACAATGTAACAGAATAGTAAATGTGCAAGGAAAGGTATAAACTGTGTTTTGATTTGGGATAAAAGATGTTTCAAGGGTTTCAGACTTCATCTCTGATTTGCCTCTAGTGGTACGGGTCTTACCAAGTTGGTACGGCTAGGCCGCACCAACCTGGTCCGACCAAGCCGAGTGGGGCTTGGTACGGGTAGGCAGCACCACTCTTGTAAGACCCGTACTGATTTACCAGTACAGAGCTTACAAGTTCGAGTTGATGCATTTCTTACTGGTACCTCGTATTAAACTCTTCAGAAAGGTTCAATTGACCATACCTAAGGTTCCTAAACCTCAACTCTCGTTTGTTGGTTCAAGATCTAGGTTTTGGAGTCAATTCTTCACCTTCTAGGGTTTCTAAACCTCAACTCTCGTGTTTTGGTCCAGATCCTCTAGTTGATTGATTGGAGATCTAAGGTATCCTCTAATCTGTCAATTAGGGGAGAATTCAACCTTTCGGCTTCAATTCGAACAAGTCTACCTAAAGGGATTGGTTTGGTTGAGAGAAGGCAATGGTCACATGACCTTGTTAGGGGTTGATATACCACTATAGGCACACCACATGCAATCATAGAAAGACAAAGTAATCAAGACAAGTAAATACACAATCAATTCAATCAAAAGAGTTCATACAAGATCCAAATCAAGAAAAGCAACACAAATCAAGAAAATCCATCTACAAACCCTAGAAACAATGATATACTACTCACAAGTCATAGATCTGTCCAGAAATACAAGTAAAGAGATAAAGAGAGGCATGATAGAACTAGATCGAAGATCGGGAGTGGAGAATGGGTTGATCCGTCGATTTTCGCCTCTTCCTCTTCCTTTTTCTTCTCTCCTTGCTCCTTTGCTCTCTTTCTCCCTTTCTCTCAGTTCTCAATCTGGAATGAAATGTGTATCTAATGGGGATCCTCGAAAATGGAGAGATCCCTCGCTTTAAATAGCCTCTGCCAAGATTTGAATTCTGTCAGGCGACATCTATGTATGGCCCGTACCAAGGTGGTACGGCCAGGCCGTACAAGATGGGAGAGAGGCTGGATCGGCTAAGTCTGGTAAGGGCCGTACCAGAGAGTCCAAAAATGTCGTTTCTTCGTTTAGTTTGCTCCAATCCTGTAGAAAACAAACAAACTCTCAGCAGTACCAAATTCTAAGGATATATCAATGAAATGCACATGATTTTGACAATTTAGAACGTGAATTTGGTACGAAATCAATTCAAATATAGGCTAAATATGCGAGGTATCAGCTGTTATCAGGTATTTTTTTTTTTACTTGTTTAGTATTACAATAATTTATAATGTTGATTAGAATGATTTATAATGTTGATTAGAATAATTTAGAATATTGTTTAGATTGTTTAAAAATTTTTGGAAGATTAATTAGATTGTTTAGAATTATTTGAAATATTGGAATATATTTGACATATTTATTTGAAATAGATTAGTTATTTTGGAATATTATTTGGAGATAACCAAAATAACTTCTTAGAACTGTCTATAACAAAAATGCATGTCTAATATGCTGATGCATGTCTATGTACCGTGAAGTGAAATTGAAAAATTATTCAGAGTAATTTGTAAAATTTCAAAATGGTTTAGATTAATTTGTAAAAATTTTAAATAGTCCCCGAATAGTTTAGAAAGTTCCAAAATAGTCTTGAATAGTGTAGAAAAATTTTAAATGATGCCCGGATAATTTAGAAAGTTTCAAAATGGTTTAGAGTAATTTGTAAAATTCTAAAATGGTAAAAAATAATTTAGGAAGTTCTAAAATAGTGTAGAATAATTTAGAAAATTTTAAGATGGTCCCCGAATAATTTAGAAAGTTCCAAAATAGTCTGGAATAGTGAAGGAAAATTTCGAAAATAATGAATTAACTTTGAATAAATTTTGTAGCATGGCAGATGAAATGAATGATGAAATAGATATGGCGGGGGATAATTTTAGTGATCTGTTGTGGATACTGGATAGCAGTCACAGAGTGTGTCAAGCTTCTGAGGAGGTAAGCAATTAGTTATTTCTATTTTTTACTTGTTCATAAATATATTCTTATTTTAATTTGTAATTTTTATTTTCGGTAATGTAGAAAAAAGATGTTATAAACGTGAAGCACTACCGTTGCCAGACCACGTACCACGTTGCATACGCGCCATTCTTGATTCGATTGGGTTTATACCAGATCGCAGTCATGCCTCACAAAAAAATTGATGCGGCGCTGATACACGAACTTGTAGAGCGGTGGCGTCCTGAGATACACACCCTTCATCTTCCCTTCGGAGAGATGACTGGTATTAACTTCAAAACTAATTTAAATGAATTTGTTCTTCGTGATAATTTATTGATAATTAAAACGAAGAAATTTATATTTTTTATTTGATAAATTACAGTTACTTTGGAGGATGTGAGTTGTTTGTGGGGTTTGCCCATTACGGGGGTCCCAGTGACGGGGAGTACAGACGGTAGGAATGCAAAAGGCCGGCTCTTCGAATTGTTAGGAATCAAAGAGCATGAGCAGAGTGGACTTATGAAAAAACGAGGGCCTGAGGGAAATGAAAGAAGCATGGAGTTGATTTTCCTAAAATCTAAGTTTCGTGAACGATTTGACAAGTTACTAGCAGATCGTAACGATCAAACGCTGAAGTGGTAACTATATATATATATTAATTTATTCGTGCTTTAGCCTATCAATAATGTACTCACATTGTCTTAAATTTTTCTAGGTACATCTGTGCATTTATCTTGGACCTGATTGTTAGTTTGTAATAATCTAGAAGTCAATAATACGATAATTTATCATAAAGCTTTGTTCATGAATTGGATGATTAATATCATTTTGTTGCCTTGAGTATTATTGCATTTATGGATCATTTCGAGTTCATGACTGAAATTGTGAAACTCCATAATATAGATGATATATACTCTTAAAAGGTCACTAACCAAGGTAATTAGCAGGAACACTAATTACCGCGAAAAGGTTAGTATGTGGATTAAAAGATGGTTAAGTTTTACAAACCACCTGACACGAGATGTCATTTTAATCACATAGATACATGTTCTAGGAACATGGAATTTGACAGACCCCGAATGAGACATTAAATAGAATTGTGTTCGTGTCATTAATGTTTCTCATTCAGTGTCACGTTCTAAAGTATGAGGTATTTATCATTCCCACTAAGAAATATGTATGTGTGATTGCTATCTACCGCTGTCCGTAAAAAGCAGTCATAACGGTAGCATTCCCATATGTATAGCTTAGCTGAGGAAGTGATAGTCTACCAAAAGTACTATTTGTCCCTCGTATCTCTATACGAGCTATAGCATCACTGGGCCCCTTGATAGAGTTAGATTATCTGCTAGCGGTATAATTACAAGAGTAATTATATTTGATAATCTGCTCAAGATCAAGAAAAGATTCAGTTAGCAAGGATGACACACATCTATCTTGAAACTGATCTGATAGCTATGAGACAGAAGAACAGACACAAGTAAATTGTTTACTGGATCGTGATATTGTACAGTACAGCATCATCTGTGTAATTGGATGGTCATGATGTGTTGCCAGACGCCACCCATGATTATAGAACTTAAAACAGTTTTAACTCTATTTACCAACATAACACAGATCCTATTGGGTCACACCATATAGGAGCTAATCGGAGAATCTTATTTTGATTGATTATAAATTGGTTATGATCAATGATAAGATGGTTATAATTAATTATACGTGTTATAATTAAATTATAAATGTTATGTAAAAATAACAAGCAAAAACACTGGTTAATTTATAAACGTGTGTGACACGTTGTATAAAAGTTAACCGGTTAATTTATAAATGTGCATGACACATTGTATAAATTACCGAAGCAACAACCGCAAGAAAAATATATATAATTATTCAGAATAATTATACGAATATTATTTGTATTCGGGCCGAGGGCATTCGGATCTTTTCAGATTCGTCCTTATTCGCATGACATGTCATCGATCCTATCCAGATGACACGTCATCGATACCGAAACAAATAACCGCAAGAAAAATATATATATAATTGTTCAGAATAATTATACGAATATTATTTGTCTTCGGACCGAGGGCATTCGGGTCTTTTCAGATTCGTGCTTATCCGCATGACGTGTCATTGATCCTATCCAGATGACATGTCATCAATCCTATCCACAAGGGCAAAATGGTCATTTCACACCTATGCCACCTTGCATGTGTAGAAACATGGAGAAGAGTGTGGAAGGGTGTGGAAGGGGTATTTTGGTCATTTCACATATAAAAGGATGAGGTGTCAATGGCATACCTTGTAAATAGGCATATGTTGAGGGGTATTTCGGTCTTTTGCGAACCTCCTCAAAAGCCTATAAATAGAGGGGTGCATGTAGAGAGAAAAATCACTAATTCACTTGTATCGTTTCGTGCAGAATCGAATCGGTATTTTCTCTCTTTCTCGGTTTCTCTCCCAAATAGTGTTTCGGTTGAGAAAAGAAAGTTATACGTAGTTGACGTATAATCTTGCGGGTTGTTGTGGAGTATATTTACGGGATCGATGAATAGTGTTTTACCGAATTTAGCGGTATGTCAGTTTTGCTCATTTGATGAAACTGAGTAACCGAAAATTCGTGTTTACGGGTTTTCGTCTTTTCCCCGTGAATAGTGTTTTTGCAGAATTCCGCGGTTTACGGTATTTCTGGCAGAAGAAATTAACCGCTCTCTGGTTAGTCCTGGTGGATAACCAATAGAGGCATCAGACGTCTGATGCTCCGAGACGAGTCGATTCCTTCCGTGATGTAGCTCTACACGCTCGATCTGCATTCCAACTGTGATTTGGAAACAAGGTATAAATATGTTATATTAATCTATTTAATTGGTAAGTAGATTAAAGTTTTAGAAATCAATCATGGAGTAGATCTGTAAAAGGATTAAATTGGGTTTTGATGCCAAAGGAATACTGAAGGTGGACCGCCTTGGAAAGTTTCCTGACATACCCCGTTTAATCCTGAGCTTAAGTTGGCCGTAAAAATTTTTGTTCTACGGTCATTCCGCACCTTAAGCCTAAACGAGTTTTGGTTACCGCAAAACCCAACACTGATGTCATCCAGTTTGTTCCCAGACAGTAGCGGGGACGGGATACCGTTGTGGTATCTCGATCTAATTGTGAATTTGGATCAGCCGGTACCATATAATTGGGGTGGAGCCGTTCTTGCATATCTGTATCGATATCTATGTGTCGCTACCGAGCCCGATAGAGGATCTATGCATGGTCCGTAATGCTTCTGCAGTACTGGTCGTGGACTCGCTTTCCAGTTCTTCGGCCCGAGCCTCAAACTAAAAACTGGGAACCTGCTTGGGGTGCTCCAACGCTTGATACATGCGCATCTTTTGCGTACAAATGGTGTTGTCCACACAAATACGTGTCATCCTCCCACTTCAAGACCCAGGGTGCACGTATCCCGCGGGGTCAGTTTTAGAGTTTGACAGAGGATCATGTGAATTGGGAGCCGTACGGGAGGGTATACAACAAGCTTCCGACAGTGACCCAGCAGGGAAGGGTATGTTATATGTTATATGGTAATCTATTTATTCATTTAGTTATATGTTACCGTATTTATAAATTATAACTCACATTCTTGATAAATTTATCAGCCATACTACTTGTATCGCGGTTCACTGATATTTTATTGGATCGTTGAGCATACCTATCCGGATCGCTGCATGAGGCAATTCGGATTGTTTCAAGAGATTCCGGTGCCACAACTACTGAATAGGCACACGCATGTTGAGTTGCACAAGTAAGGTTGACTCACCTAAATTTTTCTTATTTATGTTAGTTACCTTTGGGTGTTAAGTTGTTATAAAATTATGAATAGGTTGATGTTGGGCTCGAAGAAGAACGAGTCCTGGGCCACAAGACATGTGACATACGTTCAATTGGCTACTGCATATGAGGCACAAGTAATTAGAGAAGGTCGATCGTTTGAGCCAAACGACCTTCCGCGTTATCACAAGTGGTACCAGAAGAGATGTATGACATCTGTCTATCTGTTTAGTCAGCATGTGAAAGGAATGGATCGTGTGAATTGGCTCCCCAGAGTAGAGCATGGGCCGAGTGGATACATTCCCAGTGGACCACTTGTCACTCGAACTGTAAATATTTTTATTTGTTATCCTCGTCGATTAAAACTCATAATTACTAAAATTGAAACTGTTTGTGTACAGGCATTGACTGGGATTGGAGAGTTGGCGCACGGCGTCAAGATGTTATTAACCAAGGGGTGGCGAAAGATTGGTAAAAAACTAATGAGAACAGGCTGGCGTCTCTGCTGTGATACAGGTTTCGGTGCACGTGCCCGGCAAATGATGGATGAGGCGGGGATTCCAGAAAACTGGGAAGCAATCCCATCGGACGAGCCTACTCCTATTGGGGTGTATCCATATCCCGAACCACCTAGATTCGAAGGCCCAGATCCTTTTAAGGGTTGGTTATACGACGGCACCGAATGGAGAAAGTACATCCCATCAGAAGCATTTGCACCGGTAAATCCACCACATCCAATCGCAGACCCCGAACAGGTAATTTGTAATTTTACTTAAAAAAAATTATTTGTAAACCACAACTTATCAAACTAAATTATAATTATAGGTATCTCAGGCTCAGGGGACGCAAGCTTGGAATCCGGACAGCCTTTTGCAGACGCATGGGCCGAGTTACAGCCTACATCAGGACATTGATCTCGGACAGGTATGTTTTTCGTTTAGAACAAGTATTTTTTTATGAATTATAATTATTTTTTTACAAACTAAAGCTGTGTATGAGTTACAACCTTCTTTTAGGAATCAAAACTATGTATGAATTGCAGGATCGGAGTGGACACAATCCATCTTGGGAAGATTATCAGAGACAGGGAATAGGCACAGGCACCGTTGAAGATTTGCTGGATTTGCAAGAGCAGGAGGAAGTCGAGATTGCACGATGAGTATCTATGGAGACTTTGCAGCGTGAGCATCCGAGGACTAGTTGGTTGTTTGAAGGGCCACCTATAGATATTGGTGACGCAGGGGCATCCACATCCCATTCACGTCCACCTATAGATACTGGTGACGCAGGGGCATCCACATCCCATTCACGTCCATCTGATGGTAGTGCAGGCGAGAGAAGTCCAGAAGAACAACTGGGAAGGGGTCGTAGGCACCGTCGTGCGACCCGGTGCTTCATGTATGCAGATTATCCCGGCCACATGCCCGGCCTTTGATCTATTTACTTATCTTTTATCTATGTCTGTATAAATTATCTATTTTAGTTGTACTGTTCATTAGATTTGGAACCAGCTGTTCAGTTTTAATTATTTTTATCTCCTTCTGTCTTTTAATTGGTATTCGAAACCGTTATCTGTAACTTAACCATTTCATCGAAACCGTCTCCTCTAAACTAAAATAGTTCTCAACACGTACAAATAAAATAGTTCTCAACACGTACAAATAAAATAGTTATCAACACGTACAAATAAAATAGTTCTTAGCACATACAAATAAAATAGTTGAACTAAACTTAATTCGACAATCTACTTACTAACAATGCTAGCCAGTCTTTTTTATCACTCCCATAGGACGTGTTAGCCAGACCTTTTTATCTACAAAATCATCATCAGATATTTCAAAATAGTTGTTTTTCTTTTCCTCGGTCTTTTCTTTTCCTCGGTCTTGACAGTTGTTTTTCTTTTCCTCGGTCTTTTCTCGATTGTTACTGTCCATCTTTATTGTCTACAATTTAAAAATCAACAAATTAAAATAGTTCTCAACACGTACAGAATAAAATAGTTCTCAACATATACAAATAAAATAGTTCTCAACACATACAAATAAAATAACACACAAGTTAATTTCTACGACGCAGACTGAAATGTTGTCCAAGGGTGCGCCAAATAGTTGTACTTGTTCTTGCTGGTTGCTCTGCCGCTGCTTGCGCTTGTCTTGTTGCCTCCTCTACATGTAGTGTAGAGCATGTATTAAATTGTGAATTTAGTTAAAACATGTATTTATAGTTGATTGATCGGCTATACCTGCAGCATTCCGATCAATTGTCTCACTATGAGGCTGGTGTCCGAGTCTCCGACCACGCATTCTGTCCATTTCCATCGGTATGCGGTCGTGTCGTCTCCGTCCTTTCTTGATTAGATTCGAATCAGGTATAATTGTTCCACACAGATTATATGCTTCAAAGTTTCAGTATAGCAAGCTATACCTTTTAAACCTTTGTTACACTCTGTCAAATCGGATAGCAAGTGAACTATCCTGTCGATGAGTATGTTAAGGTATCGATCCAAGGGAGTGGAAGGAAACAACCGGACTTATCCTAAAATTACTTGAGATTCTAGAAGTGAGAGAGATTGATTTGGTTTGGTTATAATAATTCTACTGATTTATAACAAATTTAAAAGCAATAAAAGAGAATTAAAGTTGTTTAAAATTGATAAAAAGGCGTTTCCAGGGTTCAGATTTCATTTCTGTTCAGTCCCGAGGCATACGGCCCGTAGGGTTTCCCGTACGGCCCGTATGGGACCCCGAGTTAATGTTGCAGCTACTGTTTTCTGTGCTGATACTAATGTTTAGGGTTTCTATCGACCAGATCTAGATACCTAACCTCAACTTTCGCATTTTGGCCTAGCACCCGATTACCGGACTCAAATACTTCCCTCTTAGATGCGTTAAACCTCAACTTTCGCATTTTGGCCTAATTTATCTAAGTTACTTGTTGGTTTACTAAAAGTATCCAAGGACTTTCGCCTCAAGGAAAGTTTCGCCTTTCGGTTACTCCTTGGTTTCACCCTACTTCATATACTTTATTCGGTTGGATTAAATGTCATAGACTTGGCTCCTAACACATAGATGTGCGCATTCATCTAGAGGGATGACTAATCAATTCAAGCAAGCACAAATAAAGCAATCGAAATACTACTCAACAAAGTAAAAACAAAGCATTCATCACAAAAATCCAAGTAGCATGCAACAAAACCAAACTAGAAACTACATCCTAGCCCTAGAAACAAAGTAAATTAGCTACTCATGTTCACAAGATAACACAAATAACAGAAAATAGAAGAGTTCATGACAAAACAGTGGAAAATCTGAAGATCCGTTGCAAACTCGCGTTTTTCACCTCTCTTCCTCCTTTTCCTCTTGTCTTTTGCTCCAAGAAAGCTTGTCCTCCGTCCCAGTGGTGAATCCCCCCTTTTTTTGGTGTGGAAATCTCTCATTTAATGCCCCAGATCGCGTCTGCAAAGGCTTCCTTTTCGGCCTCCTTGATTTCAGCTGATTTCAGATTCCAGCTGGATTTGCCAATTTAGCGCCGTACGGCCCGTAGGGGACCCCATACGGGCCGTATGCCTGTGTTTTGTCTTGGAGACTTGATGCCTCTGCTATGGAACCTTCTGTGTGGTGGGGCAGATCCTGTACGGCCCGTAGGGTATGTCATACGGGCTGTATGAAAAGTAGTCAGAACCAGTTTTTCGCCCTTTTTCCTGCAAAATACCAAACAAAACATAGCAGTACTACATTTCATCGAAATACAAGTATAAAGTCCACATTTATAGGCTTTAAAACACAGGTTTTAGTGCGAATTAGGGCTGTAAACTAGATATAATATGGAGATATCAATAATTTTTGGGCCATTATATGCAGGCCATTCACATTGGTTGCCTTTCGGTTCCCAGTGTCCACTCCATGTTTGTACAACTATAGACATACGGTACAAGGGGTTGACGTATAAATTTACATCATATCTCATTTTGCGGACAACAGCCATGAAATGAGAACATGGTATGCCGGTCAATCGAGGCTTCTGACATTCACATTCAACCTTGTTGTTGTCCTTAACAACTACCCTATACCCGAAATCCCTACGAGTATACTCAAGTCTCGGCTGATTACGCCTTGCTGGAATTTTTTCACCCTTAACTAGGACCTCAAAAAGTCCATGACCAGCACGATAAGGAATCACAGTCATGTCCCTTCCTTTCTCGATACGCTTTTGCAATATCTTAGTTATACGATCGGACCACACCTGACCATGCTGACATGACATTTGAGATTTGCTCCATCGTTCAAAAAACCATTTATTCAATTTATAGAACGTATCCTCCACGACCGCTGCAACCGGTAATCGCCGACTAATTTTGAACACGACATTCAGTGACTCCGACCCATTTGTTGTCATTATCCCCCATCGGTGACCTCCGTCCTCTGCTTGATACAACTTCTCTGGACATGGAAGCTCATCTTCATCATTAGGGTTTCTCTTATCCACCTTGTTAAGGTAGTCGATAGCCTCCGGACAACCAATTTCAAAGTCTTGTAACATCTCCTGCAACCTTCTAGGTTTGCATTTGTTCACTCCAGCTATGAACCTATCGCTAACCTCTCTCTTACGGCCCACGTGCTTGTACAGATTTTCGGCAACATGTTGAGAGCAATACCGATGCACACATTGATCGGTAGTCTCATCCCATCCGAGATTTGGATCCTGGAACACGGCTTTAATTCCCAAATGTTTATCCGATATGACACAAAAGAATCGATTCTCTCCAATTACTTCCAACCTTAACCATCTCATAAAAAAACACCAGTTATCAGCGCTTTCTTTCTCCACAATTGCAAAAGCTACTGGAAGCAGTTGGTTTTCGGCATCTTACATACATGCCATTAGAAGCCTACCTTGGTACCGTCCTGACATGAAACTGAAGGATTTCATGATGCGGCAAGGCAATAAATTCAAAATTTTTGACCTTCTTACAAGCATCTACGGATCTACTTTATTATGCTAATTCTATTAAAGCAATTTAAATATATGCAAATTGATATCTACTCATTCATTAATCACAAATCTATTTACTAAAGATGATTTGGATATACCTCTACCAAATGTCAATTTGGTAAATAGAGAGAAGTCGAATTCTCTTCTAGATCTCTTGAATACCTTCGTTTGTCGAAACGGCCTCCTAGTGTTCACCTTGAACTAAACAAGGATTAGAAAGACCTTGCTAGAGATCTTAATCTAATCTAAGCTTAGAACCTAGTTAATAACCCTTCTTATTATTCTAATAATTTCTCATTAGATAAACCAATAATATGAGAGGAAGAGGGATGGCGGCTAGGAGGGAGAGGAAGAGAAGGAAATAAATTTTCAGAAAATTTCTTTCTTCTCGCTTATAGAATACCTTCTCTACCTCTTATTATATACAAATATACTAGGGTTTCCATTGTGTAACCTTCCTAGTATAATTCTCTTTATTAAAAGAGACAACCCTAGCCGCTGCTACAGTAAACGCTACAGTGCGTGCTACAGTAACCGCTACAGTGCCAATCTCAACTCATATTCATTTTGGGTTTTAATAAACTTATGTTATAACAATGTTTTGCACATTATTAATTATGTGTCATGTATATTATACTATATAATATGCACCATATTATACTAAATAATATATATGCACACTTCTCATAAATTTATCTTCATTCTAAGCAGTCATGATATTTATTTATCACATGCATATTATTTCATGTCATATGAAACAATATACATCATATAAATAAAATATCCTTCTTGTTTCTCGTTCAGTTGGTGTGACCTATATGGAGGATCTGTGTTATGTTGGCAATGGCATAAAACATTTTATTACCATAAACTATAAGCGGTATTCTAGCTATACATTATAGTTACCCAAATAACATAGATGTAAAGTATCCCTTTTTTACAATACATGATCCTTTAAAGTAACGTTACAAATAACATTACTTGTGTCTATTCCTTGTCACATGATATTATGAATAATATACAAAGTCGGACCGTGTCATCTTTGTATTATATTTGTTTCTTGGTCTCTTAAGTAAATTATAAATATATAACTGCACTTCAGTTATATTGCATGCATTATAATTCTACTTTACCAAGGGGCCCATAAAATATCATCACTCATTATAAATAAGGGGCAATGATACTATTGACATATAACTTTCTCCCGCACAAGTTATATACAAGGAACTAATATTTTTATCACCACTTATGATAAGCAGCTTTTAATACTGATTACATTATATACTTCTCATGTGAAAAAGAAATACATCTCATATCTTAGAATTCTGAGACACAATGAAAATATTAATGACACTAACATAACCCATATAATATTTTCATTCATTAGGTCTGTTCAATATATGAAACATTTCATATACTCATGTTATTAAACGATAAACCTTTATCAACATTTATAGAACTACAATGTACTTTAATCAACATGACAAACTTATCATGGTATATTAGTGTTCCATGCTAATAACCAAGTTTGTGAACATTTTAGAGATTTATGTTTGTCATCTTATAGAGTTCTATGGTTCAAGACCAAGAGCATCTTCTTGAACACTTCTATAGATAAACATAAATTTCATGGAACAAAATGCATGTAGCATTTAATTCATAAACATAACATGTAAAAGTGATCAACATAAGATAACTTTTAGAACACATATCTAACAGAAACATGCATCGATACTAAATATGGTATGAGAAACGGTATCGCTGCAATACACGCTCCAAATGCCCATGCCGCTCTGTGGAAGTGCCTATCAGTTTCTTTGTCAATCGTGGTCGACATCACACAATACTTAGTTTATGGATTCGTTCTTTTGATGGCTTCCAATAGTGGAATAAGCAAGTTGTACGAGTTCTCCCAACTCCCAAACAGATTTGCAATAGCAAGCTCATGCCCTCTCCATAATTTGTTGTACTTGGGGGTTACCTTATTATATTTCTGCATGACGATATCTCGAATATGATTTATAGGAGAGCACACATCCCTTCTAATGGTCTTATCAATCGCAAGGGCAACCATCCCTGCTGTAAGCTGACAATGATCAGTGCGTGTTGCGGATACTGTGCATGTGTGAGGATATGCTTGTTTCGTAATAATCCAAGATTCTGAAAGACCGTTCTGCTTCTCACACACCTTAAATTTACAAAATTTATCTCTGCACCCCACCTCGTAACGTCTAGGTTCGCTTCTAAGGACCTTGCACTCACAATTCTTATCGAGATGGAACTCATTGATTGCTATCTTTAGAGCCGTTTTCGACTCATAAACTACACCCTTAGCCAATGGATTATCGGATGTTTTTTTTACCTGCCAAAAAAATCGACATTCGCAGACCGAAAACCGGATATGTCATTGAAACTATCAACCGGATGTGTCATACTTTCCCGAACAGTTATCGGGTACTGTGCTTGATGGGTATGTGTTTGACGTGACTGTGAAGGTGACTGGCTTGGCGGTTCAATATCTTCGTCCGAACCCAATTCTTTACCTGAGAGCATCTCATCTCCACTCTCCAAACTGTCAGAATCAATTGCATCGACAGGGACATGTGAATAATCACGTACCTGTCTACGGACTCGACTGGTACAGGGTCGGGATGTGCTTGGTAGATCCACAGAGTTTCGACTGGTACTGTGTCGGGGTCTAACTGGTAGATCGACAGAGTTGCTACCGATACTGGGTCGGGGTCTCACTGGTATATCCACAGAGTGTCGACCGGTACTAGGTCGGGATCTAACTGGTATTGGGTCGGGATCCACAGGATTCCGACTGGTACTGGGTCGGGATCGAGGTTCAAGAATCTGATTAGTGTAGTTCGGTTTCAATTCTACATATAACTCCAGAATCAGTAATATTTGTGAAAATGACGACACAATTCCTAAAATCATTTCGAAAGATTGTTGGTTTATTACAGGTATTAACTGATGGTCACACCCCCCATCGGTAGACATATTAAATCTGGCTTGGATTTCCAGATTTGCTTGACTAACATTATACCCAACCAATTTATAAATCTCATTCCGAAGATAATCAAAGTTGTGGTTCACGGTTAGCGGTAATGAGTATTTAGCTCGGGTACTGTAAAATACCCCATCATTATTGTATTGGATTTCTCCTCCAATATAAATCTTCACACAAATAGTTCTATCAATTTTTAGTTTCAATTGGTCTGGCAATTCAAAAAATAACAACATATAAGTAATTAAAAATTGTCCAGACCTATGAAAATTATTCTATATTATTTTACAATTTCCTAAATTATTCTAGCCCATTTTGAATATTCCTAACTTATTCTGCACCATTTTGCAATATCCTTAACTATTTTCTAATTTTATAAAATATTCTAAACCATTTTGGAATGTTCGAAAAAATTCTAAATTATTTGGACAATATCCTGAACCAGTTGAAATGAACTAATTAATTATATTACAAATTAAAATAAAAAATAAACTATTTTTAGTCTAAACAATAAATGTAATTAACCTATTTTTAGTTTTGATTGGTATAAATAACAACATAAATAATTACAAATTAATTATAAAAAATGACCTTTTTCTTTTTTATCTTCCTTTATCTTTGCTTGGGTGTGTTCCTTTCTCTCCGTCTGAGTGTGATCGTGTGCTTCGTATTTGTAGCAGATTACAAAAACGATTAGAAGAAATAATAATTAACATAATTTCAAAAAAAAAAAAGATAGTTAAAAGATAAAATAATTAACATAATTATTTACTTACTGATAGAGCAAATAATATTTGTTTACTGATTTATTTTTGTATGGATGATTATAATTGATTCTAAACAATCTAAACAAATAAATTCTAAATATTCCAAACAAATAAATTCTAAACAATCTAAACAAATAAATTCTAAACATTCCAAACAAATAAATTCTAAACAATCTAAAAAATATTCCAAATAATTCTAAACAATATTTCAAAAAATTCTAAACAATTATATTTCAAAAATTTATAAATTTTTTGGCATAATTTGCATACAAAGAACTGGAGGAGAAATCTTCATTATATTTCAAAAATCGATAGTTAAAAACATAATAAGTTAATTATAAAAAAAAAAAACTTACTTTTTTTCTTCGTTTCGTTTATCTCTGAATGAGACTCTGATTCTTTAGATTAAATTATGAGATTTATATGCGGTTTCGTTTCTCTCTGAATGACACTCTAATTCTCTGGATGATACTCTGATTCAATTCTCTGGATGATACTCTGATTCTTTAGAGGGGTTATATAATCGAAGTGAATTTCTGGTGGACAGTTAACCGAACTCTTTTCCGGTTCAAAAAATATGAACTTTCCGGTGGCCCGTTAACCGAACAAATAACCTGTTACCCATCAACCGAACAAATTCAACATGTCCAGTTATCTGCCAACCGGAAAAATCCACAAACCCGGTTAGCCACTAACCGGAAAAAGGCAAATATCCGGTTAATCAATAACCGGATTGGGTACATTTGCAATTTCATCCACTAAATGGGTAAATTACGTAATTTGTTATTAATTTTGGATATTTATAAAAAAATCGGGAAGTATGAATTGTTACGTTGAAAAGTATCTTAATTTAATATTTTTTTACAAATTACTCTATTTGGTGCTTGATTGTATTAATACATAATATGGCAATTATTTATACCAGGTCGAGCAAATATTTATAAATCATAATGCAAGTATTCATACCGAAGATACCTAACATATTTATAAAATAACTAGATCCAAGTATGGATGTATATCCGCGCAAATATTAATATATAAAATATAAAGTATTCATATCTAAAATATCAAGCAACCCAAATAACAAAAGACATAGTAATAACATAATGAAATAAACAAAAATATTAGCAAGTCTTCATACTTAGATTGTACAACCCATAAATTAGCACTAAACTTTCTTTCTCTCTCCAATTATGAAATTAAAAAAAAAAAATAAGACACATAGTTTTTTCTTTTTATGAAAGGCCCGTGGGCTTTGATTACTATACAAATAAAGGGCACAAATGCTTAAAGTTACAATCTCATATCGGTATCGGATCATATCAAATGCCAGAAAAGAAAAAAATGAAAATGAACGACAAAATACTACGCTAACTTGCTAAAATAAAACAGATTCCTAACTTACTAAATATATCGCTAAGATAAAAACATCACAGTTACAATCTAATTAAAATTAATAAACTAGGTGACAACTTCACTAAAGCTGGGTCTGTCAAAAGGCTCTGGAGACCAGCACTATACCATTAAAGAATGAAATTTGAGGTCTCAATGTATTACTCACAATACCACCTAAAAAGAAAACAATCAAAGAACGAAACAAGAGTAAAAGCTTGATTAAGAAAGTAATTATTTCAAGTAGTCCAAAGCGTACCACTCTTTTATAAATCATTCATGAAAAAAGAAAGGGCAAATAATGAGATGAGTAATACGAAACATGCTTCATTTGGAGCATGAAATATGCTGCTGTGAGGTTTTGTATGGCTATACATACAAGTTCTCTTAAAAAAACAAGAATATCAGAGGAGTTACCTATGATATCTCCATAGTGCAAATCAGCATATGGTTCATACCCGTCATATCCTGTTTCAACATTTTCGTTTGAAACGACCGGAATACACTCCATTTGATTTTATTTGTTATTTATCTATTTGAGCATTTGGTTCATATCTGCACTCCTTTATCCGTTTAACTCGTACCCGTTAATCCGTTTCAATTTGAAATTCAATTTTTTTCAAAAATTCTCATCGGTTCAGAAAAAAAAACAGAAAAAAAATACCCGGATCCTATCCGAGGTACCCATTACCCGTACCCGAAGTACCCATTACCCGTACCCGAGACGGACACGGATATGAAACGAGTAGGGTAGGGTTTTTGAAAAAAAAACCCACCTACCTGTATCCGTTCTATCAAAATACCCGCCTACTCGTTACCTGCCCTACCCGTTATCCATCTTAGGTTTACCCGAGATATCTGTACCCTAACCGAGAGCAAATCACTATCGGAAAGTGTTCGTCTCCAATTCATGGCCCAATGACCTATTTTAGTTTGGTTCCGGGCTTCCAGTCCTCGGCCTAAGTCGTTCTGTACAGGTAAAAACCTACGTCGTCGTGTCCACGCGTCAGTTTCGTATTGCCTTATGTGGAAATTAGTATATTGTAGTAGAACTCGTTGCTAGGAGTAGATATCTGAACAGAAGAATCAATATTTTACCATATTAAAATAATAAACAAAAGAAACGAAAATCCCATTCGGAGAAAGCCGGTTCTCTGAGAACTCAAAACCTAAAAAAAACCTCTCATACAAGAGAACAAGGGGACGCAAAAGGGCTCAGCAAGAGATCACCATTCCCCGTTCATCTCTGAACGAGGTACCTTTTGGATTTGCATTTTTGTAAAGTGTGCGAGTGTTTAGTTAGGCTGGATTTTTCTGGCGTTTTATTTGTCTATGTAGCTCAGTCGAACTAGCCTTCTTGAGTTGAAATCACTCTTAATCTTGCAATTTTGTTGAATATGCAGGTTGTGAAACAAGTATCTCCGTTTTCTTTATCTAATCAGCATGGAGGGTAAAACTGGGTAAGTCTTCCAAACTTTTTTCACCTACTGCTTTTACTTTTACACTTCGGGCCCTATATACACTAATACTATCGTCTTCTTACATTACTTGAGTTGAATGTGATTACATATTGGACTTCTGAAAATCTTTTTTTATTTTTTTATTTAGCAATGAATCAAAGAAAAGGAAGGCAATGGTAATAGATGCAGAGCCTAGAGTTGAAGCCACGCTGAAGCAAAGTGGACCTCTTTTTCTTGATCAGTACAGTCCTTTGTCAGGTCAAAAGCACACAGAAGGTTTTAAGATTCCATTATTTTTTTCAGCTCTAGAATTAATTAACTCCTTGGTGGGTTTGTTACACTGTATGGCTCAATTACCAAAATTGTTGAAATTTTGATTGGCATGTAAAATATATACCAGGTAAATGTCAGCACTGCCAACCTGATTGTTCCAGTACAATTTTTGGGAGGTGCCATGATGCCAATAAGTGATATCTAATTTATGAGGTTGAACATGATTGTTTATTAAATTCGTATATTAAGATTAAAACAATCATTGTTTGATTCTGCTGAGTCTGATATTTTGCTCCTCATAAAGCCTTAACTACCCTATGTCCTCCACCTGTTTAGGATGGGGTACCATCCCGGCAAAATTCATTGGTTCTGACAGAAACCTAGCACATACTGTTATTTGACCTTGATGTAATATATATGTGCATTAATCCTGTTCAACTTTTGCAGGTGGCAAAGGGGAGCATCAGATGTTAAGCAGTTCTTCTCAATCGAATGGGACCCACGTGGCACAAGGTGAGCCCTTTGTTCGTTGTGAATTTTTTATCCATTTGGCCTGCTACTTTGCAAAATGTAATGACTCTAGTCTTAATACCTTTCCCATTTCCCTTAGTTCTGACAAGCTGCCAGGTCCCTTGAGTCGTCTCATATATTACTGCAGATGCTCGCTGTTAGGTATCAGGTGTGCTCACCTAAAGAACCAATTATATTGCTAGAGAAAACAAAGCTTATGCCCTATTATTACAAATTTTAATATATTACTCTTTTCTACTTGGCAGTGTATTAATTACAAAATTTCCCTTTTCCATTGGCTTAATCTTTTTGAGCAATTCCAGAAGTTCATTAAAAGAATTATCAACAGTAATGTACACATTAGGAGTGAATATGTCAGTACTCAGTTCACTACATACATAATTGGAATCATGGATACAGAGACTAGCATGATGGTACACCAAGCTGAAGTAAAACTTAAGGAAACCACAATGAGGGCCTTCAGGCTTGAGGGAAAGCTGATGGAGGCTGATGGGAGGGCCCATGAAGCTGAGAGAAAGTTTAAAGCGGCTGAAGCTAGTATTCAAAAAGCTGAGGCGAGGGTGAAAGAAATGGAGATAATGCTAACAACGAGTCATGTGAGGGCTCAAAGAGCGGAGGCAAGGTTGAAGGAGACTGAGTCAAAGTTGAGTGAGGCTGCTGCAAGGTTAAACGAAATCCAGGTCAAGTTAACTGAGACTGAGTTGAGGGCCCTTGAAGCTGAGCAAAAGCTGGTGCAGGCCGAGGCTACGGCAAAGGCCAAAAGCGCTGAGGTGAGATTGGAGGAAATTGAGGTGGAGTTGACAGCGACAGATGCAACGGGCCTCAAATTGGAGGCCGAGCAAAAGTTGAGAGAGTTGAGTATGAGAGCAAACAGAGCTGAAGTGAAGCTAAAGGAAACTGCTGCAAGGGCCCTCAAAGTTGAGCAAAGGCTGATGGATGCAGATAAAAAAGTTCAGAACTCTGATGCCAAGCTTAAGCTGGCTGAAGCTAGGGCCCAGGGGTTTGAGTTATGGCTAAACAATACTAAAGCAGAGTTGATGGGGACTTCTGTGAGGGCCCACAGAGCTGAGGCGACACTGATGAGAACTGTAGCAAACTTGGTACAGACTGAAGCGAGGGCCCACAATGCTGAGTTGAGGCTGAAGGAAACTGAGGAAAAGTTGGTACAAACCGATACAAGGGCCCACAAAGCTGAGTCAAAACTTGAGGAAACTGAGGAAAAACTTGTAGAGGCTGACGTGAGAGCCCAGAGAATAGAGTCGAGGCTAAAGGAAACAGAATCAAAGTTAATGAAGGCTGATGCAAGGGACCACATGACTGAGATAACAATACAGGAAGCTGAGGTAAATTTGACCAGGGCTGAGAAAAAGACGCAAGAAACTGAGTTGAGGCTAAAGGAAGCTGAGATGAGAGCCCTCAGTGCTGGAGAGAAGTCAGAGATTAATGTGTCAACTCTGAATGCTGAGATGGAAACTGAGGTAAATTTGACTGGGGCTGAGACAAAGACACCAGAAACTGAGTTGGTGCTAAAGAAAGCTGAGATGAGAGCTTGCAGTGCCGGAGAAAAGTTGTCAGAAATTAGTGTGTCAACTCAGAATGCTGAGGTGGAAGCTGAGGTAAATTTGACTGGGGCTGAGACAGACACAAAAATCTGAGTTGTCTAAAGGAAGCTGATATGAGAACCTGCAGCGCTGGAGAGAAGTTGTCAGAGAATAATGTGTCAACTCAGAAAGCTGAGGTGGAGCTGGCTATTTCTGAGCAGAAGAATCAAAAACTTGAACAAGGGCTAAAAGGAGGCTCAGACAAGGGCCCACAGCAGCAAGGTGCATCAGACAGAATCGGAAGCAAAGGCCCAAAAAGTAAAGGAAGTGATGACAGAGGCAGAGCAGAGGCCGGGTGCAGCTGAGGGAAATCGGTGTAATTGAACAAACAAATGGCCCAGGGAGCTGAGGCGGAGGTTGAAGTAATCTGAGAATAAGGCTTGTGCATTCGAGGAGCAGAGCATTGCTGGCAAGGATAAAATAGGCTGAGAAAAAGCTGATGTGAGCTGAAGGTAGGGCCCATGCATCAGAGGCTCTTGCTAATGAAGCTATAACAAGTCTCAATGAGGAAACAACTAAGGCTGTAGAGTGTTCGAGTCTTCAAAAGAGCATGAGATTCATTGGCTGAATTTTCAAAGGGATGAAGGGTATGAGAGAGTACCTTCAGGACTGGCACATCAGTAGCAATAGACACAGAACAAGCTCAGGCCATCTTGGCAGTATCAGCATGCCTTGGCCGAGTTTGTTATGCTGCCAAATGTGGAAGCCATCATGACAGTTAGAGAGCTGCTCCAGTTCCGGCATGCTGGCGGTTGGAACTTTTTCTTTTTGATGACCACTTAGGTGTTCCTATTTATTTTGCTTTTCGGTCATAATAGGTCTTTTGGAAATAAACAGTGTTTTTAGCGGACTCTTGAGATGTGGCTGGATAGATGTTATCACCTTCTCTTTTCCTTTTTTTTCTTTACTAGCGAAAATGCTGGCTTATGTGCCTTGCTATATGAAAAAAAAAGGGTGAAGAGATTGCGTGTTGTGTCTTCATTTATTTGTATCAAGTTTTGTGTATCACCGGACTTCTCTCAGTTTTAGTAATCATATGGCACCTAGATACTCTTGAGTATAATCTATGGTAAGTATACACGAATCAGAATTAATAATGAACTCTTTTCGGAGATTGCTTTTCTAATGACTTGCTCAAATTGGACAAACCAAAAATTTTGTTCAAGTTATCTAGTTGACATTTTATACATGCTGAGAATGGGGAGGTAGTATTGATGGCCAGGAAAAAGACCCGGACAGGGTAAGTTTGGATCATGAGATTAGTACATGGTTCGGTGGCATCTTATACCTTAATCCTTCTTAATTCAGTCGAACAGAGATTCATTGGACTGGATTAAAACATCTCCTTTGAACAGGGGAGTGTATTCTCTGCAGAGCCAATTTCTACGGAGCTGTGCGAAGCTTTTAATCTGATCTGTTCGTTTTAAATCGGACGGACCAGATCAAATCTTGCAAATTTTGAGAATATATATATATATTTTTTTAATTCGGACAAGATTTAAACTAATTTGTCCGATCCAAAACAAACGGACCAAATTAAAATCTCCGTAGAGCTCCACAAAAATTAGCTCTGCAGATGATATACTTCGTTTGAACAGATCCTCAAGTCGAGTCTCCCAAATGGACCTCTAAAGAGCTCCTTAAACTCATTTTGCGGACATTAATACCTCTGTAAAGGCAACCTCCTCAGAGCTCCTGTACTTTTTTTATAATTTTTATTTGTTTCTTCTTTCTCTCCAACCCACATCTCTAGGTACAGAAAAATAAATTCTCTCTTCTTTCTGACCTTGATTGCCGGCTCTCCGGTGACCAAATTCCAAATCCAACATCACGGATGAATTCTCCTTGAGAAGATCTATTCATAGACATCCGTTTCGATGGTACTTCTCCTCTTCCACCCTCGCTGCCCACCTCCCCACACCTCTGGCGATCTCAGTTTGAGATTTTTTTTGTTCTTTTTGTTTCATTTTTTCTTTTGTAAGGCAACATACGCATTACAGCAATTGGTATTTTTGACCTTGATTGTTGTTTCTTTTCTTTTTTTTATGCCGTTCTTGTTGTTTCTTTGCTTTGTATAGAAAATTTGATTGAGTTAGATTCATATGCACATAATTGATTAATTAGCCGTTTCAATAGGTGGTTATGGTTAGGGCTACTAAGTATAGCCTTCCGATATAATGGGATAGCACTACTGTATGAGCTAAATATGAATTCACGACATCCTAGAGTGTCCATAGTCCAAATTGCTAAAATTCGAATAATTCATACTTTTTGCTTGATATGATCTTGTGTTTCTTTTTGTTGTTACTGCATTGCTAGTATTAATATGAATTAAGTACCAATTTATGGCAACTGGTACGTTGGTACCAGTCAAAATGCAACTTATATGTTGGTACTAGTCCAAAACATCAGTAGGACTACTGGTAAAGGATTTGAAAACCAAGAATTGAAGTTCTAATTGTTTTTTTATATTAATGGATCACAAAATCTCAACCTTAATTGAAGTTACGAAACTGTGTTCTAAACTATGACAAGCAAGAGATGCTTAAAAAGATCTATTAAAGTTGTGATAAATACAAACAGTCGGAGGTGTAAAAATCAAGCTCATCTAACTTAATTGTTCTTTAATTAGTTAAAATTTATAATGTCTGAAAATTTATTAGGATATAATATGCTTAAATTAATTATATGTGAAAATAAATTTATGCCATATAAAGCATCATTAACTATTAACTGTATTCTATAAAAAATAATAAAAAAAAAAAACTAAAGTTATATTGGTCTTTTACAATTTTTCTCATACTATGACATTTCAATGTATTGATGCAACTTTCTTAATCTTTACATATCTTGCTAAACAATCACTTCTTAGCAAAGATTAAATTTTTAATCCCTCACTCTTAAGGAGGGTTGCCGAATATGAGATTAGTGCAACAATAATGATTTTTGAGTTGGTGGTTAAAAATAGTACTAATTTAAGTGATTTGAGAATAGCACTAATTGTAAACTATTCGAATTAGTAAAAATATCATTTGGATTGTATATTTCAAATAGTGATTGAGAGAATGAATATAATAATAATTAAACTAATATAATATAATAGTAATTAAACAAATTTAATATTTAAACTAATTATAATATTAGGAGTGATAGTTTTTAAACTAATATTTTAAATATTTAAAGAGGGATAGTTTTTAAACTAATATTATATTACATTGTTCGAGCAATGTCTTTTTTCTTTTATTCTCTTCTCACGTTATAACAATGACCTCCCTTCACACGTCTCTTAAATGTTTTTTTATTTATTTATTTATGCTCAAATTAGAGTATCTGACTATCTCAATTGATTTCGAATTTGAACAACACAGTTCCAATTGAAACTTTTTCTCATATCATAAAAAAAAATTATTCAAGCAAATGAAACGCAGGCAACCCCACTATGCGATTGGTAGAAAACTATAATTCTTGGTTTCTCTCACGGTCATATCAGATACTTTGGGGTCAAGAGAACCTTGAACTGACACAATCCTTGAGAGACATGATAGAGAGAAGAGAGAGAGAGAGAGTGTGGAATATTATTGCAAGAGAGGGATTCAGAAGCGGAGGCAGAGAACGAAAGGTCTTGGCAAGTGGTCAAAAAGCGACAACAACAGAGGCAGAGCCGCTTCCACCAGAGATGCCTAAGTACACTGCTTCTGCCATGGAGAAATATGAGCAATTGAGATTTCAAAATGTAGAGAATAAAAAGGCGAATTAAGAGAAGGTATCGGTACGAGGTAAGATGGCCGGAAACACGAGATATATGATCGAAAAAAAAAATCTTTTTTTTTTTTCGTTCTTCTGGGTTCTGAATTGATGGGGAAGAGAGAGGATTCCGAATTTGATGGGAAGAGAGAGTGTGATTGAGACAGTAGCCAATAGAAATATAGAATTTTGCTAGCGTAGTCTTTAGAAAGCGTTTGCTTATTTAAAAAGTGACTCACAACTTAACAATTGAAATAGCAATTGACACATCAGAATAAACAACTGTAAAACAATTCCTGTTGGAGATGCTCTAAAGTGAAGGGAATCTTTTACGGCACCCGTTTAAGAGTAAATCTCATTGCTTTTAGATTTGAGCTAGTGCAGGGTAGTTTTATTGAGCTTTGAGATTCGGGTCAAGTTAAAAAGAACGGTCCAGATCTATTAATCGTAAAAGAATATCTTGTGCAGTACTAGAGAGAATGTGAATTGCGTGCGACATAGGAACTACGTGATTCGGTGTGAATTCGTATATCTGAGTTAAAACTTTAAGTTTAGATCCAGACTGTTCAATTTAAATCCGCACGAATATTAAAGTCCTTGAGCATTGCAGGCCATCCGCTGGATTAGTCCGAATTCTTATCGGACGGTTGAGATATAAAATCAAACGGTGAGTTAATGCAGAGGATGCGACTCCCAGTCACACGAAACAACAACTGTCTAATGGTTCCAAATAAGAAAGTTCAGAATCTCTGTAAAACCCAATCTCGTTCTCGCAAAAGATAGTAGAACCGAGAGGTCGAGGAGTGCTCGTTGGAAATACGCCTCTTGTACCCGCTTCAGATCGACTGATGCTCTCTTATATTGTTAGGTATCAAATAATATCGTTATTTGTTTTTCCTAGTTTTTGTGAAATGCGTCTTTTCCTTTACTGAAGTGCTTTCTTTTCATTTTTTGGGAAGTATCATGCGAATAATGTACTACATTTTCTACAAGAACCGAAAAGATTGCAAGATTTGTAGGGAAAATGAATTAGAGAGCAAAAGGAAATGAAAATCAAAACGTGTAAATTCTTATTGTCGTTTCTTTCATCTGATTAAGTCTTTTTTTTTTCTTTATTGATAAAGTGAGGTCACAACCTCACCGATTTCAGATAGAAGCCAGGGATACAAACCATCTGATTTAATCTTAAAATCAAATTTATATTCCTACTAGTTGCGCTCTTACGTTGAGCATCAAATTTTACTTTCTGTCTTGACACTGAATTTTAATTTTGAATGTCTTGGTGGTGAAAGCACAGATCCTTGTTCTTATATATACTCGTTGATTATTATTATTATTAGTGAGGCTATGGTACTATACTACTATGCATAGTGCGGAATGGTCCATACTTGGATCAATATCTTCGTTTTTGAAGTCCAAACTGTGGATCTGAACATGATCTCCATATGAAATATACTTGCGGACTAAATTTAATATTTTTCAGAACCTTTTAATTACTTTTTTTGATATGTAGAAAATCACTACTTTTGAATGGTTTAGATACTTAAGATCAAGTGATTTCTACTTAATTGGTGTTGCACTTGTATTAAGCTGACAATTTCTTGCGATAGTTGACTTTAGGAATTTCTTTCTTTTTCAGCAGCCATCAATTAAAGAAAAGGAAGGAAATGGAAGGAGAGGCGGATCCATCGGATGAGAAGGAAGCACAAGGAAAGGAGTCTATTAGATCAAGTTGAGCTCTTTAACCCAATTAGGGACCTTTGTTTTTTGTTCCCATGGTGTGCATGTAGGACTTAGTTATTTACTGGCCGAGGATTTGGTTTGGTTTTATGTCAGTAAATGCTGGTATCTCCGATGGTCGAGTAAGTACTGTTTTTGCATAATAGGACAGAAATCAGTAATTGCTGAGTTTATGTGAACTGTAAGTTTATATTCATTTGATCCCTTATTAAGACCAAATGGGTGGTTATAGAGAGCTGTTTAATAAGGCCATGATGCACCTATGAGTCGTGCCTGTGATAGCCATGTGTATACTTAACTAAATAATAAAATATGAGAAAGAATTTGTTGTGTGACAGGGACATGTCCAGTTACCTCTGTAATACAGGGTGCATTGTATGTAATGCTAACACCTTAATTTGCTTTTGTTTTTTCAGCTGAGAGGAAGGTACTTGAACCTTTAAATGCATCTGCAGGCCCCACTTTGACTCCCTTAATGCCAGTTCATGGAGAAAGTGTGAAGCATGGGGCCAGAATGCATTCGACTCCAATAGCACAACTCCAGGGATCCATGGTGAGTCGTGTTATATTTTGCCAGAAAAAACAGCTGGTAAAAA